>QRDG01000263.1:508222-670060 GCA_012064385.1 Puccinellia tenuiflora | reverse complement strand
AGGAAACTTCACTATTGCAACAATAACCTTACACCAGCTTATTAACTAAAGTTCTATGCAACGAGGTAATATATTGTTGCCTTGATTTGATCAGTACCCAAAAGATTGTCATCGTCACAAAATTGGACAAATAAATCCACAAACATATCAACTGAATATTTCTCCAGGCATGCAGCCTACATCCATAAGAACCACTCTAAATCTGGGATTAGGCCCACCTTTTTGAACAGCTTCAGCAATATAGAAGTTTCTGCTTGACAATACTACAAATGTTATACAGATTTGGATACACCTCACATTGAGGTTTGTTAAGAATTCATGAATCTTTCCATTTCCAGAACCTGATATCTGAACCATCAGTTTGCAACAAGATGCAGATGCGTATCTATGGACCACATGTTCCCCTCAGAGGGTTACAGGTCACCTGCTTTCAGGGTCACCCCAAACAAAGGATTGACTGTGCCTTTGACGATTTTGCAGAGGTGGGGCTTCCGACACATTCTCGCCACCATTTTCTTCTCCATTGCCTCTGGCACTCTCATCTCTTGCAACACCATTTTCTCTATTGTTGCGATCCCCGTCCTCACCACCACCACTGATACCTGGATCATCAGCGACTTGTGCTTCAGCAGCGAGTAACGCATAAGCCTGTTCAATATCCAGGAGCGTCATGTAGCCACGAAAGGTAGTTTCCCCATGGGCGACTCCTGCCTCCTTCAGCTTCTCGACTTTGGTCTGGCCATACTTGAGCAGAGACTGACGGTTCACCTCCTGGCTACAGAATTCAAAGAGGTGGCGCTGTTGTATTTCTAGCCCAAACCTCTCGACAATTTCTGAGGCCCCCCGGTTCATATACTTTGACTCCTTCTGACAATAGGCAAGATAAGTCCTCCAGCATTGCCCACGAAGCTCATGGGTACTCAGAGGGGCATAGGAGGCAGACACAGGGTAACCCAGCTTGGCAGCTTCGACGCTGGCCTCGAAGGATGCACGGGCCTCATTGATCATCGCCTGATAATGGGCAATCTTGGCATCCCTTTCGTCCTGCAGCTTGCTTATCTCACGTGAGCATTCATCATTCTCAGCCTGAAACAGGCGGAGGAGCGCCGTCTGCTCGGGCTCGAAGACACCCTTCCGAGATTTGACCAACTTGACGTGCTGCTGGACAGACTGCAGATTATGCTTGCCTGTGGTAGTTGTCAGCCACCGCTCGAACCTGAACAGGTCCTTGATGGTCAGCACCTGAGCTGACATGACACCTCCGGAATTGTGAGCCCTAGACCACAGGTCACCAAAGATGCCCTGCTGAAGGTGGGGCTTCACGGCATCCATCGCCTTCTCCAGATCGGCCATGGTACTGTTTGAGATAATGAGATCATCATAGCTGCAGCTTTTAAGTACCAGGTTACAATCCCCAAAACATAACATCAGATCAGCTATCCTCTCAGCATCAGGGTTCCTCTTTGTGTCATCCTGATCAAGGTGGCCCAGGGGACCGACAGCCGTTTCCATGTAATAAGGAGAACTTGAGGTTTCGTCAAAACAGCTTAATGGTGCCTCCTCCATTGCATGGTTTTCTGGATCCTTTTCTCCAAGTGCAGTTGTTATCTCCATGTTCTTCCTAATGGCATCATCAGCTTGCTCTTGATTAATTTTCGCACATAGTGTCCTGATCGAGCCCTTTGTGATGGGCCCGTTATCCTTTCTTCCAAAGAATGAAGCAATTGTGTTGTACACACCCATATCAACATTGTTATTCCTCAACTTGCAAACAAGGTCCCTGGTATACTTATCTATATGCTTATGAGATGGAGAAATCAACTTGTCTGAGCAAGCCTTGGAAAGAGCATGATTATGTAATTCCTTGTGGTGTGCCACATACCATCCGTTGTCAGCAGATCTCAGTAGCCTAATTTGCACTGTGCAATTGCACCTAACCGATTTGCTGTTATTCCTCATGTCATTCTTCGGTTTACCCTGCAAGTCAACAGAATTACAACATAAACTTTCAGGACTGACTGCCACAGAAAACTATCCAATCAGTCAAGGTTTTCTTACCGAATGACTGCAAACAATTTCCTGCATACATTTACTTCCCATCGAATTCAACCTGCTCTTGCCATACCTAATCCCAAAACCCATTTCCCATGAATGGAGGTTATAAAAATCATATGACTCCAAAAGCGAATCGAAGCTGGTCCCAACTGCTGGATGAACAACAGCATCAGTTTGCCTCTCTGTGAAACTAGTCAATGCATTTTCCAGCGCGCTGACATGATCAGCCGGTGTCTCCCGTTCATCTGGGACACGAACAAGCCTCACCCTACATCCAGCAAGAAGCAATAGTCATGTATTTGCTGTACTTTGACACACTGTTAAGCAGTTGGTCGTTGTAATGGGATAGAATCCTAGATCAATGGTAGGATAATGCTGTTTCTGGTCTAAGTAATGGAACTGTCAATGACCGATCCGGATAAATCATGAGACGTCTGCGCCCATCGACTAGCCTAATTACTTAAGTTTTTTTACTTACAAACATAAAAAATCCTAAACAATACAGAAATGGAAGGGAAACGCTAGCAAGCCTCCGGGGGCACGGAAGTCTCGCAACCTCCCTCTCACGCGTGCGACGCGTGTCCCTGTGGACCCCACGCACGAGCGTCTTCCTCCTCTTGATCCCTATCCTCTCGCTCGAAACAAATCGTGGAGAGTTCGAGCAGCGCGCTCCACACCTCGCCGTCCTCCCCTCCATCCCCTTCCGTACCGGGAGCCGCACCAAATCTCGCCGTCCTCCCCGCCGATGCGGCACCGCGGAGGCAACCTCTTCCCCTCCTTTTCCCTCTCTCTCTCCTTCCCTCCTTCCATGGATCTCTTTCTTCCATAACTCCATGATAGAGCTCGAGCCTCTTCCTCCTCCCCACCGGCCCGTGCACTCGCGCATGGAGGGCAGACGAGCTCGACCGAGGCACCGAGCTCACGGAGAGCCATGGCTGCTGCGCACCGAGCACATTGGGGTCCGTCCATGGTCGCCTCGCGCACCGAGCTCGTGGTCGTCATCGGCTCTGGCCAGACGCTCGATCCATCCATGCCGATAGCAGCGCCAGGCGCTGCCTCCATCTACTCGCCCCGACCACCCTCGACCCGCTCGCCTTGCTGCTCCTCCCCGGAGGATCCCGTGTTTTTGCTCCTCCGCATGCTGTAATAATACAATTTTTTTGCACCGTTAGATCTGTGGATTTGCATCAAAGGAAGAACTTTTTTGCTACAATTGTTACAATTGTTTTGCTCTTTTGCTATGATGCTATAATTGTATGAATTTTTTGCTCCAAATGTTTTGTTATTTTGCTATAATAGTTTAAAGATTTTGCTACGAGGTCTCCGACGAGAGTCTCGGCGGAGAGTCCGGCGATGTTTTGGCGAAGTCAGATTTGCTACAATAGCATAATTTATTTTGCTACAATCTTTCTGCAGTTTTGCTACAATAGCATAATTTTTTTGCTACCAGGTCTCCGGCGAGGTCACCGGCTAGACCTCCGGCGATCCCAGCCTTTTTATTATGTTTTGTGTGCGAACCGTTTTTTGCTACAATGCAGCAAAAGCGGGACGATACGTAGCAAAAACGGGACGCTGCGTAGCAAAAGCGGGATTTAATCCGTTTTGAGGACACGTGTCGCGCTGGGGACCCGGGGGCTGGAAAGTTTGGAGCCCCCGGGGACGCCTAGCACTCCCCGAAATGGAATTGGACGTGTTCCAAAATCAGTAGCACTGAAAAATTTCTGGAATGTAGAGCACGCTGAAGGCCAACCAGGGCATACCTGCGAGTCCAGCCACAAGCAGCTCCATTGCCTGCATCTGCAGGCGTGGGTTGGGCATCCCCATTGTTCTTGGCCGCCTCCGAACTCTCACGATTTTCGGAGGTACATGGTATACGGGCACCGCTTGTAGAGGCCCCCTGTTGGGCGCAGCTATTCCCGGCGTTCTCGGCCTCCGGCCGATCCACACGCTTCTCTGAGATAACGGGTGCTCCCTCAGGTCTTCGCTCAACAGCTGGGGCTCAGTTCTCTGGGTCCTGCTGCCGGCTGCGCTGCTCCGGCGGCGGATCCGGTCGACCGAAAGCTCGGCTCACCGCGCGAAAGGCGAAATCATCACCCGGGAAAGCTCCCCTCACCGCCTCCAAGGGATCTTCCACGGGGAGGCCCGACCTGCGCCGAAAAGGAATAAGGAAAAGAAGGGAGGATAGAGGCAATGGAATTACTTGGGCCATGCGTGCGCGAACCTCTGTTCCTCTTCGACGAACAATTCCATTGCCGGTAACTCGCCGGGGCTATGGGAGATGGGATGAGGAGCCAGGGTGTGGGTGGGGAAGTGACCTGTTACTACGGCGTGTGAGGGTCTCGCCCTCGGAAGGGGGCGCCTGCCTGGGTGGAGAAGCTTCTGCCGGTCAGTCTGCAATGAGCTCCTGTGGCACGGCCCTGAGAGGCGGCCCGAGTACCACTGCAAGCGCCGGCGGCGCCGACGAGGTCTGCGGCATCGACGGGAGGGGAACGGCGGGCGACTGTCTGGGCCTTAGAGCAACTCCAGCCGCCCCCTCACGAGGCCCCCCAGGACCGCTTTTTGGACGCCGGCGGGCGATTTTTCTCCTAGTCGCGCCCCCAGGGTCTCGTTTTTCGCCGGATTTGGCCCAAAATTTATCCGGCGTACCCAGGCCGAACCCAGCGGGCACAAGGGAAAAGCCGCGCGGGCCAGCCCTGTCGGCGAGACAATTGTTATTCCCGCCGTTTTTGTTTCGCTTCCCTCCATTTCTCCTTCTCCATATCACCTACATATCGCTTCCCGCCATAGCTCCCGCCGTTTCCCGCGGAAATCACCTCCCATGGCGCCCAAGAAATTCAACAACCCACGAGCCGCCAGCGAAGAACCACCGGCGAAGATGGTGGGGGCGACCTCCGGGAGGGGTAGGGGTAGGGGGGGGAGGGGGCGGCCGGACGGCTTGAGCAACACCGAGTGGGCGAACGAAGTCGAGCGAAGGAAGACGGTCACCGCCGACCGCAAGGCAAGGGACGCGAGGAAGAAGGCCAAGGAGGCGGATGAGGCCAAGGAGACACGACGAGCGGCGGCGGTGGCGGCCGGGAAACCGTGCTTTCCTGCGCCGTCGCCACTGTATGCGCCGCACGGCCTCTATTTGCCGCCCGGCGCTTGGGGAACCCAAGGAAGCCAAGGAGGAAGCCAAGCAAGCGTGGCGTCACCGTCACCGTCGTCCTTCTCACCGTCGCCGTCGTCCTTCTCACCGTCGCCCACCGCCTTCTCGCCGGCGTCGCCAGCCACACCCCACTGGAGGGGGGACACGCTGGACTACGGAGACGGCGACTCGCACGGCGGATTCAACCCCAACATAGCGTTCCGCGGCCCTTCCGCACTCAGCGCCGGCACCGGGGGCTCGCCGGCCATGCCATACCGTGGCCCTCTGTTCCACCCTCCGGTCGAGTTTGATGGTGCCCGCAGCGTGCTCGTTGAAATGCCCGAATCACAGGAGTCACAGGACGCATGCATGGACGACATCATCGCATCTGGCTCAGCGGCGGCGGCGTCATACCCCCGGGGAGAAGAAGAGGACGACTTTGCCGGGGGAGACTTCGCCGGGGATGAGTTCGCGGGGGAGGAGGAAGAATACGACGAGTACGAGGAGGAGGAAGAACAACCCGTCGCCGCGGGAAAGGGGAAGAACAAGAAGAAGACGAAGAAGGCGGCGGCCGCCGACAAAGCCGAGCCTCGCATCAAATGGTCCGCCAAGGAAGACGAGTTCCTCACCGAAGCGTGGAAGACGGTGAGCATTGACCCCATCACGGGCGCAAATCAGAACTCGGAGAACTATTGGGCGAGGGTGAAGAGATCGTTCGACGAGCGCAAGCTTTGCGACCCCGAGTTCAAAGGATTTTACATGGCGCGCGGCGAGAAAGCGATGGCGAAGCACTGGGCGGTCGTCCAGGCGGCTTGCAGCAAATGGCACGGAATCGTCGAGGAGGTCATAGCTTGCCCGGAGAGCGGCGCCGACGTCGAGCGACAGGTAAACCCCGGCTCGGTCGCCCATGGCCTGTTCATTTCTTCTTCGGCTGACATTCCTTTTGTTGCGCGCCGGCAGATGGTCCGGATGTTCGAGATGTACCGGCAGGACAGCAAAGGCGCCGAGTTCAAATTCCTCCATGTCTTCTTCAGAATCGAGAAGTGCGAGAAGTGGGCGGAGGTTCGTCTGAACCTCGGCAAGGGGAAAGAACCGTTCAACCCCGACGCGCCGGGATCGGGAGCCTCGGATGGACGTCCAGAAGGGAACAAGAAGGCGAAGGCGGCCAGGGCGAGTACACCGGCGACAGAAAGGCTGCACACGTCGATCGAGAAGTGCATTGCCGACGCCAAGACACACGCCGTCAAGAGGGAGGAGAAGTGCGAGGCGAGGTGGTTGCAGATGATGGAGAAACAAGACGTGAAGATCGAGCTTCTCAAGGCCAAGGTCGCGGCCAAAAAGAGGAATACCGATCTGGCGTTCCTCATGAGCGCCGACCCGGCGGCGATCATGGACGACAAGGTCAAGGCGTGGTACATGAGCCAGCGCGACCTCATCCTGAACGAGATGCCAGCGCCGATCCCGACCCCGACTCCACCACCGACCCCGACTCCACCGCCGATGATGACCCCGACTCGGCCAACGGAAGGCTCCACCACGAAAACGACGCCGAGCACCAGTACTACTCCGCCATCGTCGCCGCCGATCGCTGCGCCATCGACCGACCCCTCCTACGTGGTGCAAGTGGAGGAGGACGACGAGCCGGCATCGTCGCCGAAGATCGCTGCGCCATCGACCGACTCCGTCGTGGTGCAAGTGGAGGACGACGAGCCGGCGTTTTGAGGCCGACGTCGTCGATTTGGCCGCTACACATGGCCGTTTTCTTTTTGTAAAACTATGCAAACTTGACCGCCGAATTGTGGCTGGATCACCGGACTTGCGATCGCTGATATGTAGCGGGAAGACGTCGATTCAAAAAAAAGTGCCTTGGGGGGCCGAAAGCTGGGGGGCGGGTGGGAACCGAGGCCTCCCCAAGGCTTGGGGGGCGCCGGCGAACGGGCTAAAAAGCCTTCGCCGGATACCCTGGGGGGCCAACGGCTGGAGTTGCTCTTAGGGGCCAGTTGAGTTCTTCGCGGAGGAAGACAAGTGACAACGACCGGCAAGGTTGGGCTTGAAACCAGATTAGAAGTTTAGAACTCAACGCGTAATGGCACGGCCCAAGTATTATCCAGAAATTATTATCTTTATTTTTTTATACCAAGAAGACAATCACAACTTCTATCAATTTAATGAACTTGATATAATGCAGGAAGCGATACTTGTTTAATCCATACTAGCTCACCGGCATAAAACTAAGAGTACCACGAATAGAAAGTTCAAATCAAAACTTGGTTTAAACTTTGACAAAATGTGACGAAGACAACGCTGATCACATTTTGGTGCAATGTGTGTATGCGAGAGAGGTCTGGCTCGGATGTTTGCTTAAAGCCAGGCTGCAGATTCGGGAGCCTAGCCCTGATACTATGCTGGAGTTGTAGTGGCTTCAGGTTGGCTTCAGGCTAGAGAACGAGTTCAGGAGCGGGACATGAGGCAATTTGACACGCTTGTGCTCTTAGTAGCCTGGATGCTATGGAAACAGAGGAATGCACGAGTTTTTGGCTGCACATGTGATCAGTGCAATGTACCACAGCTTCTGAGTAGGATCGGAGACGAGCTACAACTTTGGCAACAAGTTAGAGAGAGAGGGCGTACACATGACCCGAGAGAGTAGCTAGTGTGTGAGTGCGGAGTTCGGCTAACCCTAATGATCGCATTAGGGTTCAGCTTCTTGTAAATTGAACACTCTTCTTCTTCTATAAAGCTACGGTACGGTATGCCAAAAACTCTTTAAAAGAAAGAAACGCTTTTTTCTGGCCTACTAGAAAGAAGGTGGATCCTACCTTTGGAGGGGTGAATATCGAGTCAACTCGAGTCAACTCGTAAATACTCGTTAGTTAACGAGCCAACTCAGCTCAACTCTTAACTAAACGAGCTCCAGGCCCCAATTTAGCTCGACTCAATAAAAACTTGAGCTGGCTCGTTAAACTCATTAAGCTCGATAATAAACGTTAATAACATAAGCATGTACTAGCACATATGCCCGTACGTTGCAACGGGAGAGAAAAAAATTTATAACGAAACATGGTTGAAAAATATGAATTGTGGGAACAGAACAAGAGAAATCAACACCTTTTGCTCGATCTGACCGAGGTCAACATAACTCCAAGGTTCATCAATTTATTTCATGTCATGTATTGCTCATCCACATTAGTATTGGCATCTTGATAGTGTCTCTCTAGACACACTCTTTTGCACTGACATATAGCTAATTTCCCCTTTCAAACATATTTTTGAAGGGATTCTAACCAGTTTTAGAACATTGAGGGAGCTGTACATGACAAATAATGTGGAAACAAATGAATCTATAATCAAAAGCACACGTAAATGAAAAAATAATTTATCCAGGTTCGAGAAATTGGTTTTCACAATGACCTGCCAGAAACCTTTGTCACTGACGGCTCGAGTTTCTATCGCCGAGTCACCTTCGACCACTGGATCGATACTCCGTCGTGAGTGTCGCTAAATGTACCAAAAAAAGTTCCAAATATGTTTCACAAAATCTTGCCATTCCCTAGGTTCACAAATGATTCATATAATCTGTGATGATTGTCATGCAACTTCCACACAAAAAATCAGAAACATGAAACATTTTGAAAACCTGAGAGGAGAATGCATCAATGAGAAAGAAACAAATCCAAGACTGGCAGCAATGGTGCTCTTCTGGGTAGATGGCGAGATTAGAGGCTTCTCTTGCGTTGGCCTTTTCAGGGCCCTGATGCTGCACTTGCCCTGCTACTTTAGCAGAGATTGCTAGTGCCACTGGAGTGTGGAGCTGACGTGGTAAATCTGGTGGCAGTGAATGTATTCAGCCCTCACAAGTTTCGTCCCAACGAAAATGGGTGTGAAATAATCACCCCACGCCTTTGACCAGAGATTAGGTTTCAGCCTGAAAACATTGGGCCAGCGACGCTATTAGTGTAAATCTGGTGGCAGTGAATGTATTCAGCCCTCACAAGTTCGTCCCAGCGAAAATGGGTGTGAAATAATCACCCCACGCCTTCGACCAGAGATTAGGTTTCAGCCTGAAAACATTGTTCTGCCATGTTGTTGGCATTGTCTACTTTGTTTTTCATGCATGTATATCAAAACATGTATAGTCATTTCAATGTGCACTCATTGAGTCAATCGTACATTGATATCTCAACATTCCTGATGATATTGGACAAATTCTTTACAAATAATTAAATGACCGCACTTGAGCAAATGGCAGAATGCCTAAATTTGGTACGCACCTGAGTACAGTCTACAAAACAGCAGATCTGTAAGCGAACCAGAGGTAACAGGCGGAAGACTAAACTCAATGCAACAGAAGTAGAGTATATGTTAGTATATCTACCACGTCAAATGCCATTCAGAGCTTCAGACACATTGAAAGAAATGCCATAGCAGAAACATAATGCAAGAACGAGAGCGAATCGTACCTGTCACGAAAATTTCACCTTTTACTTGCCTAGAGAATTGGGGCCATCACGTTTTTGTAAGCAGCCAAGCACATCAAGATGCAAACGGATGAAACGAATTGTCCGACCCAGGCACAGAGTATAAATATCTAAAAGAGGTACAGAAAACCACATACTGCTCTTTACAGGTTCATCGGAGAGGCGTACTGATCAAATAGGATTCCCGGAGCGGTGCCGGCACACTCCCGCGGCAGCCCATTGTCGATTCCCACCGTGCCGAGGTGTGTGGCACCGGCCGCCGCCTATTCAGAACCGATCCAGTGGGTGCGGAGCCGGGCTTGTGGGGGCGTCATAATGATCCTGGCGGATCTGAGCGCGCAGCAGCCGAACAGCCGGGCCGGCGAGCCGGCGGTGCGGGGGATGACACAGACACGGACTCCGGCGAGGCGGCCTTGTAGGAGAGCGGGCATCTCGACGGATAGAACAACAGCGAGCTCGGGATGGCAACCGTGTAGGACATGGCGAGGACCTTCAGAGACGGACGGACTTCAGTGTGGCTCCGCCTCTCCTCCCTCACGGCGCTCATAGCTAGCGCACGGAGATCGAGGATTGAAGGGGAGCCGGTCGCGAGCGCTTGGGGCTGGAGACGGCCGCATGTAGCGGCGGCGTATCGCTGGCTTAGGATTGGGGATTTTCTTTCCGGAGAAGCGGAACGTTATGTTCCACTTACCGATGACATGGTGGGTAATTATTTCCAACTTGAGGGGTAGTTTAGATGACGTACCAAACCAAACCGCGGAAATCTTATTGCTTTTATTATTAGGTATAGATATCATGTGTAGTCCATATTATAGCATAAACTTAAATATTCAAACATGTCTTAACAATTAGTGTCCATAACTTAAAAATCAACAACACGATAGAACATAAATGCTATATATGGCCTACATGGCTATAGTGTCTATGCTCCCACGTAGTTATGGCCTAAGTATTCTTATGATCGTAGGTGTATTACGAGCTAGACGAGTTTAATGAGTACTCGTAACTTGACTCATTAAGCTCGTTTTCTTAATGAGCTAGAAATGTCAGCTTGGTTCAACTCATATGTGCACGAGTTTGAGCAGAGTTAAGCCGAGTTTTTGAGTACTCGTTAAGCTCACGAGTTTCGAGTTTTTATTTCCTCGCCTATTTGGACTCGTATTTTGTTTGTACACAATCAACGGAAGCCGACTTTGCCAAACATTACCTAAAGAGCTAAACAGTATTTAAACTACCTGACCTCATTTTCTAAATAGTGGGGTTAGTGTGCACATCATGAACAACTATTGGGACTACCGTTGTATTTGCTCTTACCTAAAAGGAGGAAGGATTTTTGGGGTCCAATTTTACCCCTATTTTTTAATCGTATTACATCATCTGCCATTGCTAAAGTCAAATAACAAGAAGAAGGCGAGAATGTGGGTCACCGTGGGTGCGAAATATTAATCCTTTGTTCCAAAACAATCTGGTACTTTTCTAGTAGTACAAAATAAGAACTACCCCTTACTGGTTAACAGAAAAGTGCACATAATCTGCTTAAATACTAGAGCCTAACACCTGCCCCCCGGAAGAAAATCCTATGAGACGAGGTCATCGTTCATCATGGTAGACCTCTCTCACCGAGCGCCACGTATCACACACCATCTCTGTCTTCTTTCCCGATCTAGTCCCATTTTGCAGTTTCTCATCTTGTCAATGTCGTTCTCCGGCGATTCGTCGTGTCGTCGTGGGTCAAAGAATTGCTGCCGCCGGGTTGCATGAAACCTACACATAGCCCGTGACCTCTTCTCCCTCCCATGACCTGGTATATTTTCCCCCAGTTCCTAGTTCGCTTTGTCATGGTCCATGAGTCAGGGATTTTTTTCCTCCCCCACACGTCCCACGATACTTCTTAATCTAAATCATAAGCTTTATTAAATGCATCCTCTACGTACTTCTGCTATGGGAAATTGGACCGATCTATATGAGTGATCTTGATCTGAATATGTTGCTATGATTGGTAGTTCAGATTCATACTTGAGCGGTTGAGCCACTTGACACATTGGTTCGATGACAGGAAGAGACCGTCGTCACTCAGTCACACACACGCTTCAGGAGAAAGGTAATGGCCGCCGATGTCACTGATTCTCACGACCATGGGAGAAGCCGCGGTACCAGCGGACAGAAAGCAATGAAATGGAGGAGGAGGAAGAGAGAGGTGTTTTTTGATTCGTGTTGGCACGTGGCGCTCACTGAGAGAGGTCTACCATGATAAGGAAATAGACCTGGTCTCATAGGATTATTTTCTCTGCCCCCCAGGTCTGCGTAAAGCCTGCTTCATCACACCGATTTCACAACCATAGCAGAGAGCAATCTAGCTTGATTTACACAAAAAATTAACAAGGCCAAGCAATAAATAAATTAAGATACCAACGCATAACAGTAGTAGCAGCTAGTTCAAGGAACCAAACATGCTGGAGTGCTGAGTGTATCACAACGCATTGTCATCCAGTTGTTCATAGATACATCGCAGAATGTGCTTTAATTAGGAGATCATGCCACATAGGTCTCACTTCACATGTAGCAGCAGCACTCGCTAGCTAGCCGCGTACACGGAGAGAAGATTCACTCAACCTCATCAGAGTCAGACTCTGAACTGGGCAACATGTTAAGATTCTCCGCGAGTTCCACGTCCAGCTCGGAACTAAAGTAGACGAGGTCCATCTCTCGCATGCCATCCACGTAGAGGGTTCCACCTGAAGTGATATCGTCAGAGAAGTATTTGGCGTCATCTGGATACACGATCTTCCTCGCGGTATGCTCGTCATAGTAGCAACGGCCTATTATTAACAAAATAAAATCCGGCATTGATTATTCACACACGATAATAAGCCAATTCGAATTTAGGACTAGTGCGTGAAAGCATGAGAAGGTGTTGTACAGCAAGTCTGAAGCAGATGGTCGTGACCCAAAGTACTTATCAGGTACTAATCAGCCATGCGGCAGCAGAAAAGTAGAGGACTTACCCGCATATACATAGGGTAGAGGGCAGCAGAATTCTGCTGCCTCTGGCTTAGGTGAGGCCCAGACCTCAGCGAAAAATAAGGTCCTCTGAAGCTTCAGATCAGAAGTAGCCAAGAAGTTAATGCGGTAGCGCATATCAACGTAGGGGGGGTGGTCTTGGTTGCTTTCCTCGACACCAAAGATAATATCGAGTGTATATTTTGGCCCCTACAGCAAGGAAGCAAGAGTGTTAGTCAAACGAAGGTAAAGCAAATATAAGTCGCAGCTAATGACCGGAAACAAGTTCAATGTTCCCTACATAAGAATGCTCGTCCGTGTAATCCTGAAGCACTTGTTCAATCTTTGAACGGAACCAGCTCCTCCGCTTCTCATACTCTGATATCCTATTTGACACCACCCCCAAAGCATGTTCACAAAGTTTAGGAGCTCGCACGGTAGTTTTAGGCTTGGATTTGTCGAACGACAAGGACGACATACGGAACCTGATGTCACGGACGTCCAACACACAACCACTAGTTTGATCCCCAGCTATCCGTGAGAGCAGGTCCCTTCGCTCATTGGGCACGAGCAGCAGCTGCCGGTGCAGTTCAGCCAGCTGAAGGGGCAGCGGGTGTCCAGCAGCCATGGCCGCCTCGTGTAAGTGGTTCATCTCATTTGCTGATGATAGCATGTCAGTAACAACGCATTTTGCACTGCAGAGTTTCTCCATAGCACAAGCAATTGAGGATTGGGGGTCAGACAATAAGGCAAGCTTGATGAGCCCCTTGAGGGAGCGAACCACTAGGCGGAGAAGAGATCGGGGGTCCAGGATATCATTGTAGTTTGCAAACTTAGTGCGGTCAGGAATTGGGGTACATGGGTCGTACCAGATGGAGTTGATGATGATATTAGAGAGAGGGTCACAGGAGCCGTAGCAGTGGCCGGCCTTGAGGATGCTGCGCACTAGCGAACCCGGGGGTGTGGGCAGCAGCATGAACGCCTTGACGTACATGTTGTGAATCATACCATGTAGGACCATCTCGAGAGACTTGACGTAGTCGCAGGCGTCACCACACGGGGTCTTCAAAATGTGTATCTGGCAATCTGCTATTGTCAGGCAATCTTTCAGCCTGTCAGGCAGTCCGAACTGCAGAGACGAGATGGGGGTTCCGGCCCGGGTCAAGAAGGCGGAGTCAACAATCCAGCCGTCAGATGTTGTAGTAGAGGGGTTGGGCGACCAAGTAACGTTGCTGTTCCGACAGACATGAAAACACAGCCCTTCTTTGTTATGGCTTGTCTGGACAAGAAACATTGGGCGCATCATCCTGTGCACTAGACGGTGAATTTCTCGGACTTGCTCAGCGGTGAGAGGGGAACCTGTAGCATCACCTGCAAATTGCTTACCCAGTAGCCCAAAATCTCCTTTTTCGAGCCGGATTGACATGAGCCGAGCCAAAGTTGTGGGCGAGGGGTGGTCTGCGATGGTGGCCGCCCACTCGAGGGCCGCTTGCATCCTACCAGACTCAGTGTCCACTGAGTCCGGATAGTACAGATCGTGCTGGACGAGCTTGACGGCGAGGAGGAGATTTGCTTCGGCCCTGTAGATGTAGCGGATGGCCTGTACCTCGGTGAGGCAGCCGAAGTAGGTCATGAGGAAGCGCAGGAGAGACAGGTAGGACCTGCTTGCAACGTCAATCCAGGCGTTGGTACCGGGGCTGGGCCTCTTAGCGGCGGGTGAAGAGGAGGAGGAAGCTGTGGTGGTGCCGTCTTTGGGGAGGAGGGTGATGGTGTTGAGGATGATGTTGGAGACGGGATCGAGGAGGCCGAGGCAGAGGCCGCCGGTGTTGAGGAGGCCGAGGAGGCCCGGCATGGTATCGCTCTCGGTCGGCAGCCGGTCGAACGCCTCCTCGTAGAAGCCGACCATGAGCTTGCAGATGGCTCGGGGCAAAGCCTGGTCGGGGAGAGGAGGCGCATCCTCGGTGGCTTGGGGCAAATCCTTCTTGGGGAGAAGAGGCGCATCGCTGCCGCGGCAGTTGAAGCTGTGCAAGCACGAGAACAGGCCCCTCCGGCGTGGACCAGAGCCGCCGGAAGAAGAGGATCCAGACGCCATCAGCGGCAACCAGCGAAAAGAGACGGCGGACGGAGCTGGCGTTTTTGCGGCGAGACAAGATAGGGTTTGCCTTTTCATACACGCCCAAGCCGGACAACGAGACCAAGTAGGAGTAGGACTACACACGACAAAACCTACTCGATCGGATATAGTCCCTCCATTCCAAAAAAAAAAAAAAGATAAAATTGAAAGATAAAATTGAAGTCGATTTGTCCAAATACGTGGATACTGGATATACATCAATGTAAGTATTTTAAAACGGATGGAGTACATACGACGTCTTGCGACACATGAGCATAACGGGACTGTTGACGGGAAGTACAGCCGCCTCTTATATATATGAGGGGTGACGGCCGATTGATCCAACACCAATCGAACAAACAGATTTACTACTTTTTCGTGTTCATATACTTTTATTCTTTTCCCCCTTGTATTTTTCTTCTCGTTCTTCGTCGTTCTTCAAGATTGGAGGCTGTGAATTCACGAGGCTCTAGGGGCAATCAGGCCAACCTAGGGCGGCCCATAGCCGCCGCGAGCCCTGATGGGGTCCCTCCTGAGCGAGCGGGGTTTCGGGTCTACAAAAGCGTCCGCCAGATTGTCTTGCGTATCGCGCTTCTGGCGAGCCTCCCGCGGAGTGAGTTGCGGAGCATCTCCTTCGACACCGCTGGTACACGTGACGTGTTCGTGTGTCAACACACTTTTTGACGACTCCGCTGGGGACGAAGCGAACGGTCTCTAGCCCGTTCTTGCTACGAGGAGACTGCAATCTACATCAGTAACATGAATTCACAATCACCTTATGTAGATGCAAATTACTCTAATATTGATGTTACTAAATCTTTTGATATGAGTGTTGTATCGGCTAACCCTAGTTTACACTATGCGCAAAAGCCAATGCAAAATAATCTCTACTAGATTTTGGGGTGCGCCTTGGCACACGACCCCCCGAGCCCTATCTTGACGACACGGCATACACAAAGCTAATAATCAATGGGTACAAATAATTATATCCATGTGTAAGACCAAGGACAAACTACACAAATAATACACAGAAAACAATCCCGTAACGACAGATCCTACTAATCCAACCCCCATCTCGTCCATAACTCTTCCGCGAGAACAAAATTACGTGTATGATCCCATCGACCCTGGAGTCGGCCATGGATATTTCAGATTAAGTAAATGGAGTTAAGTGCGACCGGGGTGTGTTTATGAGTCGGAAAACTCGCTGCCGCAAGATCATTAATAATTTAACCGTACCACATAGCACGCATCGCTGGTTAAATGCATCTTCTCCATCTGTCTTTAAAACGTTGCCTGGGTTGAGCCAGAGATACTGCAAGCAGAACAATACTCTATCACAAACACCGAGGCATCGAGAAGAAACCTATAAAATTATGCAACCAGCAGCGTGGAGTCGGCAACGTGAAGTCGGCGACGTGGAGTCGGCGGCGAAACAACCTGTGAGAATTCAGCAGTAGTAATCACTTCTAGCAAACACGACTTAAAACATTAATAACAGTTCAGCCCATAGTGGGTGCTAGTGTTAAATACATAGCGTACAAAAACCTGGATAATACAGACACCCAATCCCATATTTTTACCGGAAAATTGGCTAGGCGAGGGATTATTTGTTCCAAACCCAACCTAAACAACGTAGTCCAGAGCTCCGTCTGATCTCCTTGCTGTACCGGCAGCCGATACGAAACACACGCATCTAAAGCATACTTCCTTGGGGGTGCACCGGCGCTCCTCAGCGATTAGACGAATCCGGCCGTTCTATAGACGCTGGCTTCGATCGTGCCCGTCCATTTTTTCGCGTGGTGGCAGGGCCCGTAATTCTGCCCAACTCTAGGGGCAAAATCGGCATTTCACGTCTGTTGTATATAACCTCCATCCCACGCGGTAGAAAACCCTAAGCCGTCTCGCGTCCTCTCTCTCCCCCAACCCTAGCAGGAGCACGGCGGCGGTGCCGGTCGACGCGGCCAAAGAGGAGGTAGGGGAGGAGTCCGTGCGCGGGGAGAGCGGCAGCGGACGGCGGCAGCAAGCGGCGGCGCAACGGTGGCGGCAGCGGACGATGGCTCCGGCGGCGGCAGCAGACAACGGCTCCGGCAACATCCCCAACCTGCCAGTCGTCCTCGCCCCTTGACTGTCGCCTCGGCGCCCAGCCGTTCATGTCGCCACCATCCGCGTCCTCAGAGAGCAGGAGATGCCAGGCGACGCCGAGGTGAGCACCCTCTCCTGAACCTCTGCTTGTGCCTTTTCATGTGCCTCACCCCTACCGGCCCTATGTGGTCCACATGCGCAGGACTTCGATCTCGCCGTCCACGCGTAGGAGCTCGACCTCACCCTGCTCCGGCTGTCGGGGAGCTCCCTCCTACGGTTGCGCCGACACTCCGCCGTCTGCTCCAATCGGCCGCGCCGCCGCTCCGCTGTCTGCTCCAATCGAGGACGGCCTGAAGCACAACTGCTCGATGGCCAGCAGCATGAACACTCGATCGGAGGATCCCAGGTTTCCAACTCTCTATCTCTTTCTTTCTCTCTCTGGTATAGTACCAATGGGGTGAGACCGTGAGAGGGCATCCCAGCTTCGCCTGATCAATAGTTCTTATCTCTATAGCTGATTGATTCTTCTTGGTTGTGCATCTGATTTTGCCCTTTGTTTTGTCTAGATGTACTCTGGTCAAGAAGATGAAGTCCTGCAGAAGATTGGACTCGAATCTCGCTATTCGAGAAGGTAGTGGTTGGACCCATTTAGAATCTGAATCATAGTGTGAGTTTGTGATTTTGCTTTTTATCCAAAGAAAATTACCCGTTCAAGTACAACCTCCATGTTTTAGCTTCCATTTATTGCAGATTACTAGAATAAAAAGGCTTTGTGATGCATACACATACTGTAGCTATCGTTTTACAGGAAATGTAGACTCTGCATCTGACTTAATTAGCATCTGATGGATCTGCTCAAAGTCTTTGAAATGACGTTCATCTATCTCACCTTAAAGGTAATGATTTAAATGTCCAATGTCTCATGCTTGCTTTTTTTGTTGTTTATGTACGTGCTTTCCTTGCACAGTACTGAGTGAGTTTCAGATCTAAAAAGCATTGATTTTTTTTATGTTACCTTCCTTTATTATTCTCTTCCTATGCTGCATTTCTAATATCTGTTTGCCACAATATAATTGACATCACTTAAATTTGTACAGACATAAAAGTATCTATACATGCTTGCAAGGTTGGATTCTGTAAGTAACCTAACAAATGAACATCTGGTTTTTAATTGAGCAAACGAACATCTATTATAAATCTAAATGCTTATTGTTTCTTCCCTTGGCAGTGTTTATGAAATATATAATGTTAAAATTTTACCTACAAAACAATATATGTGCTACCTTCTGGGACTAGGGTCAATTGTCATCTGCATCATGGAGCAGATATTTAGAACAAAAAGTAAGGTGTGTTTACTTAGAGTAACAGCGGGATCTGCATCACCGAGAAAACATTAGCATTTTGAGATGTTAAACGTACCCTTTGTGCGGACCAGTTAATAAAATTGTATTTCTTAGCCGCATGGAAGGATATTACTTCTAAATTTATTGTGTTGATCATGAAAATAAAAATCAAAGATTATCTTACTCTTCTGATTGGCTTACTCTCAAGCAAAAGGTTATAGCCAATGTGGAGATGGAATCAATATTTCACTCAGTTGTACAGCATGCTAAGCGTTCTGTGAAAACATATTGCCTATTTTATCATTCGAATAATTGCATATCATATTATGGTCAAGTTGGGTGTAAGAATAAAAGCTTCCAGCTGTGTGTAGGATCGCAGTCCCATCCTTCCCTACCATTACTAATATTTTTGCAACAATTTTTGTATATTACTTTTTGTGCTCTTAGTGTTATTTTTGCATCATCAAATTACCCATTTAGCGTTTTTTCCCTTTGAATATACAAACAAAATTTGCATTTATATCTCCAGTTCTGATTTATTTATAGCCTTTGATTCCAATATATTTTCTTAGAAACGATGTACTGTTTTGATTAAGGATGCCCCCTTCCTGTCTCATCATCCATGATTTCTTTATTTAGCAGATGTGTCCCACTGTACATTAACAATGCATTATTTGACAGCCATTTCTATTTTCACGTGATCTGCTATTGTCGCTGAGTTTGCTTCGTGATTTGTTAGCTATGTTTTGAGAAAATCCTATTTGCATCAATTTGTTTTTGTGTTAATATGTGTGCTGGACCTCATATCATAGACATATCCAGTAAATATAGTGGTTGGTTACACCTTTTCTTCTTCTTTTGCAGTTTTGCAATATACAGTTAGGTAAATGGTGTTGAAAATACCGTGCCATGTGTTGAAGGGGATATGAATTTCATATAATCTAAAGCATACTTCCTTGCTCCCCCTACGACGTTCCACCACACCACAAATATCCATATACAAGCCGGCAGGAGTTCTTTGGGATGTACACACCGTGGATTGAAGAAGTTGTCGAGTCTGTGGGCTCGGTGGCTTTGGATTATATTAAAATAGTTGGTACCTTAATCATAGATGATGCCAACTATGCAGACCTTAAAATATGCGAATAAAAACTACATAAATCACATTTTTGGGAAGATGCCTTCCGCAACTGTGCAACATCACTACAGGTGGCCCTAGCTAAACCAGTCCCAGCAACTCACCATATTGACATCTTAGATGACAATGGCACCGATGATCAGGTCAATATTATACCAGTTGATCATGTGGTCTATGTTCCATCTCATAAGCTTATTGGTAGGTGGACCAAAAGATGATTTATAATCCAACAATCTGATGTTTTATTACTACAGCCTAATAATATGTTGTTGCTCATCTTTCAAAGGTCGTAAGGAATGTATCAATGAATACATGTCAGGAACATATGTAGTTTATACACTGGATACTACTCTGGCTTCAATTGGCTCGGACACACAGATGTTAATTATAACTAATCGATACATTATGTATTTGCAAATTTCTTTCTTATAGACTTTATAACTTTGACAACTCCTTATTGCATCAGTCTGGTTATATTTTACAGATTGAGATGACTCCTAATTCCAACAGCAAACTTTCAGATTATAGGTACTTACAACAATTTCTGTAGCTTTGTTCCAGTGACCTGACCAGCAAACTTTGTCCCATTGATAAAACTATAATCGAACCACTTCCAGTAAACAAGTATCTTGAAGAAGAGTTATCGATCCATGCTGGTGGAGGTGGTGGTCTAGCGAAGAAAGTTAAAAACTAAGTTACCCTACAGAGATGATACTCCTTAAGGTCTGACCAAACCATACCTATTGTTAATTCAGTCCACATAGCTACCTTTGATTAATTATGAACTTTGTTACTGCAGATCAGACTTATTTTGCTTATTCGTAGTCTATGTCCATACCTGTCTCAACAATCTGTGCTCGGTGATATTTTGGATCCATCGACGAATGTCTCATTGTTAATGTTGTTGAGACCAGCTACCTTAGCCTCTCGAAATTGTTATCGGTTACACAAAACTCTTCAAGTGTTTGAGATCGTGTTTTCGAACTGCTCGAGACCTATGTTTAGTACTATTTTTATGTGATCAAAACTTATGTATTCAGTGTGGTGTGTATTTCTATATTACTTCCATGTGTGCTTCAGCGTTGGTTTGATCTTCCTGATTTTTAAGATTTTGATTGTATGATGTGCTGATTGTTGATTTTATATGATCTTTCAAATCTGTAGACCTGTGATCAAATCCATATGGATATAAACTATCTTTTTAATAATCTGTATAAATGGTGACAACCACGGGCAAAAAATTGAAAGAACCAACAAGTGTCGCGCGGCAAGCCGCGCCGTTCGAATCTAGTTCGTAAATAGAACATAGGCGTACCCGCGGATGTATGCAAAATCAGTGTAAGTTGGGTAAACACATGTCCAGAGAAAGTGGATCCAACTTTTCTATGTGCTAACATCGATTCAAAGCGGGCCAAACGGGTCCTCCCGCGCAGGTAGTAAAACCAATATAGCCCAGAAGCACTACTCCTGTACAGGTCTACCCAACCAACCGATTGATACCACTATAATATCCCGCCACGTACACGCGACAGCAAACGCATGGAATCATTAGTCTATCTCAATTTTTTTTTTGCGAGAATTAGTCTATCTCAATTTCCCCGCTCAGACTGTACACGTCATAAAATCCGGATGTGACTGCCAACACGTTCGTATGTCACGCGGGCCAATAGCTCTTGTGCGACGTCTTTCATCGGAATGGTGGAAAATGCGACATCGTTCGAAAAAATAGCTACTGTGTGACGTTTCGGACGACCAAAATAGCCAGCACACGAAATGGTTAATTAAACGGTCGTAACGTTGGATTGACTCGCGTGCTCACTTAGTTGTGCTCATAGATTTAGATTTACCAAGTGATATTCAGTTATTCCGACAGGTGGGTCCGAACCATTTTTGCCGCCGACTGAATCTTGGAGTTGTCCGTGCCGCCACCGTTCCCCACCATCCCCTTCTTCTCCGAAGGCGGCGGCGTCAGCCAGTTTGTTCTTGGCGGCGGCGGCCGGCTGCTCGCTTCGATTGGGATCTGAGCCTAGTCGCCTCGGTCGATTCGTGACCCCGCCTCAGTCTCGCCCTAGTCAGTCTCAGTGGCCTGCTCGTTTCGATTGGGCGGTGTGCTGAACGAGGATGAACCCCGAGGAAACGGGCGAGAATACTTCAAATAGGTAAATGAATCCCTTTTTGTCTGGATTTGAATTCCATGCATCTTTTTACCTAGATTCGTATGTGAATTGGGGGTTCCTATTCCGCTACCTCACACGTCCCGCCGCCATTCTAAACAGAGGAGATGCTATGCGGAGGAATTTCGAATTCACTGTCGAATTCTTTGCATCTAAGGCGAACCTAGGTGATGGTAGCGTGCGGGACATCGAGAGAGATACAATAGTGAGATTAGAGGTCGAATTTTCAGAGATTGATCCCCAAGAGCTAGAGATTTTGGAAGAGAAGGCCGTGAAGAATGTGGTGGAGAAACTTGGAGAGAGTGTTCTTTGGGGTCCAGAGCAAGAAGTAGCATTGCTACGGTTTAATAATTGGAAGGGAGAGTATGTGAGAATTGAGAACGGAGAAGATATGGTTGAAGAAATTGATCGGCAAGATGGCTGGACAAGCAAACAGGTTACTTTTCGAGCAGAGCTCGTTGATCTGAAATCAGATTCAAAGGTTGGATATGTGTCCTCAAAGTTGGCTTCGCAGATGTTAGATGATGATTGGGCTTCACGGAGAGAGGTAGTGCCCATACGTACCGACATGACAGTTTTAGCTGAGGGGGCTGATGCTGATGCAGGTGTTGTTTGTGTTGACTGGAATTCAGTCGAAATAGCTGACACTACTGATTTGGTCATTGCAGCAATGTAAGACACTGAGATGGCTGAATGTTTTGGAATTCCAGTAGATGATAGAGATAAGGAGAAAGAGAAGAAGAAGAAGAGTGATGATAGAAGTGACACTGGTGAAGGTAACAAAAATCCTTTTGAAGATGTGGATAAAGAGCTGATGGAAGAAGCTGCAGCTGATGTAGATGATGAACATGATGATGAGTTGGTAACTGTGTATGATAAAGAAAACCCTCAAATTGCTGTAGGAAAGTTGTTTCCAAGCATGGAAGAGTTCAGAATGTGTTTCAAGACTTATTCAATCAAGAAGGAATTTGACGCCAAAACCAAGTGGAGCTACCATCAGAGTTAATCAAATCCCACATGGACATACTTGAATTGCAGAAAAGATCACTCCTATTTTAGCCAAGACACCAAACACTACAGCAAAGAAGCTTAAAACAGATTTGGAAAAGGACTACCCAATTGTGGTGAAATATACCACAGTGTGGAAGGCAAAACAAAGGGCAATGAAAGCATTATATGGTGATTGGGCAAATACATTTAGGATGCTTTACTACTTCCAAGCAGAGGTATTGGAGAGGTCACCTGGCAGTGTTGTGGAGATTGATACTGAAGTAACAGAGGATGGTAAGGTCTACTTCTCTAAGCTTTTTATGGCATTAAAACCTTGCATAGATGGCTTCAAAGCAGGTTGTCGTCCATATTTAAGCATAGACTCCTCTTTTTAACTGAAAAGTGGAATGGTCAATTGGCAGCATGCAATGCTCTAGATGGACATAACTGGATGTTCCCTGTTGCTATAGGCATGTTTCAATCAGAGACCGAGGCTTCGTGGACATGGTTTATGACTCATTTGAAAAGATGCTTAGGGCCCGTGTCACCTTTGGCAATCCACACAGATGCATGTAAAGGGCTAGAAAATGCAGTCAAGACTGTGTTTCCCCATGCTGAGCAGAGAGAGTGCTTCGGCCATATGTGGATGAATTTGATCAAAAAATTCAGAGGGGAAGAATTTGGGCGCATGTGGCCGGCAGCTAGATCTTACACTACCCAAACACATTCATACCATCTGGGTAAGATAATGGCAGCATGTAGTGAGAATGATTTTGGTACATGGCTGCAAACCCACCATTCTCTATTATGGTACAGGTTAGGATTTAATACAGCAATCAATTGTGATCATATCAACAATAACTTGGCAGAGAGTTTTAACAACAAGGTGAAGGGGTTAAAAGACTTGCCTGTGCATGACATGGTTGACCAAATCAGGATCATGATCATGCGCTTGTGGGAATTGAGAAGGATTGGTGATGTTCTGCAAGGGGATAAGCTGCCGGCAGTGGTACAGCAGGTTGTCAATAGGAGCAGAAATCTTACACATTTGTCCGTTGAGAAATCTTCATTGTGGGGTGCTGAAGTTAGAGATAACAAAACTGGCAGGAGGCATGTTGTTGACACTGAAGTGCATGAATGCACTTGTCTCGAGTGGCAACACACTGGGAAGCCATGTGAGCATGCCATACTTTTCTTGGCTTCCAAGCCGAAGTTAAATATGCACCCATATTTGCATGAATATTACTCAGTAGCAAAATTCAAGGCTGCATATGCAACACCAATTCCACCACTTATAGACCAGTCTCAGTGGCCTGAAGTGGAAATTAAATTTTCCTTGTGTGCTCCTCTAACAAGAAGAAAGGCTGGCAGGCCAAAAAAAAAAGTAGGTACAAGGCATGGTTTGAGAAAGGTGGGAGTAGTAAGAAGGCAAAAAGAGATGACATGGCAAAAAGGCCCCAAAAAGGTAACAAAATAGATGCAATCTTTGCGAGGAACTTGGGCACCGAGCTGGATCTACCAAATGCCGTTACACTCCTGAAAGGCCAACGTAAGTCGATGTTTGTGTTGTAATTGTTTTTTTTATATTTTCTAACCAAATGACATGCTTTATTTTTCAGTAGAAAACGAAAACCTTTTCAGCCCCTTGTTGTTAAAGATTGCTGGCCAACGAAGAAGACAAGAGTTGGCGGATGTAGAAAAAGAAGAAGTGTACCTGAACCTTTTCTGCAACCTGAACCTGTTCTGGATGCTGAGGTGCAACCTGAACCTGTTCTGGATGCTGAGGTGCAAACTGAACCAGCAGAGGTGCAACCTGAACCTGTTCTGGATGCTGAGGTGCAAACTGAACCTGTTCCCGAAGCTGAAGTGCAAACTGAACCTGTTCCCGAAGCTGAGGTCCAACCTAGAAGAAGAAGATGCACTTTGATTCGTTGAAACTTGAAAGATGTAATAATGCTATTTGAATTCAAATTTGAGGTAGAGTTAGAATTTTAATTCAAATTTGAGGTAGAATTAGAATTTGAACCAACATTTGATGTTTGAACTCTGTGGTATGATGTTTCAATGTTTTCTAAACTATTATAAACCTTAGGTCATCAATCTGGCATCTTTTATACTTTTACGTAGTAAAACTCAAAGTCATGAGAAATGTGCTCCAAAAGAGCTCCAAAGGTAGGGTAAATGGCCTCATTTCTAAGCAAGGTTTTTTTTTACCTTGTCTAAATCAGCCAAATAACTTACCTACACATCTATTCCATATATATAGACTACGTGCGTTGGTTTTTCATTTTTTGAATTTTTTTGAATTTTTTATGCTCATTTGAATGCGACGGAGTTTGAGATGCCAAGATGCATTAATTTTCGTCTGAATGTATGTACACCTTGTTTATCAACTTGAATCGTTAGTATATGACATTATAAGACTATGTGCGTTGGTTTTTCATTTTTTGATTTTTTTGAATTTTTTATGCTCATTTGAATGCGACGGGGTTTGAGATTGGGCGATATGAGCCAAGATCCATTAATTTTTGTCTGAATGTATGTAGACCTTGTTTATCAACTTAAGTCGTTAGTATATGACATTATACGACTATGTGCGTTGGTTTTTCATTTTTCTGATTTTTTTTGAATTTTTTATGCTCATTTCAATTTTGGTCAAACCTAAGTTTGACCAACATTTAAACAAGTTTGAAACATGAAAATGAAAAACTAAGCCTGGATCCTTCTTAGTCACTCCAAAATGAAGCTTTGGTGAGGTTTTAGAAAATTTCATGTTCCAAATCCAAAACCACTTCTCCTCACTTTGAGTTGAACTCTCTGCAACATCGATCGTGGTAAGTCATTTGTGTGAAGGTTTTCTCATTAAAATACATATAGACCAAGTTTATTATTTTATGTCGTAATTATGTCACATAATACGATAATGTGCGCTGGTTTTACATTTTTTGGATTTTTTTTTGAATTATTTGTGCTCAGTTGAATGTTTGGTCAAACCCACTTTGACCGTCTCCAAAACAAGTTTAAAATGCGAAAATGAAAAACTAAGTGCAGATCCTTCTTAGTCAATCTGAAATGAAGCTTTGGCGATTTTATTGATTTTTTTTATTTTTCATAACTCTAAACCCTCTCACTTGAGTTGAACTCTCTTCAACATCGATCGTGGTAAGTCATTTGTGTTAAGATTTTATCATGAAAATACACATAGACCAAGTTTATTATTTTATATCGTAACTATGTCACATAATACGACAATGTGCGGAAGTTTTATATTTTTTGGATTTTTTAATTAGTTATGCTCAACTCTAGCTCAGTGAAACCCTAGCCCTAACCCTAAACCCCGAAAACCCCGAAATCACTAACCCTAAACCCGATCCACGTGTGCGCAGGTGACGCGCCGATCCGCGTGTGCGCTCGTTCTGCAATTTGATTGGCTTGTGGGCATGTGATGCGCTGATTGGCTGGATAGATGGGGTTTGGATCGGCCCGCTGGTTCGATCTAAGCCGTTCAATAAGATCCGGCGACCTAGAATGACGCAGTGCATGGAACAAGCGTATGCGCGTCTAACTTCGTGTCCTTCGTGTGTGCTCGCCTCCACGTAGCCGGCCGTTGCATGCATGACCAGTCGCAGCTCTGCTCGCGCCGCCGCCTACGTCGCATCAAACCAATTTATAGCGTGTTTAGTCCCACCTCGCTAGTTCATAGCGTGTACGGCCAGTTTATAAGCCCCGAATGTGGCACCCCTACGATAGGATCAGCCAGTATTGGTGTCCTATATCCTAAATATAGGACACTAATATCTGGTTAATCCTCCTTTTTATCTTATAAAAGAATTGAAAATCATTTTATTTTTTCAACCCTGATATCTTACGGCCTTCTTTTTCGACCTCTGATAAATCCTCCTTTTCAACTTATAAAAAATAGAAAATCATGTCATTTTTTCAACCTTGATATCTCACGGCCTTCTTTTTCGAGCTCTGATTAATCCTCCTTTTCAACTTATAAAAAATAGAAAAATCATTTCATTTTTTCAACCTTGATATCTCACGGCCTTCTTTTTCGAGCTCTGATTAATCCTCTTTTTCAACTTATAAAAAATAGAAAATCATGTCATTTTTTCAACCTTGATATCTCACGGCCATGTGTGCTTGCCTACGTAGCATCAAAGCAATTTTTCACACATGCCTAGTCGCAGCTCTGCTCGCGCCGCCTCGCCTATGTCGCATCAAAGCAATTTTTCAGAAGCGAGCATGAACGGCCGGAATCCATTAAGTTATGCACGTAACCTATCATGTCAGTTCTTCTAAAACATGTTTGTGACACGTTTAGATATATCAGATGGTCTCCAAAGGCAGTTAATTTGACCAATGCATCTATGCATGTATATGAAAGTGCATGGTTGCCCCCATGCATGGTTTTGGTAATTAATGACAATCTTTATGGACTAATATTTGTATTGATCTATATTTGTAGGTTTTCCATTAGCTTGCTTGTTCTCCATTTGTTGGATTCAAGGTTAAGGGAAGAAGATCATTTGTTGATCACGGCCAAGGTGTTCGTCATCAAGATAAAGGCCAAGTGAAGATATGCCGAAAAGGTGCTTCTCCCATCTTGGTATATGGGGGAGTAACATGTGAATCTTCACCGAAGCGCAATCAAGATAGGTGGTTCGTCTTGAGGAGATGAAGATCGTCTTCATCGACCTCAAGTGGTTTAATGCGCAAGGCAAAGGTATGATCTTGATAGGGTTTCTATTTTACCAGTCTCATATTGTTTAGTGGAGAGACCGGGTTACAGGATAGATAGTCGTACTATCAAGAGGGGCTCTCGACCGAGTATCGTGATCGTATCGTCGTAGAGAGCACAAACCTTTGCATCCATGCAATCATCTTTATTGGTTCTTATTTTTCTCTTATCGTGGTGTGGTCTTAGTGCTTGTCGTGCTTATCATGACAAGTCTAAGTTCACTAAAAACGGTTTTCATATGCGTGTTCTATTGCGGTTTCGGTATTGTAGATTTTGCCGGTTCATCCGTGTGGTAGATTTATCTCTTCCATTTCTTTGCAAAATCTCCATTGCTTGTTTGCCATTTTCAAAGGTTGCTTTTGTCGTCCTCTTTCCAACAAAATTGGTTTTACTTCATTCGGACCTCAATTGCAAAAGATATTTCATTTCCGGTTTGCGAAAAAGAGTTTTTAACTTTCTCCCCTTTTGGTTTTATAATATCTTGTT
The DNA here is from genome assembly GCA_012064385.1 of Puccinellia tenuiflora. Taxonomy (NCBI): domain Eukaryota; kingdom Viridiplantae; phylum Streptophyta; class Magnoliopsida; order Poales; family Poaceae; genus Puccinellia; species Puccinellia tenuiflora. The sequence continues at coordinate 642,330 of QRDG01000263.1, read as the reverse complement.
GGACTATGATGTTTCTCTGTATAATCTTGTTGTGCTCATTGTGACGATTCCAACGAGTCCAATATCATCAAATATGGAGTTCATATGCAAAAGTTATGGGGCTTTGGATTTGCCTTTTGGATCTGGTGCGGAGTGTGTCCGGAGTGGCTTATGAGAATGGGTCTCATTACCACACCCCAATAATCCCAACACATAGGTACTCAAGCTTGACCAACTCTGGTCCACTTCGAGGCTTAGCTTTAACCACCTATGGTCCACTTTTCAGCTCATTCAACTTTGGCCAACTCTGACCACTTAGTAAATTTATTTCTCCGTGTTCGACCGGACTGACTCTAGTGTGACTGGACCCAACACCATTCCTTAGGTAGGAACAATACTAGATTCTAGATTTGACACTCTCGAGAGGTTGCAACTTTTATCCACACATTGGGGACTAAGCTTGTACCGCCGGTACCTGCAGCACAAACCTATTCCCCCGTAGCCGTCCGCTCTACCAAGACACTCCTTGTATAGCTACCGACTTACCACCCGGGCTAAGTCTTATGACGAAGTGAATCCGGCACGTCCCCAACTCATGAGCAATGCCTAGCTCCGGAACCTTCACAAGACTAGCCCCGACCACAACTATGCAGTAACCGACTAGACTTGCCAAGTGGGTAGCATCAAAAGAGGCTTGATAGGCTACTAAGCCACGGTCTGCCCATTTCAACGACGCATGGTTGTGCGGTTGTGTTTGGCGAGTGGCACTATAAGACTCAATCTAGTCGACGGAGGTGATTATCTTCTTAATTGGATTTTATTCTCAACCATAAGACATCAACAAATGTTAGTCCACAAGATATACATGAGCATAAAACAATCACATAGTAGTTCAGCAAGGTAAAGTAAGGTCAACCGGGTGATGGTGGAGTTTCCTCCGACCAGTGACAGCCACATGTTGAGTAAAGATAAAATAACAAAATCAACCGGTCGAGGACGGAGATGTCTCCGACCAGTAGCAGCCACGGGTCGAGTAAGAAAATAAAATAACAAAATCAACCGGGCGAGAACGGAGATGTCTCCGGCCAGTAGCAGCCACGGGTCGAGTAAGAAAATAAAATAAAACAATCGGTTAGCGTCAACCGGCCGAGGGCGTAGGTGTCTCCGGCCAGTAGCAGCCACGGGTCGACTACATAAGTTAGTGGAGGCGCCCACGCGTTCCCGGTCCTCCATTCCATTGACTGCGGCGGTTTCTCCAGTCCATCGTCTCCGGAATGGGGAGTGGTGCATGGTACCGTCCAACACAACGCCACAACTCTACAGAAAAGTAGCCTCTTCAATCCACTTGGGCAGGACCCAACGTGTATTTAGACGGGGTACCGGAACTCAACTCACGGAACATGAGTTTATCGTATTGCAGAAAATAAAAGTAGCATTGACGGCTCACATAAAACAATAGACATGAAATCAAGGTGACAACAATAGATTGCATGCAATCATAAGCATAAAATAATAAGCATGGGGTGTGGTATGTGGGATGCAACTACCACTCAAACAAGCAACAAATAAGGCATCGACAACTTGGAACATATGGTTGGGGGCTGATGGCTTGCCTTCTGTTGTGGGATCAACTTCTCCTTGGTTAAAATGGTCGGAATCTATTAAAGAAATAAAAAATAGGCATTAAAAACCCTCCAAAAGCTACTCAACAACTTCCTAAGCAAATAAGTTTCAAATCTTTCAAAACCAGTGCCAATGGATAGAGAATTTCAAAACAAAGTTACTGCAAAAAGTTTCATGATTTTCTGATCATTTTTGAGAAAGATATGACCTTCCAAAGTTAACCCTAGAATCTGCTATTTCAAAAACAGAAATAAAATAAAACGAAACGTTTCAGAAATGTTTAAAAGTCTGACGGGCTGGGCCCACTGGTAAGCGGCCCATTAGCGAACCGGTACGCGCTGGAAGGAAAAAAAACAGGGGACGGGTGGAGGCTTGCCGGCTCAGGCGGACTCACCGGCGGCGATTCCCGGCGGCCACGGCGACGGGGAGGGTAGGGGAAGGAATCAGAGAGGCTCGGGGTGTCAAGATGCAGCTCGTCGTCGTGCTATTGAATGGTGGGGACACCTGGAGCAGCGGTGGCGTCGTTGACTGCGGCGGCCGAGATGAGGTCGAGGACGGAGACGGTGTTGCCGGCCACCAATCACTCCGGCGAGGGTGGCTACGAGTTCATGGTGTTCCGGGGAGGGTGTATGCGTAGCTAATTTCTGGCTGGAGGTCTGGTGGTGACGAATTTGGCCGGATCCCGTGCGGCTACGGCGAGCTCGATGCCGAGGATGGGAGGCTTCCCGGGAGGTGTGGCTCAGGAAGGAGGGTACTGAGGGAGAGAGGGTGGTGGTGTGGTGCTCGGAGGTGGCCGAGAGGGCTCTTTATAGGCTCAGGAGGAGATGGCCATCGTGGGGTAGGATGCGGTGGCGGGTGAGGTGTCTTGGTGGCAGAGGGTAGACGACGGCCGGGGCGTCGTCGGTGTAGCAAGGGGTACCGCTGGACGACGGGAAATCCGCGGCTGCGGATAGGGACGAGGGTGGCGAGGTACTGGTGCGGGAGAGCGAGGTGTCCGACCGGCGAGCTTTGCGTTGATGGTGTAGCGGGCGGCGCGTCGTCGGTGTTGTTGCAGAGCAGAGCTGGACGACGGGTTTCGCGGGGAGTGGATAGGGTAGACGGCACGAGCGCACAGGGGGTTGCAGGCGAGCGGGGTCCCGCGGCAATTCCTATTGGTCCGGCGCGTCGTCACGCGGCCGACGGCGCACAGGGGAGGGTGTCGGCGATGCGTGGATGATGGGGGGGGGGGGTGGGGTCGAGGGGGTGGAGGGGCAGCAGGGGGCATGCGGGATAGCAGTGGGGAGGCCACCGGCTATGACCAGAAACTGGCGGCGCCGCCGAGCACGACCATGCCCACGTCCTGGCCATGCCGACATCAGCATCAGGACGATTTCCTCAACCTGGGGTTCTAAACAAATAACTGATCGTCTCACCGGGTGCCAAATTGAAAATCCTACAAGTTTGCAGAAGAAACTTTTTTCAAATTCGAAACTTTGGTTATTCAAAAATTTCATCGAACACCTTCGGTCAAAAAGCTAAACCAAGTTTTGGGGCTTCAAATCAAATGGGATTGAGACAAGAAAATTCCCTGAGATAGGTACTGGTCATGTGCACCTATTTTGGGTGTTTTTATAAAAAGGGGAATTGATTTGGGAGGCTTCCAAAATAATCGAAGTTTTAGGCAGAAACTTAGATAGGGAAGACATCAAATATTTTCTTAACAAGGTATCAAATATTTTTACATATCTGGGTTATACACTGGTTAGGGGTCCTCCCCGAATTTTTGAAGAGGGTTTTGACCTACCTCCTTTGGAAAGTTAGGGTTTTAGGGTTTTAGGCAGGAAACAAATCAGGGAAAAGGTCAAATCTTTTCTTAACAAGTAACCCAATATTTTTGCATAAATAGGACCTAACCTAGCTGGGGATCACTCTGGAATTTTTGGGGAATTTTTGAAGTCACCCTTGGCACACTTCCCTTGGAAGGCTAGGGTTTAGGCCCTTTTTGCATTTAAAGAAAAGACAAATATTTAGGGAATCTTGGGGGTTTTGGAAATGTAGAAGAAAATAGAGGTGCAAAGATCAGAAGATCCAGGTCCAAATCCAAATTTTGGTTTTGTCAGAGAAAATTTTAAAGGGCCAAATTTCAGGATGTGACATATAAGGTCAGGACCCGCATGGAGGCCCACTAAGGTACCAAGACCAAGGCCCGAAAGGAAGGAGTGCTCTCCTAGTCAAGCGTAGACTAGGTCGGTTTAGATTTTCCATACCTGTAAACCTAGTCGGTTGCGATTTCCCAAGACCCAGCCTCCAATATAAAGGCTGGGAGGGCCGCCGATCAAGGACACGCAATACTCTAGCCACCAAAACCCTAGCGAGATCGACATCTCACCGGGACCTCATTGTAGCTCCATTGTGCACAACCATCAATACAGACAAGCAGGACGTAGGGTGTTACCCTCCAGGGGCCTGAACCTGGGTAAAATCTTGCTTGTCAGCCGTAGTTATTGCTAGCGCTACCAAATCTGTCTCCCGGTCTCAACCCTAGGTGCCTAACCATGGGATTTGCCGAGTTAACCCTTTGTCAATTGGCGCCGTCTGTGGGAACGAGTGGCGTTGGATCCACGATTTCGCCGGCTCCATCTGCATCAGCAACCGATAGCTCGCCGGTGATCATCACGGGGTTGATCGGCTTCGGCTCTTTCGACTTCGACCCGCACTCACCGGATCCGCAACCGGCGAATTCAGATCTACAATCAGCTCAGAACATAACCTTTGGTCCTTCAGATCTTAATGCTAACCAATCAGGACTGTTCTGCTTGGCGGGATCGCCTCAATCCGTGGCACCCGCATCTCCATCGACTGGATCTGCACCAATGGCGATATCGTCACCCGCAAGATCATCATCCACACCTTCATCAACACCCGCATCTCCAACGACTGAGCGCCTCACACTCGCCCTGCTCGCGGGTGACGGATCTGCGTCGGCGGAAATTCCAGATGCGTTGTCAACACACCTCGGTTCCTCAGACGAGGTCGAGATAGACATCGAGTCCGCCCGCACCGACAATAACACCGATCACTCCATGGTTGATTACTACCTCAACCCTGATGCCACCTTCATCGACAACTGCAACAGCGGCGAAAAAAGCAAAATTTTGTGCGACGCTTCCCACCAGGTCTGCATTATGCTCCCTGCCGGACAATGATGGCAGAGCACCCGAAGCTTTGGCGAGTGGTGAAAGCCGCCCCGACGTGAGGAACTATCGAATGACGGCCACCATGCCAGACGGTGCTGCTGTATTAAAATAAGTTGGGTGGTGCCCCAAGCGAAGGCAGAATTGCAGCTAGTAGCAGTTTTCCCTCATTTAACGAGCCAAGGTTTATCGAACCAGTAGGACTTTGAAATCAACAACGAGGTGAATGTTGAAGATCTCTGGCGTTTGACCTTCAACAGACGTGGACCTGCACACACTCAACCAAAATACTTTGCCCCCAATGGCGGAATGGTTGTCAATCTTTCCGGTCTCGCAGAAAACAAAGCGGTTAATTGTATGATGAAATAGATAAAATATGAAAAGTGACCAGAGGAATAATGATAATTAAAAGCAAGTAAATGAGGTTGTAAACAATGTAAAAAGATGGACCGGGGGCCATGGGTTCACTAGTGGAGTCTCTCAAGTAAATAAAATGTGCATGTGATGGGTGAACGAATTACAGCTAGGCAATTGACAAGATCATGACACAAACCCAATTTAGCTATGACAAAAAGGACATGATAATATTTATGGAGGCATCACGACAAGGAACAAAGACCGTTGAGACCAACTACGTCTTTGTCTAAAAAGTCCACCGTGGGATCGCTATCCAGCCTGTCACCCAACGGTATTAAGTTGCAAGCAACAGACAATTGCATTAAGTAAAGTGCATGAAGTAAGCAATACTAATATCAAAAGAGACATTAACCCCGCTGTTTTACCCTTAGTAGCAACAGCACACCCTCGCCCTTAGACGTTTCTGTCACTCGTGCCCAGGAACAAAAGGGGGCATGAACCCACTATCTAGCAAAAATACCCTCTCTTGGAGATACACACAATCACTTGGCCAAAGTAACTACGTACATCGGAGAGCATGCAAGAACATAAATAACTCATATAAGAATCATGCACAATCTGAACATAACTTCATAATCCATCGGATCCCAGCAAACACATCACATAGCATTACAATAATCGATCTTGATCATGTTAGGCAGCTCACAAGATCATAAGACATGAAGCACAAGAGAGAGAGAGAGACTACCAACTAGCTACTGCCGTGGACCCATAGTCCAAGGTGAGACTACTCACAAATCATCCCGGAGGAGGGCATGACGATGAAGAGCCCTCCGGGATCGATCTCCCCTCTGGCAGAGTGCCGAGATCAGCTTCAGATTGGACCCCGAACTAGGGTTTTCGGTGACGGCGCGTCGGGGTCGAGTTTCTGGAAAATAATGGCCGCCTCCACGTTTTTATGTTATTACTGATTTTATAGGCGGAGGGGGCCGAGGAGGTGCCCCATGGGCAGGGGCGGGTCCCACCCGTGGGTCCCCCTAGGCTGTGGCAGGAGGCCGCCTGCACCCTGTGGGTCGCCTCTGAGGCCGCCCTTTGGACTCCATCTTCGTCTTGGCATAAAAATAATCTCCATAAATTTTGGTCCAATTCCGAGAATATTTCCAGAAGTAAATTTCTGAAACAAAAAGACAGCAGAAATAGGGAACTGGCACTTGGCATCTTGTCAATAGGTTAGTCCGACAAAATGCATAAAAATGATATAAATGACAGTAAAAACATGTGACAATAACACAAAACTAGCATGGATCACTCAAAAATTATAGATACGTTTGAGACGTATCAGCATCCCCAAGCTTAACTCCTACTCGTCCTCGAGTAGGTAAGTGATATCAAATAATTTTTTATGAGACATGCAACCAACACATTCTTGATCAAGATAGTGATGCAAATCAAAGGATGTGAATGAAGAGATACAAAACAATTGTCTATAATTGATAGCAAGAAAGCAATGAATAAACAAGTTGAATAATCCAAGCAAAACCTTTCATAAATAGTATGTCAAAGACATGAAAACAATGTGATCAACATATTTGACTAATTCACAAGGATAATAATTCCATGACAAAAGTGTTTGAGAATCAACACAAAGGAAGATGTAAGCATTAGCAAAGAGCTTCAACTTCCAACAGCTTATCTTATAGATAAAGTCAATATAAGATTCATGTTTAATCTTGATAATGTAATATGCTCAACGATACTACCCAGGGTCAATGCTAGATGTTTGCTTTCGTGGAGATAGAAGGAAAAAGGGAAAACTGACTCAACATTAAAAGTAAAAGAAAGGCCCTTCACAGAGGGAAGCAGGGATTAGTCATCTGCTAGAGCTTTTTGGTTTTTAAAACAGAAGTAAAATGATTTTGAGGTATGCATGCTTTCGTCAACGACTTCATAACAGAGAAACTATCTAGTCCCTCATGACAAGCAAGGTTTTTAGACTTGTGAGAGCAGCTGGTTCTTAGAAGAGCGAGTGCGCTCTTCTTTCTCCTTGGTTTCACCACTGTCCAATGTTTGGGCTGATTTCTCAGATTTGCATTGCGCGGAGGAGAATTGTGAGTTATATTTATATTTTTGCTTAAGCTGCTCTCGTATTGATTCAAGTGAAGACGTAATCCATCAACACCGGGTGAAAGGGGGGAAATGACCTCGCTTGTCACAAGTTATATATAGCTCTCTACTGCTACCTCATGAGCTTAAAAACAGAGGCACAAAGAAGTATTTTGAATTTTTAAAGGTAGCACATGATAAATTTACTTGGAATGGTAGGAAATACCATGCATAGGTAGATATGGTGAACTCAGCTGGCGAGAAAGTTTGTCGATTGACAATTCAAGCAATTTTTCAATTTGCAAAACTATGCAGGCTTTTCAATTTATTCTATCATCACACAAACAACATTTTGTCGATTGACAATTCAAGCAATTTTTCAACAAAAACTCTCCAACAAGTATAAGTGAAGAACAAGAGAGTTTAACTTAACAACTAGCAGCTCTAAATAAGATAAAAGCTAAAAGCGAGAGCTTACTAGAAAACAGACAGTAGCTAAGAATACTCAAAAAGATATAAGCGAAGCAAAGGAGCATTCAAATAAAAAAGCGGAGCGTGTCTCTCTCCCACACAAATAAAGCTAGGATCCAACAAAGATATGACTAGAAAACAAACAAACATAACTGAAAGTAAAAAGACGCTTCAAGCATAGCACATTATATGTAAAGTGATAAAAACGAAGTTCAACGAAGACGACCTTATGATAGTCGATGAAGATGAGAGGATGCCTTGGGCATCCCCAAGCTTTGACTCTTGATAGTTCTTGATATTCAGAGGGGGTTCCATGGGGGCATCCCCAAGCTTAAGCTCTGATCCATGCTCGATTTCTTCATATTACTCTCCTTTGAAACTTAAAAACTCCCTTCACACAAAACTTCTCATAATTTGATTAGAGGGTTAGTGCTCATAAATTAAAATGCACATGTATTCAACTCATGACAAATTGCAAACCAAGTTCATTAAACATTAGCTACTGTTTAATAAGTCTCAATGTGGTAGTCTACCTCTAGAGTATCACATATGACGATGGTAAAGAGACAAATGCAAAATAAAAGCAGAATCTGTCAAAATCTGAACAGTCTGTAAAGATCGAATATTTCGGGGCACTTCTGCAGCTCAAATAAAAAAACTTAACGCTAACGAAGGATAGATAAAAGCATCAGGCTTTCTGTCAAAAATTATCAGATAAAGATAAAATTCTGGCGATTTTAGGATTTTCGTGCAACAGGACAGAATATGTTTTTGGACAGTAACACAATACCTCGTACTTTCAATACATTAGAGGCTAAACTTGGCACAAAAAACCAAAATAAAAAGATAAATGAAGTTGCTACAGAGGTAATAACTTCATGACTCAAGAAAATCAAAAATCAAACTGAAAATAAAAGATGGGTTGCCTCCCAACAAGCGCTTTTCTTTAACGTCTTTTAGCTAGGCGCAATGCCAAATATCAAGTTTTTTCGGAGGCCTTTGCAACATCAAGAGCATAGCTTGACCTTATGATTGATTCAAAAGGAAACTTCTTTCTATTTCTAGGGAAGTGTTCCATCCCTTTTTTAAGGGGGAACTAAAACCTTATATTTCCCTCTTTCATATCAATAATAGCACCAACAGTTCTCAAAAATGGTCTTCCCAAAATAATAGGACAAGAAGCATTACACTCAATATCCATAACAATAAAATCAACGGGAACATAATTATCATTAACGACAATAAGGACATCATCAACTCTACCCAAAGGTGTCTTTTTAGAAGAATCAGCAAGATGACCATTTAAATAGCACTCTTCCAAAGGATTTTAATCAAGCATATTATCGAAACTTTTAGGCATAACAGAAACACTTGCACCAAGATCACATAAAGAATTGCAATCAAAGTCATTTATTTTCATCTTAATAGTGGGTTCCCAACCATCTTCTAACTTCCTAGGGATAGAGGTTTCAAGCTTTAGTTTTTCTTCCCTAGCCTTGATAAGAGCATCGGTAATGTGTTTGGTAAAGGCAAGATTTATTTTACTAGCGTCCGGTGTCTTAGCAAGTTTTTGTAGGAACTTAATGACTTCAGTAAGATTTCAATTATCAAAATCAATTTCATCATCTTTAAATAAACTAGGAGGATCCTCTTTAGTGGTTTGGATAGTATAAACTTTAACAGTTTTCCTATTCATTTCAGCAATTCTAGCTTCTTCAGCCTCTCTAGCCCACCTAGCTTTCAAGAGAGCCATCATCCTTTCATTTTCATTAATTTGAAGAGATATAGCATTTAAATATTAAATATGTTTGTATTGATTTGGAGTGGTTCTAATTTTCAAAATTTCAACATCATGAGCAAGAACGTCTAGTTTAGAGACTAGACTATCCAGTTTTTCCAACTTCTCTTCAACAGTTTTGTTAAAAGATTTTTGCGAAGTGATAAATTCCTTTAAAACATTTTCAAGATCAGAGGACACATTATTATTAGGATTATAAGAATTACCATAAAAGTTGCCATTATTGGGAGGATAAGGCTTATAGTTGTTACTACCAAAATTATTTCGATAAGCATTATTGTTGAAGTTGTTTCTATTAAGAATATTAACATCAACTTGATCCTTTTCTTGGGCAATTAATGAAGCAAGTGGAACATTATTAGGATCAATATTAGACTGATTGGTAGCAAGCATAGACATAATCATATCAACCTTATCACTCAAAGAGGAGATTTCCTCGACAGAATTTACCTTCTTACCACTTGGAGCTCGTTCGGTGTGCCATTGTGAATAATTTGTCATCATCTCATCCAAGAGTTTAGTTGCTGCACCTAATGTTGTGGACATGAAGGTGCCTCCCGCGGCCGAGTCCAAAATGTTCCTTGGAGAAAAATTCAAACCTGCATAAAAAGTTTGGATAACCATCCACATAGTTAATCCATGTGTGGGACAATTCTTAACCATAGATTTCATTCTCTCCCAAGCTTGAGCAACATGTTCATTATCAAATTGTCTAAAGTTCATAATGTTACTCCTTAGTTGTATGATTTTAGCAGGTGGATAATATTTTCCAATAAAAGCATCTTTGCATTTAATCGAAGAATCAATGCTATGTTTAGGCAAAGACAATAACCATTCTTTTGCTCACCCTCTCAAAGAGAAAGGGAAAAGTTTCAGTTTTATGATGTCACTTTCTACCTCTTTATACTTTTTCATATCACATAACTCAACAAAGTTATTTAAATGAGAGGCGGCATCATCAGTACTAGCACCAGAAAATTGCTCTTTCATAACAAGATTTAGCAAGGCAGGTTTAATTTCATAAGATTCCGCTTTAGTAGCGAGTGGAGTAATTGGAGATCATATGAAATCATTGTTATTAGTGCTAGTAAAGTCACACAACTTGGTGTCTTCAGTAGAAGACATAATGATAAGATAAAATAACAAGACAGGAATAAAGACTACACTAATTTTTTTGGGTTTTAAAATTTTGAAACAGGAAAATAAACTAAACGAGATATAAAGCAAGAAAGACAAAAACAAAGTAAAGAGATTGAGAGTATGAGACTCCCCTTGCTGTAGCTCCAAAGTCCCCGGCAACGGCGCCAGAAAAGAGCTTGCTGCTATATTAAAATAAGTTGGGCGGTGCCCCAAGCGAAGGCGGAATTGCACCTAGTAGCAGTTTTCCCTCGTTTAACGAACCGAGGTTTATCGAACCAGTAGGACTTTTAAATCAACAACGAGGTGAATGTTGAAGATATCTGGTGCTTACAAACGTGGACCTGCACACACTCAACCAAAATACTTTGCCCCCAATGGCGGAAAGGTTGTCAATCTTTCCAGTCTCGCAGAAAACAAAGCGGTTAATTGTATGATGAAATAGATAAAATATGAAAAGTGACAAAAGGAATAATGATAATTAAAAGCAAGTAAATGAGTTTGTAAACAATGTAAAAAGATGGACCGGGGGCCATGGGTTCACTAGTGGAGTCTCTCAAGTAAATAAAATATGCATGTGATGGGTGAACGAATTACAGCTAGGCAATTGACAAGATCATGACACAAACCCAATTTAGCTATGACAAAAAGGACATGATAATATTTATGGAGGCATCATGACAAGGAACAAAGACCATTGAGTCCAACTGCGTCTTTGTCTAAAAAGTCCACCGTGGGATCGCTATCCAGCCTTTCACCCAACGGTATTAAGTTGCAAGCAACAGACAATTTCATTAAGTAAAGTGCATGAAGTAAACAATACTAATATCAAAAGAGACATTAACACCGATGTTTAACCCTTAGTAGTAACAGCACACCCTCGCCCTTAGACGTTTCTGTCACTCGTGCCCAGGAACAAAATGGGGCGTGAACCCACTATCTAACATAAATACCCTCTCTTGGAGATACACACAATCACTTGGCCAAAGTAACTACGCACATCGGAGAGCATGCAAGAACACAAATAACTCATATAAGAATCATGCACAATCTGAACATAACTTCATAATCCATCGGATCCCAGCAAACACATCACATAGCATTACAATAATCGATCTTGATCATGTTAGGCAGCTCACAAGATTATAAGACATGAAGCACAGGAGAGAGAGACTATCAACTAGATACTGCCATGGACCCGTAGTCCAAGGTGAGACTACTCACAAATCATCCCGGAGGAGGGCATGACGATGAAGAGCCATGCGGGATCGATCTCCCCTCCGGCAGAGTGCCGGGATCAGCTTCAGATTGGAGCCCGAACTAGGGTTTTCGGCGACGGCGCGTCGGGGTCGAGTTTTTGGAAAATAATGGCCGCCTCCACGTTTTTAGGTTATTTCTGATTTTATAGGCGTCGGAGGGGGGCGAGGAGATGCCCCACGGGCAGGGGCGGGTCCCACCTGCGGGTCCACCTGGGCCGCGGCAGGAGGCCGCCTGCGCCCTGTGGGTTGCCTCCGAGGCTGCCCTTCGAACTCCGTCTTCGTCTTGGCGTAAAAATAATCCCCATAAATTTTGGTCCAATTCCGAGAATATTTCCAGAAGTAAATTTCTGAAACAGAAAGACAGCAGAAACAGGGAACTGGCACTTGGCATCTTGTCAATAGGTTAGTCCGACAAAATGCATCAAAATGATATAAATGACAGTAAAAACATGTGACAATAACACAAAACTAGCATGGATCACTCAAAAATTATAGATACGTTTGAGACGTATCAGACGGCATCACGATTGACATCACAAAGGAGCAGCAATCAAGGCAATCAAAGCTATACGTGACTATACCATGATGCCCAAGAATTCGACACCCGAAGAACTCGCGGCACACAAGTACATCTTTTGGCAGGAGAACTTGAGGCTGAAGAGCCTGCAGGCAGCTCTCGACGAGCGCAGGAAAGCGGCTAGCGCGTCGAGTGCACGACGAGCTGCACTATCAGCTGTCCAATCCTTGGGGGGAACGCAACACCACTTGCGTTCTAGGCTGGCACGCCTGATAGAAGCCGAAAGAACGGCACTGACCCGCAATCTGGACATGTCATTCATGACGCACGATGAAAACGGGATCCCCATCCCCAAAACAGCTCAGGGAGCTCTCACATCGGTAGCCGCGTACCTGAGGGCAACACAACCACCGGAGGACGACCCTAACACGGTCCTACACCGCCAACAAATCAGATCGCTCAATTTGGCAGGCGGAGCCTTGGTCGCAGTCGACGACCGTCCAGAGGGAAGCAGATCCCGCCACGACAACCGCGACCGCGCGGTAACCATCCACGAGAGCCGAGGCCGGTTAGGGCACGATCGACATGGAACTCGACAACACGATGCGAGTGGAGAACTCCGCAACGTCATCACACAACGTCGAGTCGGCAAAAGCAAGAGCAGACGATCCATGCGATCCCCAAGCAACGACTCATACTCCGACGAGGAGTAGGAGCCTTGCGGGTCGCTATGCTTCACCCAATGTATCCGCGAGTCCAAGATGCCCAAAAGATTCAGGCTCACATCTGAAACACCCAAATTTTACGGTAGCCAAGAACCATTGTCCTGGCTGGAGGATTACAAGACAGCAGTCTCTTGTCAGCGAGGCTCCAGGACAACAGCAATACAGTACATCCAGCTCATGCTACCAGGGACTGCGCGGGATTGGCTGAAGAGTCTACCCGAAGTCTTGTACGACTCCTGGGAACGCTTCCAGGAAGACTTCATCAAAAACTTTCTCGCAACATGTGACCGCCTGGCGACGTTCACAGAGCTGCATGCCTATAAACAGTGGTCAGACGGCTCGCTACAAGAGTACATCAGACGATGGACGACCATGCAAAACTCCGTTGGTGTAGTATCGGAGGACAGGGCAATCGACGCATTCACTCGTGGAGTCGCCAGGCACGACCTCCGGGAAGCACTAGGGCACGAGAAACCAAAATCCATCACGCAGCTCATGAAGATAGCCAATGAATGGGCGGACGGAGAAGACTTTGTGCAAGAACACCACGAGTCACTGTCGGGGGGAGCCCCCGAGTGGGGTCAATATGGTAAAATAAGGATGACTCGGAGTTGACCGAGTCAACGGAAACCGACATATCGTACTGTCTTACTCGGATCTGTCCGAGTCAGGTCAAACCGACATAGCCTTATGTCGGATCGTGTTATTGCATGTCGGACTATCCTTCGTTGTTCTTATGTGCAGGAGGGAGTAAACCGAGTTACCAGCTTAGGGCACACTTATGCCGGATGGGGTCATCTCGGACGGTGGTCCAAGCTCCTTAGGACACGGAGCGAAACAAGGGCGGCGGCGTGCTGCAAGTGGCCGGCGTGCCAAGCCTCGGCCACGCCTCTGACGCGGGCGGCGCGGCACAGTGGCTCTAAGCCTAGGCTTGCGGCGTGCTGTCGGGTGCAGCGGCGACCGTGGCGACCAGCGCTGCCACGGTCTGGGCATGGCGCAGCGGCGCCCGTGCCGGCCGGAGACCAAGGGATATGGCGCCAGTAGCGTTGTTTTACACTGTAACCCTGAGTTTTCCTATATAAGGGGTACCAGGGGCTCCTCTTACAGGGACGATTCACAGGCAATAGGCAGAGACGCTGAGCAAATACTTAGCATTTCCTGGGAGCCAGAGGAGAGCCAGAGGGCTGTTCTGAGACTCGGTAGAGGCTTAGATAGCGCAGTTCTTCGCTTACAGCTCGAGGAGCAATCTTGTAACCAGTTGTAACCCACATCTAAAGCAAGCAGCAAGCAGGAGTAGGGGTGTTATCTCCTCACGAGAGCCCCGAACCTGGGTAAATCGCGTGTGTGAGTGTGAGTGTGTGTGTGTGTTCGTGTCTGTACGCCGTGCGTGCAAGCCCTCCCCGGTACCTCCAGCGTCCAACCGGCCCCACATCAAGCCTATATGGCATCTGCCGTGAAACCACCACGACAGTCACCGCGTTGCAACAACGACCACGGCAACTGAAGCCATAGAGACGGCTGCGACAGAAGGCGCAAACGCAAATCTTATCACTATGACGACCCAGACGGAGTCGAGCTCGTGTCGGCTGGCTATGCTGACACCCGCGATTGCGATGGAGGCAGTCCCAGCTCAGTCCGTCAGGACGATCGTGGCAGAGGCCGTCAGGATGATCGTCGTGACTTCGGACAGCGCAGAGAAGGATACTGCAAACAAGAGGGGCGCAAGCGCCGCGATGAATCGCCCGAGGGTTCGGGTGACCAAGAGCTGGATGAGGAATGCAGGTTTCACATGTTCAAAGGCCAAGATGGCAAGCTCCATTCCAGCCACCTGGTAAAAGACTGCACAAAATTCACCAGGATGACAAACGCATACATAAAACGCTTGCAAACGGCTCCTGGAACAGCCGCAAAGGGAGGCGCTCCAACTCCACCTCCCCCTCCTCCCGCTCCACCGGCAGGCCCAACCGCGCACATGGCGGGCACGATACACCATCAGGCTCGCATAGAAGCCCCGACGAACTCGGCGGATCGGTACCCCGAAGCCCGTGGGCAGATGAACATGATACAGAAGGGACAGCCAACCAACAGAGCAGAAGATGATCACCCGCCAGGTTAACATGGCGGTCATGGCGCCCCCGGCAGTACCCGAATACCTAAAGGGTTCCGAGACTAGCATAATGTTCTCCCGCGAAGACCACCCCCAAGCTGTGGTTTGACCAGGTCATGCTGCCCTGGTACTCGATGCCCAGATAGGTGGTTATGCCATGACCAAGGTCTTCATGGACGGAGGAAGCGGAATCAACATCATATTCGCAGACACGCTCCGCAAGATGAATCAGTCAGTTGAGAACCTGCCGAAGTCAGACACCACCTTCCACGGCATCGTCCCAGGCAAAGCAGTCTTACCTTTCGGCACATTACAACTCCCAGTCGTCTTCGGAGAATGACGTGGGTGTACCCTTTGGGTGCCCCACGGTTTGGATACCTGGTATTCAAACATCATCATGGCCTGCGGAACAAGGCCGAAAGGAAGGCCCATACCGAAGGAAACAAGCCCAAGACTAGAAAGAACCAAGGTCGGTTATGAGCTGTAACCCTAGTCGGTAGAGGATTCTCGAGACCCAGCCCTACTATTTAAGGGCTGGGAGGGCTACCGGCTAGGGACACGTTGAGACTAGCCACCGAAACCCTAGCGAGATCGCATCTAACGATTTCGCCA
This sequence comes from Puccinellia tenuiflora, assembly GCA_012064385.1. NCBI lineage: Eukaryota > Viridiplantae > Streptophyta > Magnoliopsida > Poales > Poaceae > Puccinellia > Puccinellia tenuiflora. Next base: position 626,469 of record QRDG01000263.1, on the reverse strand, counting down.
TTGTAGCTCCACTGTAATATCATCAATCAATACCAGACAAGCAGGACGTAGGGCTTTTACCTTCGGGGGCTTGAACCTGGGTAAACCTTGCTTGTCAGCCGACAAATTCACCAACACCACCATCTTCTCCTCTTCTCTAAACCCAAGGATGACCTCCGAGGGATTTGGCGTGGTAACCCCACGTCAATTGGTGCCGTCTGTGGGAAAGACTGGTGTTGGATCTACGGATTCGGCGGCTTCATCATCGACAACCGGCGACTCACCGGATCTGCAATCGCCAATATTTTTCAGCTCTCTGGGATTCAACCCGCACTCGCCGTTCATGCGACCGGCCTTCGCGGATCGGCACGCAGGCGTGGATGCAAGCTTCGGCGAACTACACTTCTTCGTTAACAAGTGGGGCACTCTACGCCTCACGGACGCACCGCACCCTGCGGCAACAGCACCCACTACTTCATCGACTGTCACGGTGGACTCTGCCTCGTCATCGGCTGCATCGGCTTCCGCCGTGTCCTCTGACGACGAATTCTCAGGCAATTCGCTCAAGGAGATCACATCGTTCTCGACTGCGACAATGCGATCTTCATCGCCAACCACCACTCTCACGCGCACGACTGAGTGGGTAGTCATACCCTATGCTTCATCGACTCCGCCTTCGAGCCCTTCGAACTTCGCTGGCGGAAATAAAACAAACTTCGAGTCCGTCTTTGGAGACGAATCGGACCTGGAGGAAGTTCCGCACATCCTCCCCATGCAAGTGTACATGACAGCACCCGCGGGACCAGCTGCAGGACCAGCCGTGGGAACGGACATCATAACGGTGGCATCACCAAGCGCTCCGCCCGAGCCACGCACATACCCGTTCACAGTAACTCCGTAGAATGGACGAACTCAGCTCCATATCACCCAAGCTATGGGTGAAAAGGCAATAAAGGCCGTAGCGGATGGTGTTCCGGCGGAGGATGCCACGGCTGAAGACCTGTAATGCTACCAGTACCTGCTATGGAAGGAAAGCATCAAGCTGAAAGAGCAGGAGAGAGTCCTCGCGGAAAGAAGAAGGCAAGCCAGCATGTCAAGCGCGCGACGGGCGGATTTATCCGTCCAATCATCAGGGCGATCTCAACCCTCTCCCGACTGGCCTCGCTATCTACGTATGCCGGAGGGGGCAAGGACCACTGTCACTCGCAACTTGGAGGACTCCTTCATGTCTCTGGATGACGGAGGAATACCAATTCCCAAAACAGCTACCGGCGCTCTCATGTCGGTGGCTATGTACCTGCAAGCGACACAACCTCCGGAGAAAGATCCTAGGGCGGCTTTGCACCGCCAGCAAATAAAATTCGTCAGCATGGCGAGTGCGGAATTGATACCAGATGAACCACCTCAACCAGCCGCAGGTGCAGCGGCTGCTAACAACGCGCCTCCACAGCGCCAACAAAGCCCACGACATGAACCGCAGACCCGCGAACGAGGCGACCGCGTTACTTGCAATCAGGAGGACCGCATCACATGTGTAAACAACGAGCGTGCCGCTCATGACCGAGAAAACTGCGCCACCCGCGATCGAAGGCATCGCGCTACTCGCGGACGGGAAGACCGATATCACCTCGCGAAAGGTGAAGACGCACGCAACATCATCACGCAGAGCAAGGTCAATAAGAACCACTCAAGATGGGCCGCACGTGACACGAGCAGCGATGATCCAGACTTCGAAGGAGATTTCGAACCTTGCGGAGCACTATGCTTCAGTCGCCGTATCCGAGAGGCAAGGATGCCAAAGGGTTTTAGATTAACATCTGAGACTCCAAAGTATGATGGTCTGCAAGAACCCTCCGCTTGGTTGGAGGACTACCTCACGGCAGTAACTTGCCAGAGAGGTTTTACTTCCACGGCCATGCAGTACATTCAACTCATGCTCTCAGGGTCCGCCCGGGCCTGGCTCAAAAGCTTGCCGCGGGGAGCATATACTTGCTGGGAGGATTTCAGCGAAGACTTCATCCGCAACTTCGCCGGCACATGCAAATGACCCACCTCGTTCAAAGAACTTCGATTGCAAGCAACAATCGGACGAGACGCTACGCAAGTACATCTAGCGGTGGACCCTCCTCCGTAACTCGGCAGAGAGGATCTCAGACGACAACGTGATATACGCGTTTACTCGAGGCGTCTATCGACTCGAGCTTAAGGAGGCACTCGGAAGAGTAAAGCCGAAGACTATCGATCACCTCATGCAAATTGCTAGTGAGTGGGCGGACAAAGAAGACTCCATACGCAACGAGCGCGGTGGCACACCCACGGAGAACGGCGACCAAGGCCACTGGAGTCACCGCAGCAGCGATCGCCGCCGCAAGCGGAAGTCGCGAGCATATGATGACAACGAAGGTGCAGAACTCATGGCGGCGGGTTTTCTCGATAGCCGCGAGCAAAGAAACCATGACAGCAGTCGCTATGAGAGCGGCAGCCGAACAACCGGTTATAAGGACAACAAAAATATCAAGCAGGAGTGGCGACCACGCCAGTCATGCAACGGGCGAGTGCCACGCCCTCCCCCTACCTTGCAAGGAGCCTGCAGGTTTCACATGTTCAGGGACGAGCATGGCAACCTCACGTCCTCTCATCTCATGAAGGATTGCGAGGGTTTTCAAGAACTGCATGTGCAGTATACACGCCTCCTCCAGCAGCAGGCGCAAATCATACCAGGTGCGCCAGCCATCGGAGCACCATCTGCCCCAGCCCTGTCCCCACCAGGACAAATGACGGGAGCTATTCAGCTCCAACCACACGTCGAGGAACCTCAAGCAGGTGAAGACTCCTACCCGAAACCCGTCAAGCACATGTTCATGATACAGAAGGGACGCCCTTCCAACCGGGACCAGGAGCTTATAACAAGGCAGGTGCACCTCGCCGTTAAGTCACCATCGGCGCTGCCGGAATATCTAAGGTGGTTTCAAGAGAGCATCGTTTACTCTCGCGACAATCACCCCCCGCAGGTGCCACGGCCAGGGCACGCAACCCTCGTCCTCGACGCCCAAATCGGCGGCTTCGCGATGAGCCGCATCTTCATGGATGGCGGCCGCGGCATCAACATCATGTTCGCCGACACGTTGCGTGGGATGAACATATTAACAACCAACCTCGCGCCGTCGGTCAACACCTTCCACGGAATCGTACCAGGGCGGCCGGTGTACCTGTTGGGCATGATAATGCTCGATGTCATCTTCGGCGAGCCAAAGAACTTCAGGAAGGAGAAAATAGAGTTCGAGGTGGTGGACTGGAAGCCGCAGTACCATGTCATCCTCGGACGACCAGCTTATGCCAAATTCATGACTGTACCACATTACGCCTACCTCAAGCTCAAGATGCCAGGACCTTATGGGACCATCAAAATCTACGGCGACTTCGAGCGGTCTGACGAGTGCGACCGCAAGTTCAACAAGATCTCTGAGTCGTTTGGAGCCCAGGAGCAGCTCCAGGAGCTGGCGCTCACCAACGACCGCACCCTCTTCCTTCAATGGAGCCCAGGAGCAGCTCCAGGAGCCCAGGAGCCGAGTCGTCCTTCAATGCGACCAACGACACAAGGGCGCACCAGATACATCCAACTGACCCCAAGAAGACGGCCCTCGTCTCGACGAGCTTGCCTCCTACATAGGAAGGCGCGCTCGTCGAGTTCCTGCGTGAGAACTGGGATATGTTCGCCTGGTGTCCAGCCGACATGCCGGGCATACCCAGGGAATTCGCCGAGCACGAACTACAGATCTTGCCTAACGCAAGACCCGTCAAACAAACTATGCGCCACTTCGCTGAGCCGAAGCGTCTCGCCATCGAGCAGGAAATTGACAGGCTCCTGGCAGCCAAGTTCATCCGAGAGATCAAGAAGTCAGACTGGGTGGCCAACCCTGTACTGGTGCCAAAGAAAAATACAAACATACTCCGCATGTGTGTCGACTTCACTTCGTTAAACAAGTGTTGTCCAAAGGATCACTACCCCTTGCCGCGTATCGATCAAATTGTCGACTCGACGGCAGGCTACGAGCGCCTCTATTTCCTCGATGCCTACTCAGGCTACAACCAGATCCGGATGAAGGAGGAAGATGAAGACAAAACAGCATTCATCACGCCTTTCGGCGTCTACTGCTACACAACAATGCCCTTCGGGCTAAAAAACGCGGGTGCCACCTACCAGCGTATGATGCAGAACTGCCTCAAGAAGCAAATCGAACGAAACGTCCAAGTCTATGTTGACGACATAGTCATTAAAACCAAGAAAGAAGCAACGCTCCGTGACGACCTGCGCGAGACATTCGCCGCGCTAAAGAAATATCATATCAAGCTCAACCCAACGAAGTGCGTGTTCAGCGTTCCAGCTGGGCAGCTGCTCGGATACCTCGTATCCGCACGTGGTATCTGATACGTCCATTTTGCATCACTATTTTACATCATAATTCATCTTTATTCATTGATATAATTAATATTATGATGCAATACTTATGTTATTTTATCTTATATTGCATGATTGGCAATTATTGTGGATGCATCTGCCGGGGCCACAAATCAGCCGGAAAAGTACCTGTCAAGATACCAGACGTCGGAAGCTCAGAAAATTCCAGGAAAATAAGAAATTCAATATTACGAAGAATAAGTCACGAAGCCGAAAGGGGGCACGGAGGCGAGCTCCCAGGGGCAGGGGCGGCCTGCAGCCGCGGGCCCACCCTTGGCCGCGGCAGGGGCCCGCCCCTGGCCCCTGTGGCCCCTCTCCATCTCCCCTTCGGCGTATTATTGACCCTTGACCTAAAAACGTCGGGGGCATCGAATAGGAATTTTTCCGCCGCCTCCACGAGGCGGAAACCAGACAGAGAGAAGAAGAGCTCCGGCAGGGAGAAATCTGCCAGGGAATTTCCCACCCGGGGGGGGGGGGGGGAATCGCCGCCATCGTCATTGCCATCACGCCAAGCATCATCGGGATCTTCATCAACACCATCTCTATCATTAGAACCATCATCACCGTCACCGTCCCATCTCATCTCGCTGTAGCAATCGTCATTGTTTTGTTATTAGTTCATTGGAATCGTATCCCGGGTATTAATTACTACTTGTGGTTGATGCGTGAGAGTTTTATCGGTGAATTATCTTTATGATCAGATTGTTACCCTTATTCATATCACCTCTGATCATGATCTATATGATGTATTGTGAGTAGTTCGTTTGGTTCTTGAGGACATGGGGAAAGCCAAGTTGCTAGTAATTGCATAATGTTGAGTAATATTTAACGGTTTGATTTATGTTGTGGTGTTATTCCTCTAGTGGTGTCGTGTGAACGTCGACTACTTGATACTTCACCTTTCAAAGGGCCTAGGGGAATGCATAGTGTATTTAGTTTGCTTATGGTAGGGTTGTAGGAGTGATAGAAACCTAAACCCCAATTTGTGACCTACTGCACTAGGGAGCATAGGGTCTCGGAGTTTAAGGCTGTGGTTAGGTTTTTATCTTAATTACTTTCTTGTAGTTGTGGATACTTGCAAGGGGTTTAATCACAAGTATGTATTTGTCCAATTAAGGGCGGTGCATTAGCATAGGTCCACCCACACATCAGTTTATCAAAAAATGAAGGTTAATCACCAGCGTGCAATGAAACTGGCTAGGCAGAAACTCCCATGTGTCCTCAAGAACGTTTTAATCTTCATAAGTAACACAACCGGCCTGTCCTTTGAGCTTAAAAGGATTGGGCTATTTGCTGCAATTATTGTAGCACTCTTTTATTTACTTGTTCTTCATTTGTTCTTTAAATCAAAAATCCAAAAACATTTCTCTTTTAGTGCTTGCAATGAAACCTTGCTGAAAACTACTTGTCAACACTTTCTGCTCCTCGTTAGGTTTGACACTCTTACTTATCGAAAGGACTACGATAGATCCCCTATACTTATCGGTCATCAAGACTCTTTTCTGGCGCCGTTGCCGGGGAGTGTAGCGCTATTGGTAAGCGGAACTGGTAAGGAACTCTTTTTTATTGTAAGTGCTGCTTTTTTTTTTGCTTGTTACTTTGCTTCGTTATGGAGCACTCTTCACTTAATATGCTGTTTGGGAGTGACTCTGCCACCACACCTGTGGTGGATAAGAGTCCTTCGCTCTCTAAAATTGAACCATTTAAAATACCCATGGGAATTATTGATCATGTTATGAGGAACCGTTATGCAGGGGATGGAACCATCCATCCAGGTTATCATTTGCTTTATATTAAAGATCTGTGTGAGCTATTTAAGATTGCAGGTATGTCAAAAGAGGTAATCATGAGGAAATTATTCTCGATATCACTAAAGGATAAAGCTATGGATTAGTATATGCTTCTGGATAATTCTCACTTGATGGATTGGAAAGAGCTTATGTCTCTCTTTTATTCTAAATTTTATCCTCTTCATGAAATTCATCAAGATAGAAATTATATTTATAACTTTTGGCCACATGAAGGAGAAAGCATCGCTCAAGCTTGGGGGAGGTTGAAATCTTTAATGCTTAAATGCCCCAATCATAAGCTTCCTAATGATATAATTGTTAACAATTTTTATGCGAGGCTGCCTCGCTATGATAAGGATATGCTTGATGCATCTTCTCTTGGATCCTTTACAAACAAAGAAGTTAATGCTAAATGAGATTTAATTGAAAGGATTTATCGCAATGCGGAAGATTGGGAGATCGACAAAGGTAAAGAATCAGGTATAAATTATGAGTATGACTGCATTAAATCTTTCATGGAAACTGAACGTTTTAATATGCTTAGTACTAAGTATGGGATCGATTCTCAAATTGTTGTTGATCTTTGTAAATCCTTTGCTGACCATATTAATATTCCAAAATAAAAGTGGGATAAGTATCATGAAACATTTAAAGATGTTTGTAAAACAGATGTGCTTGCTAGTGATGATGTGCCTGTTCAAACAGTTGAATCTGTTTTACCTGCTGTTTACTTTGAAAAACCACCCTTTCCTATACAATTAAAGAACACTCAATCGTGGCTAGTGTGGTTAATAAAAGTGAAAGGAAAGCTTATGAACTAGATGAACAACTTGAAATTGCCTCTCCAGTAGCTTTGGTTAAAGATCTTGTAACTAAGAACGTCGATGGAAGTTCTATTTATTTTTGTGAAGCTGCTACTAACATTGTTAGGCAGGATAAAAGTGCAAAAGTTGTTGGTACTCCTGTTGTCTCTGTCAAGATAGGTGATCATTGCTATTATGGATTATGTGATATGGGTGGAAGTGCAAGTGCTATTCCTTATACACTTTATCAAGAAATAATGCGCGAAATTGTGCCATGTCAGCTTGAGTATATTGATTTGGAGATTAAATTGGCTAATAGAGATGTCATCCACCCGGTGGGAATTGTCAGAGATGTTGAAGTCTTATGTGGTAAGGTAAAATATCCAACTGATTTCCTTGTCTTAGGGTCGGTTAAAGATAAATTTTGTCCTATCATATTTGGTAGACCTTTCTTAAATACTTGTAGTGCTATTATAGATTTTAAGAAAGAAAATGTCTCTGTTCAATTCACTGGAGAGCCGTATGAATTTAATTTTTTCAAATTTGCTAGATATCGTTATGATAAAGAATTACCTAATGAGGATCTTATTATTGAAAGAATTGCTTCTATTGTCGTGCCTCCTAATGATCCTTTGAAGCAATATATGGAGGAGCACGAGAATGATACGTTTATGCAGGAAAGAGAGGAAATTGATGAAGTCTTCTTTAGACAGTCGGCTATTCTAAAGCATGATCTACCTGTGGAGTCTCTGGGGAACCAGACACCTCCAAAGGGAGATCCTGTTTTTGAATTAAAAGCTCTCCCAGACACTCTCAAATATACATATTTGGATGAGAAGAAAATATATCCTGTTATTATCAATTCTAACCTTTCAGTGAAAGAGGAGGAGCGATTATTGGAGGTCCTTAGGGAACATCGAGCTGAATTTGGATATACTCTTTATGATCTTCAAGGGATTTCTCCATCTATTTGTCAACATACAATTAATCTTGAGCCTGATGCGAAGCCCGTTGTTGATCATCAACGAAGATTGAATCCAAAGATGAAGGATGTGGTAAGAAATGAGATACTCAAGCTTCTCGATGCAGGTATAATCTATCCTATTGCTGATAGTAGATGGGTTAGTCCTGTTCATTGTGTTCCCACAAAGGGAGGTATGACTGTTGTTGCTAATGATAATAATGAACTCATTCCTCAAAGAACAGTTGTAGGGTATAGAATGTGCATTGATTATAGGAAACTTAATAAGGCTACTCGAAAAGATCATTATCCTTTGCCTTTTATTGATCAAATGCTTGAAAGACTGTCTAAGAATTCTCACTTTTGTTTTCTTGATGGTCATTCTGGTTTCTCTCAAATTGTTGTTAAATTTGAAGATCAAGAAAAAACTACTTTTACTTGTCCTTATGGAACTTATGCCTATAGACGTATGCCTTTTGGTTTGTGCAATGCACCTGCTACTTTTCAAAGATGCATGTCTGCTATTTTTCATGGTTTTTGTGAGGAAATTGTGGAAGTCTTCATGGACGATTTCTCCGTCTATGGAACTTTTTTCGACAATTGCCTCTATAATCTTAAGAAAGTTTTGCAGAGATGTGAGGAGACCAATCTTGTTCTCAATTGGGAGAAGTGTCATTTCATGGTAAATGAAGGCATAGTGCTTGGACATAAAATTTCTGAAAGGGGGATTGAAGTTGATGTCGATGGATTAGATCAACGGTGAAGATACGGGAATATGTACACGCGGGCATCGTCGATGTGGGTTAGTAGACGAACGACACGGGAGACAAGATTTATACAGCTTCGGGACCCGGGAAACATCATCCGGTAATATCCCATACGTGATGTTTGTGGCTAGGTTGTATTCCTCATGGTGGAAGTCGCCGTATTATGGAACGACTCCTATGTTGGACTTGTCTAATCTACCGGGCTCTGTCCCGTCTGTCTTGCTTGTCTAAGTCGTGCCCTCTTGGGGCGCCTTGCCCCTCCTTATAAAGGTGGAGGAGGCAGGCTTACATGTCGAGTCCTTGTAGGACACAGCTATCTATTACAAGTCGGCAAGTGAGTCCTTGTCCTACTCTGATTGGAGTCGGCCTGCTGGGCTTCCTCCTGATGGGCCATGCTCCGACTTTATGCTGGTACCCATGTCCCATACCCACGATAGTTGATAAAGCCAAAATTGAAGCAATTGAGAAGATGCCCTATCCAAGAGACATCAAAGGTATTCGTAGTTTCCTCGGTCATGCTGGTTTTTATAGCAGGTTTATTAAAGATTTTTCTAAGACGTCACGGCCCCTCACTAATCTTCTTTAAAAAGATGTTCCATATGTTTTTGATGAAGATTGTAAGGAAGCCTTCGAGGTACTAAAAAGGGCTTTAATCACCGCTCCTATAGTTCAACCGCCTGATTGGAATTTACCCTTTGAAATTATGTGTGATGCTAGTGATTATGCTGTAGGGGCTGTCCTTGGCCAAAGAATTGATAAGAAGTTGAATGTAATTCATTATGCTAATAAAACTTTGGATAGTGCACAGAAAAATTATGCAACCACTGAAAAGGAATTTTTAGCGGTCGTTTTTGCTTGTGATAAATTTAGACAATATACTGTGGACTCTAAAGTAACTATTTATACTGACCATGCTGCAATTAAGTACCTTATGGAGAAGAAAGATGCTAAGCCTAGACTTATTAGATGGGTGATTTTGATGCAAGAGTTTGATTTGCATATTGTTGATAGAAAAGGTGCAGAAAATCCTGTAGCTGATAATTTGTCTAGAATGGAAAATATTCCTCATGCTCCCATTCCTGTAAATGATAGTTTCCCTGACGAACAACTTGCCGTCGTTAAGGTAACTTCCCATGATGCTCCTTGGTATGCTGATTATGCTAATTTTATTGTCTCGAAATTTTTGCCTCCAAGTTTTACTTATCAACAGAAAAAGAAATACTTCTATGACTTGAGGCATTACTTTTGGGATGGCCCACATTTATACAAGGAGGGAGCTGATGGAATCTTGAGGAGATGTATTCCTGAGCATGAACAGGAGGAGGTATTGAGGAAGTGCCACAATAGTGATTATGGAGGACATCACGCAGGTGAAAGGACTGCACATAAGGTTCTTCAATCAGGTTTTTATTGGCCTACTTTATTTAGGGATGCTAAAAAGTTTGTTTCATCTTGTGATGAGTATCAAAGGGTCGGTAACATTAGTAGACGTAATGAAATGTCTATGAATTATTCTCTTGTTATTGAACCTTTTGATTGTTGGGGGTTTGACTTTATGGGTCCTTTTCCCACTTCTCATGGTAATACTCATATTCTTGTTGCTATAGATTATGTTACTAAGTGGGTGGAAGCTATACCAACTAAAAGTGTTGATCATAAGACCTCCCTAAAAATGCTTAAAGAAGTTATTTTTCCTACGTTTGGTGAGCCTAGATATCTTATGACTGATGGAGGATCTCATTTTATTCATGGAGCTTTTAGAAAGGTTTTAGCCAAGTACGATGTTAATCACAGAGTCTCCTCTCCGTATCATCCTCAAACTAGTGGGCAAGTTGAATTAACTAATAGAGAAATTAAACTGATCTTGCAAAAGACCATTAACAAGTCTAGGAAGAATTGGTCTAAAAAACTAAATGATGCTTTATGGGCCTATAGAACTGCTTATAAAAATCCTATGGGTATGTCTCCTTATAAAATGGTTTATGGGAAGGCATGTCATTTGCCTCTTGAATTAGAACATAAAGCTTTTTGGGCTGTTAGACAACTTAATTCTGATCATAATCTTGCCGGTAAAACTAGGTTGCTTAAATTGAATTCCTTGGATGAGTGGAGAAACGAGGCTTATGAAAGTGCTCGTCTGTTTAAGGAAAAAGTAAAGAGATGGCATGATAAGAGAATTTTGAAAAGAGAATTTAATGTTAGTGATAAAGTGATTTTGTATAGGTCTCGTCTCAGATTTTTTGCAGGAAAATTGCAATCAAAATGGGAGGGACCATTCATCATTGAGGAAGTCTATCGCTCCGGAGCTATAAAGATTAATAATTTTGACGGAGACAAATCTCAAGTGGTGAATGGTCAATGACTTAAGCACTACATCTCCGGTAATCCCTTGGAAAAAGATGCCGATGTTATTCAAGTGGTCTCGCTGGAAGAACTTATCGAGACCAAATACCGGAAGACTCCAGAATCAGAAAACAAATAGGTAACTGTTTCGGTAAGGAAAGTGCCTCGGAAAATTCCAGAAAATTCATATTATTTATTTCTCGAAAATTAGGAAAATTCGGAGATTGGACGGACTCCAGGGGGCAGAGGCGGCCCTCTGCCGCGGCCCCACCCCAGGCCGCGGTGGGGACCCGCCCCTGGCCCCTGGACACCGCCTCCGACTCCGCCTAGTCCCGTCGCCTTCCTTTTATTGCAAAACTGTTCGCTATATATTTTCCCGAATTTTTCGAGGAGCGTATCCTGTGTTTTTCGTCGTGTTTTGTCTCTAGTTATTTCTGTCAGGGTCTCGAAGCTTTAGATCATGGCATCCTCTTCCAACCACGACAACACCGGCAATGATGATCAAGGCATGGACTTTAAAGGAACTGAAGGAATGGAGGAAGTGTTCGAGAACGTGTCCCATGATGATGGAGAGGAGTTCGAAGAAGACCAACGCCAATACCCCTACGCCACGGTAGCAAGGATTGGGGTGACGAAGAATCCTTCTGTTTTGAGAAAAGGGAGTGGCTACAGAAGGCTGATAAAGGCCCTCGTAGGAACTCTACTGGGAGGTCTCCCTTTTCTCGAACCAGAAATCCTTTTCATACTTTAATCCATAACCATCATCTTGAAACTGTTTCGTTTGGAGAGTTACCTTCTGCTTGGGATATAGATCGTACTCATGCAGGATGTGGGAGCTCCAACACAGATAATGAGGATGGCTGGGGGAGAGCACAAGATGATTGGGATTCGCCTATTGGGTCGCTAAGAAGTAGAATTGAGAGTAACACGGAGATGATCCGCAATCTTGGCTATCAGCTTGAGGAGTTAAAAGAAACCATTGAGAGGCTCATAAGGATCATCGACCCATCTCCACCGCGGGAATGAATTCGAGCACTATGGGTAACTGGCACTCCCTTGGCTTGTTCCAAGCTTGGGGGAGTGCCCCGGTATCTTTATCTTATGTCTTTTATTTTTCGCAGTCTTGTGAGTCGTATCATGAGTAGAGAAGTTATCTTTTAGTATGGTTTTGCACTGTGTCTTGTCACTCCTTGAGAGTCCTTTGTATCCGTTGGTGTGTGGTTTTCTATAATGGAATATAAATGAGAAGTATATTTTATTCTTCTGCACTTTATATTTTATTATGGCAATCTCTCTCATCTGCTGATCTTGTGGTAAGTAATGATTTGACATTGGGTGAATGAGTAGAAGTTTATTCGGTATCGATAAGCATGGCTTTGTTTAAATTGCAATAATTACTTTGGTGCTTGAGTAGAGAAGAAGAATTTGATTGCAAATACACTATCTTGAATGTCTTACATGCTTGTGAACCTTCTAGCTCATGCACCTTTGTATTAGATTTATTTCTGACAGTGATGATAGGCTTCATGTTGCATGTTTGACATATTGTTTTTGATAGCATAGTTGATTTACATCTCTCAACACTGTTTGTTTGTTGTAAAGCCTTTCTAGCCTAAAGCCCTGTACTGAGTGTATGGTTCACTCGTGCATCCATTCCCCAAAGCCAAACTTTCTTGCCAGCTGTGTCCACCATATCTACCTATGCATGGTATTTCTTGCCATTCCAAGTAAATTTGTCATGTGCTACCTTTAAAAATTCAAAATACTCCTTTTTGTGCCTCTGTTTTTAAGCTCATGATGGAGCAGTGGAGAGGTAGATATAACTTGTGACGAGCAAGGTCATTTCCCCCTTTTTCACCCAGTGTCGATGGAATACGTCTTCACATGAATCAACCCGAGAGCAGCTTAAGCAAAAATATAAATATAAATCACAATTCTCCTCCGCGCAATGCAAATCTGAGAAATCAGCTCAAACATTGGACAGTGGTGAAACCAAGGAGAAAGAGGAGCGTACTCGCTCCTCTAAAAACCAGCTACTCTCACAAGTCTAAAAACCTTGCTTGTCATGAGGGACTAGATAGTTTCTCTGTTGTGAAGTCGTTGATGAAAACATGCATACCTCAAAATCATTTTACTTCTGTTTTAAAAACCAAAAAAAGCTCTAGCACATGACTAATCCCTGCTTCCCTCTGGGAATGGGCCTCTCTTTTACTTATTGTTGAGTCAGTTCACCCACTTCCTCTACCTTCTACAAGCAAACCCACAGTGTTGAATTTTGATGTTAAGCAAGTATGGTATCTACATTATGTCTTTTATGTCTCATGATAGTTATTCATTTTTCTTATGTCAGTTCTAACTCTTTTATAAGGATATAGCTTTGATGATTTGCAACTCGTGGGAAAGATGATCGGATGGTTGAAGCATTTAAATGAATCTTTCTTGAAATATGGGCTGATAAGTATAATTGTTTCTTAAGCAGAGTCTCGTTTTGTCTTTGCTTGATAAGTTTCTGTCTTCTTTCACCTTAACATGTTGTAGCTACATTACTTGTCTTCGAGAAGCTTTATGAGAGAAAGGTTGTTGTTTAAGTTATATTTATGTATTGATGAGTAAATACTGATGCTTCATGTTCGTATTCTTTATTTATCGACACTTCACTCTATAAACCTGTGGTCATGTTTACCGAGTTCAGTTTTCGCTTGGGGACAAGCGGAGTCTAAGCTTGGGGGAGTTGATACGTCCATTTTGCATCACAATTGATCTTTATTCATTGATATATTTCATATTATGATGCAATACTTATGTTATTTTATCTTATTCTGCATGATTGGCAATTATTGGGGATGCATCTGTCGGAGCCAGAAATCAGCTGGAAAAGTACCTGTCAAGATACCAGATGTCGGAAGCTCAGAAAATTCCAGGAAAATAAGAAAGTCAATATTACGAAGAATAAGTCACGGAGCCGAAAGGGGCACGGAGGCGAGCTCCCAGGGGCAGGGGCGGCCTGCACCCGCGGGGCCACCCTTGGCCGTGGCAGGGGCCCGCCCCTGGCCCCTGTGGCCCCTCTCCGTCTCCCCTTCGGCGTATTATTGACCCTTGATGTAAAAACGTCGGGGGCATCGAGGAGGAATTTTTTTGCCGCCTCCACGAGGCAGAAACCAGACAGAGAGAAGAAGAGCTCCGGCAGGGAGAAATCTGCCAGGGAATTTCCCTCCCGGAGGGGGGGGGGGAATCGCCGCCATCGCCATCGCCATCATGCTAAGCATCATCAGAATCATCATCAGCACCATCATCACCGTCACCATCCCATCTCATCCCGCTTTAGCAATCGTCATTGTTTTGTTATTAGTTTATTGGAATCGTATCCCGGGTATTGATTACTACTTGTAGTTGATGCTTGAGAGTTTTATCGGTGAATTATCTTTACGATCAGATTGTTACCCTTATTCATATCACCTATGATCATGATCTATATGATGTCTTGTGAGTAGTTCGTTTGGTTCTTGAGGACATGGGGAAAGCCTAGTTGCTAGTAATTGCATAATGTTGAGTAATATTTAATGGTTTGATTTATGTTGTGGTGTTATTCCTCTAGTGGTATCGTGTGAACGTCGACTACATGATACTTCACCTTTCAAAGGGCCTAGGGGAATGCATAGTGTATTTAGTTTGCTTATGGTAGGGTTGCAGGAATGACAGAAACCTAAACCCCAATTTGTGAACTAGTGCACTAGGGAGCGTAGGGTCTCGGAGTTTAAGGCTGTGGTTAGGTTTTATCTTAATTACTTTCTTGTAGTTGCGGATGCTTGCAAGGGGTTTAATCACAAGTATGTATTTGTCCAAGTAAGGGCGGTGCATTAGCATAGGTCCACCCACACAACACTTTATCAAAACATTGAAGGTTAATCACCGGCGTGCAATGAAACTGGCTAGGCAGAAACTCCCATGTGTCCTCGAGAACGTTTTAATCTTCATAAGTAACACAACCGGCCTGTCCTTTGAGCTTAAAAGGATTTGGCTATTTGCTGCAATTATTGTAGCACTCTTTTATTTACTTGTTCTTCATTTGTTCTTTAAATCAAAAATCCAAAAACATTTCTCTTTTAGTGCTTGCAGTGAAACCTTGCTGAAAACTACTTGTCAACACCTTCTGCTCCTCGTTGGGTTCAACACTCTTACTTATCGAAAGGACTACGATAGATCCCCTATACTTGTGGGCCATCAACAGTCCAGCTGCATCTAGTGGAGGAACTGATGGAAATGCTTGAAGGTTCTGAAAGCCCGGATTCTTTCACCACAATAGTTGATGGTGAAGGAGGGTCTGACAATGACGAATTGATGGCCATATCTCAACAGGCAATTGCAGGCACTGAAGACAGCACCTGCTTCAGGCTTCAAGGTGTTATACAAGGGCAGGAGGTGCTCATGCTCATAGATTCAGGTTCATCAGGAAATTTCCTCAGTTCATCTTTGGCGCACAGTCTCTGCGGTGTGCAGAAATTGGCTATACCAGTGAGAGTTAAAATTGCAAATGGAGAAATTTTGACTGGCACAGACACTATCCCTCAGTGCCAGTGGTTTTGTCAAGGGGCTGTGTTTGCTACTGACATGAAGATCATTCCATTAGACTGCTACGATGTAATTTTGGGAATGGACTGGCTGAAAACACATAGCCCAATGGAGGTAGATTGGAAAAAGAAGTGGATTGCCGTAAAGCAAGACGACACAACTCAGAAATTGCTTGGAGTGGTGGCAGATACTTCCAGCTGTAAACATATTTCATTATCTGAGTTGGCAGCAGCAGAATAGTCTAGCTCTGTGTTGTTCTTAATGAAGGTTTCTGCAAGTGTTCAGAAATAGAAGAGTGCACCAGTACCAGCAGTCATTCAGCAATTGGTGCAAGAGTATGACTCGCTATTTGCTGAGCCAACTGGACTGCCTCCTAAACGCTTGTGTGATCATAAAATACCACCGCTGCCTGGCTCTACCCCTGCCAAACTGAGACCTTATCGTTACAATCCCATGCAGAAAACAGAGATAGAGAAACAAGTGGCAGAATTGTTAAAGCAAGGAGTGCTGCAGCTTAGTGCCAGCCCTTTTGCTGCTCCTGCCTTGTTAGTGAAGAAAAAGGACTTGACATGGAGACTCTGCCAGGATTTCAGGCACCTTAATGCAATGACTGCCAAGAACAAATACCCATTACCAGTGATTGATGAGCTATTGGATGAACTAGCTGGTGCTTGTTGGTTCACTACACTTGATCTGAGGGCTGGTTATCATCAGATAAGGATGGCTGAGGAGGATGTACACAAAACAGCGTTTCAAACCCACCATGGCCATTTTGAATACAAGGTCATGCCCTATGGACTGACTGGCTGGTGCGCCTGCCACTTTCCAAGGGGTGATGAATACAGTCCTAGCTCCTGGTCTCAGAAAATTTGTCTTGGTGTTTATAGATGACATATTCATATATAGCAAAAGTTTGGAGGAGCATGTCAGTCATGTGAAGCAGGTGTTTGATATGTTGTCCAAACACCAATTGAAAGTCAAGAGAAGCAAGTGTTGCTTTGCTCAACAATCATTGGCTTACCTGGGACATGTCATTGGAAAAATGGAGTGGCCACTGACCCTGCAAAGATTGCCCCAATTCTGCAGTGGCAATCACCTAAGGATATCAAACAATTAAGGAGTGTGTTGGGCATGACAGGCTATTACAGGAAATATATGAGAGGCTATGGAATTATCAGTAAAGCTCTCACTGAATTACTCAAGAAAGGAGTGCCTTTCATTTGGACTTCTGAGGCTGAGGCATCCTTCCAAGCACTTAAGACAGCTCTTATGTCAGCCCCAGTCCTAGCTCTGCCTGATTTTTTCAAACAGTTTGTGGTCGAAACAGGCGCAAGTGACAAAGGAATTGGAGTAGTCTTAATGCAAGATGGCCACCCTTTGGCCTTCATGAGCAAGGCACTAGGCCCTAAACAACAAGCTTTATCTACTTATGAAAAAGAATGTTTGGCAATTTTGCTAGCCGTCAACAAGTGGCAATCATACTTATCTCATGATGAGTTTGACATCAAGACTGATCAACGTAGTCTGGTTAACTTGACAGAACAGAGATTAAGAACACCATGGCAACACAAATCCTTGACCAAATTGATGGGCCTGCAGTTTAAAATTATTTACAAAAAAGGCTTGGATAACAGAGTAGCTGACGCCGTATCTAGACACCCTTCGCTGCCTGTCTCTGAGTTGATGGTGATTGTGGAGAGCAGACCGGTGTGGTTGGAGGAGGTGTTATTGGGATATAAAAATGACCAGCAAGCTAGTAAACTCTTCCAGAAACTAGCCATCTGCGCGGATTTTGATTAATTCACTCTGAAGGATGGCATTATCAGATTTAAGCAAAGAATGTGGATCGGGAACTGTGCTAACCTGCAATCAAAAGTCACACAAGCTCTGCATAACAGCGCCTTGGGGGGGCATTCAGGGTTTTATGTGACATATCATCGCATCAAGAACCTTTTCTCATGGCCAGGAATGAAAAAGTTTATCAAGAATTGGGTACTGAGCTGCTCTGTTTGCCAGCAAGCCAAAACTAAAAGAGTTCCTTACCCTGGGTTGTTGCAGCTTTAAAAGTTCCATCTGGTGCCTGGGAAGTGGTCACAATGGATTTTGTCGATGGGTTACCTAAATCAGCTGGTTTCAATTGCATCATGGTGGTAGTGGACAAATTTTCTCGCTATGCTCACTTTGTGCCCTTGTCACATCCTTACACAGCTCTTTCCGTGGCCATAGCATACATGAAAGAGGTTTTCAAATTGCATTCGCTGCCGCAAGCTATTGTGTCTGATCGAGACCCTGTTTTCACAAGCAAGATTTGGCAGGAATTACTTAGACTGTCAGATACTCAGCTCTGCATGAGCACTGCTCGGCACCCATAGACTGACGGCCAGACAGAGAGAGTTAACCAATGTATGGAAGGGTTGAAGGGGTCGTTGCATAGAAAACAAAAATTTTCCTACGAAACAAGCAGAAGAAACCCCACGATCTAGATCTATTAGACGAAGGTAGCAAAGTGGAGATCCAATCTCTTACCCTTGAAGATCGAACAAACGCATTTTGTCGGTGCAGGGCTTGGCTAGTCGATCCCCGCAACTAGACTCATCTAGTCGCGAGGAGATGTATTTCCTCGAAGATCCAATCCGATGAAGCGCCGCAAGAGCAGCACCTCCGCGGTATCCACACGTACGGCTCGATGTAGACGTCCACTCCTTGATCCCGCAAGCGAGGAGGACGTGGCTAGATAGATCTCGGCACCACGACGGTTGTGGTGGCGTTGATGGTGTAGATCTCCACGAGCATGGCTTCGCCAAGCCAAGCAAGAGGAGATGGAGACGAGGAGGCGCAACAGCCCTATGGCATAGGTATGGTGCGGCTATGGTGGAGGTGGAGGTGGCGGCAGCCCTCCGGGGAGAGGTGGCGCAAGAGGTGGAGGGAGAGGCAGCAGGGAGGGGCGGCGGCCAGGGCAACAAGTGCTTCTCCCTTGGCCGCACCCCACCTTATATAGGTGGAGGCCAAGGGGAGGGGTGCGCCGGCCCTAGGGGTGCCTTGCCCCCAAAGGCTCCCCCCTTTCCTTAAAGAGGGATGCGGCCAAGGGGAAGGCTTGGCCCCCAAGCCGACTCCAATTAGGGTTCGGCCCCCTTTTCCTTTGTGGTGGCCGGTTGGGCCTAGGGCTGGTGTGGCCAGCCCATTAAGGTGGTTGCACCACCCTCTAGTCCATTTGGGCCCCCATACAATATGGGCCCCACTTCTAGGCCCTTCTAGAACTTTCCGGTACCCTATGCAAATATTCCGGAACCTTTCCGATACCTCCGGAAACCACTTTCCTTATATGAATCTTATTCTCCGGAACTCCTCGTGATGTCCGGGATCCTATCCGAGACTCTGAATCACCATTCGTTCGTACTATCAATTATCTCATCGCTAACCCTAGCTACATCGGAGCGTTAAGTGTGTGACCCTACGGGTTCGAGAACATGTAGACATGATCATATCAATAATCAACAGCGGGACCGGGATGCCCATATTGACTCCTACATATTCAACGAAGTTCCTTATCGATTGAAGCATGATGCCGGAGATTCTTAATCTCACATACGATTCCCTTTGTCTCACCGATATTTAATTTGCCCGAGACTTGATCGTCGATATCTCCATATCTGGTTCAATCTCGTTACCTGGCAAATTCTCTTTACTCGTCCATAACATAGGATCTCCGTGATTAACACTTAATCACATGGTTGCAACCTTTCTGATGTTATATTACCGAGAGGGCCCAGAGATATCTTTTCCGTCACAAGGAAGGACAAATCCCAATCTTGATTCATGTCACCCAACAAATACCATCGGACATACCTGAAAGCCACCTTTATAATCACCCAGTTACGAAGTGACGTTTGATGTCCACAAAGCATTCCTCCGGTAAACGGGAGTGATATAATCTCATGGTCTAAGGAAACTATACTTGGCATACTAAAAGTGTTGGCAATGAAACCTGTGTGACACGATCAATTGCAACTCTTTATTATCGGGTCTTGTCCATCACATCATTACTCCTAATGATATGACTCTATTATCAAGTGACTATAACATGTCCATGGTTAGGAAACTCTAACCATCTCTTGACTAACGAACCAGTCTGATAGAGGCTTACTAGGGACAACTAGTTGTTTATATTCCACACATGTATTATGTTTCCAATTAATACAATTATAGCATGGATAATAAACTATTATCATAAACATGAATATGCTAATAAACCATTTTATTATTTCCTCTAGGGCATATTCCCAACAAGGGTATCTCAGGTGTTTTGTTCACTCTTGCCAGTCAAAATGGGTCCAATGGCTGCATCTGGCAGAATTTTGGTACAATACCAGTTATCACTCCAGCTTGGAGAGGAGTCCATTTGAAGTTCTGTATGGGCATAAGCCAAGGTTCTTCGGCATCGATAAAGTGGAGTCGTGTGCAATTCCCCAGCTCGAGGAGTGGCTTAAGGAACGAGACACCATGACCAAGCTCTTGCAACATCATCTGGAACGAGTCCAGGCGCGCATGAAAGCGCAAGTAGATAAAGGCCGCACAGAAAGGTCTTTTGAAGTGGGAGACAAGGTATTTCTCAAACTGCAACCATACCTATAATCGTCAGTGGCTCACAGAGCCAATCACAAACTCGCTTTCAAGTTCTATGGGCCATTCGACGTTGAGAAGAAAGTGGGCAAGGTGGCGTACAGATTGAAACTGCCAGCTGCTAGCTTAATTCACCCGGTCATCCATGTTTCTCAGCTCAAGAAATTTGTTGCACCTGATCATGTGGAATCTGCTGAATTACCAAGTGATCCACCTAACTTCCAGCAACTTGACAAGATTCTGGCGCGACGAGTGCGAGTCTTGGGCTCATCTTCTATCAAGGAGGGCTTGATTCGTTCGTCAGGTATGTATGATTCACTTGAAACCTGGGAAAACTTGCAGTAGTTACGCCATCGTTTTCCCTACGCACCTGCTTGGGGTCAAGCAGGTTCTCAAGGAGAAGGGAATGTCATGGACTCTCTGGACACATCAGCACGCAAAGCTAGAAGGGAGAGGGAGAAGGAGATCATGATGAACGGCACCCCTGCTGCAAAGGAACAACTGCGTCGATCCAGAAGGGAAAGGAAGCAGAGTGCACGCTTCAGTGGGCCCGACTGGACGGCGTGACCTACTGGAAGCGTTGCCACGTACCAACTAGCTGGCGACACCTGGGTGGAGACCTTTGGACGAGGACGTTTTATTGGCCTGCGTGCCCCTTCTTGTAGTTTTGCTTTTGGAAACCACGAACTGGAACGGCTCTGTAATCCTTCCTCTTGCTTCTTTTCTCGATCCCCTTTTCACCAATTCCCCAATCCCTTGCTGAGAACCTATATCCTGGATCGAATCCCTGTGTGTTAGAGTTGTTGGGTGACTATATAGTACTGGGTGCCTAACAGATGCCCGCCGGCCGGACACGGCCACACCCAGCCCCGCACAGAGGACGCACCTCCGTCTCCCCGCCGCCATGTCGCCGTCCGTTCGCCGACTCGCTGGAGCTCTCGTGCGCGGAGGAGGCGTGCAGAGCCGACGTGCTCCTCCCGATCTGCTCCTCGAGCTCCCGGACGCGGCGCGGCTTCTCCACCTCCGGCCGAGCATGGCGAGTACGCGTACGTCGAGGAGGCGTGCGGGGCGGCCAGCGAGTACGCGCGCGGAGAACGCCACTAGGCCGAGCTTCCGGGCTGCGCGCTGTGGCGAGCGCGTCGCGGAGGAGCGGCATGGAGTGAGGCGCGAGCAGGGCGGAGATGAGATGGAGCGACGTGGTCTGCGCGTGTGCGGTGGCGCGCGGAGACCACCGCCGCGTCGAGGGCCGTGACGGCGGCCGACGAGAGGCACTGCCTCGCCGTGACCACCGGTGGACCGGCCAGCAGACGCGCGGGCGGCAGCGGGGCGGCGAGCGGGCGAGCGCGGCAGCGGCGAGCAGCGGCAAGCAGGGGCGCGCGCGGCAGCGGCGGCGAGCGAGGCAACGGCGAGCAGGCACGCACGTGGGCGGCATCGGCGGCGAGCAGGCGCGCGGGCGGGCGCGGCAGCGGCGAGCAGCCACGCGCGGTGTAGTGGCAAGCAGGCGCGCGCGTGGCAGCGGCAGCGAGTGGGCAGGCAAGCATGCACGCGTCGGCGGCGAGCGCGGCTAGCAGATGCGCGGGCGTCGGCGGCGGCGAGCGGTGCGGCAAGCAGGCCAGCGCGGCAGCAGCGAGCAGACACGGGCCGGCCGCGGCGCGGGGGCTTCGGGAGCGGCGCAACGGCGCCGGCGAGCTAGCCACGGGGGACTGTGCGGCGCGGCCGAGATGCCACCGGAGTCAACATTGTGTCCCCTTTTTTAGATTTTTTTTTGTTTTTATTGGACTGGCAAGTGGGCCCACAGTCCACCTAGCCCAACAATTTTTTTTATTGGACTGATAAGTGGGCGCACGGCCGAACAAAATGTGGTAGTTTTTTTTTTTTAGTTTTATGCTAAAAACTCGAAGATGGCGACGCCAGGATCAGACGACTCCGAGGACCGTGTCAATCTCAGAAAGACGAACCAATGGTTCATAGCGTTTGTTTAACACTTTATTAAAACAGTCGTGCCACATTGGTGATTTGATTTCTTTCGCTCGTACTAGTATTTTACAAGAGACATACTAGACTAAGTACACCGTACACACACACCACAACCATTTTATTCGCGCAAACACAGAGCACTACTGCTGCTCCCTTCAGAGTTCAGACTTAACCCCCGCTGTACAGCTCTAGATAAACACAGGACGCTACGCCGCCTTACGCCTACTACGGCCTCTCCTGGTTGAGCCGCGCCGCCGTGGTCACCGCGTCCGCCACGCCGCCCGGCGTCGTCTCCATGTTCAGCTTGTTCCTTATCTCCGCGGACACGACCCTCTCCGCGTCCTCCCTAGTCGCCCCCTTGTCCGCCGGCAGCTTGCTCCTCGCATCCTGCGGTGCTCGAAGTTGGTCGCCACGGACGAACAAATCAATAAATCATTGAGAAGACGAGTATGAATGAGTACAAAGAGTTAGCAGAGCGCACCGAGAGGACGTCCCGGAGCTTGACCTTGTCCTCCTCGCGCATGATACGCGCGTTCTGGTCCGCGGCCGCCTGCGCCGCCGCGGCGACGCAGCCCGGTACGGTGAGGTTCCTCCCCGTGGCGCGCATCTCGGCGGCCTGTACTGCCGCCGCGTCGCTCTGGTCCACCGCCTTGCCCCCCGCGCCGGCGGCCGCCGTTGCCTCCAGCGCGCGGCCGATGGTCACGGCGTCCTGCTCCAGCGCGCCCGTCGGCTCCTTGGCCGCCACGAGCGGGGGCGCGACGTACCGGCCCACGACCTGCCCGGCGACGGACTCGGTGACGACGCGGTGTCCCGGAAGCTCGGTCTCGGTGACCGCGACGCCGACGTCGGCGACGGGGCCGGAGAGCTGGCCGCGGCCCACGTGGCCGGCGCGCGCGTTGAGGGTGGCGGCGGACTGCATGACGGCCGCGGGACCGCCCTTCTGGGTCTGGCCCAGGCCCTGCACGGTGTCCTCGGCGGACTGCATCATCGCGGCGTCCCTGGGCGCCACCGGCTGCGCCGCCAGCTCGCCGGAGACGTCGAACACGTCGCCGTACTTGATTGGCTGGTCCTGCTGATGCAGGACCGCGTCGCCCTCGGGCCTCCTCGGCTGCCCCTGGCTCATGTCGGATTCGTTCGCCGGTAGTTCGCGCACAGAACGCACTTCTTGCTGTTTCTTTCTTTCGAGCTGGTTGTGTGAGCTAGCGGGTGGCGGCGCGCTGTGGCCTGTGCTGAGCTTTTTATCCGGGCTGCGTTGGGCGGTGCGGCTGCGGAGGAGCGGACACGTACGTGAGGACTTAGGTGTGTACGTGGAGTCGTGGTTGAGTTACACATGAGAGCGCGCGAGCGTGGCATCTGCATCTGCATTTTAGCATCGTTGTGTGTGACTGTTTTTTCTTTTTCTTTTTGTGAACAAGTCGTGGTTGAGTTACACTTGATTGGATTCTGATGAAACTGAACTGGTCCATGGGCGTGGTAATCGTAAAAGGCAGCCTCAGTGAGTCCATGGTAAAAAAAAAAACCGTTTAGTTTTCCATTGACAATGAAGTATTTTCATTCTGAAATGCAGATATATTAATCGTAATAATGTCGATTCCAGCCACCTGTTCCACAAGAGTACATGAGTTTTCATATTGCTGGTTACAACTTTCACATATTGGGGCGTTACTTCCAATACAATGAAGTCTTTTTGCAGGCAAAAACTAATTACTTTTTATGGAAAAACAACTCTTTCCATAAGGCTTCTTTAGATGAAACCACAGGTATTACAAGCGGCTGAATTCTGAAAAAGTGGTTGCCATAACTGGCCCTAGTTATGGAAACAATCTTTCTCGCTCACCGAAAGCCCCTAGCATATGGGGAATCAATTGCGTCAAGGACCAAAAAAAATAGAGGAAAAATAAAAGCAATAAATCCCAACAAATTTAGCTCCGAATTGCACGAGCACGGGAAGGAAGTTTGGCCGTGGTACAGGCCAAATAAACTCTCGCTCGATGTATCGCACCACGATGCTAGCAGCGAGATATCCGAGCTCAGAATGGACTCTCACAAGTGGATTTTCCCCTCGTTCCCCAATGCGAGGCATCCTAACCTCCAACAGTACAAGAACACCTGCAAAATTAAGGCAGCAATTGTAAGGATTGGCGAACCTACAAACAACTCGAAAAAAAAATAAAAAAATATTAACTAGCCACGAACAAATCTGGCTCTCGAGTTTTTACCTTAATCGATTCAATGTAGCTAAATCAATAGGAGAAGTGAAAGCTCGATAGTATAGACAGTTAAAATGATCACGAATTTAGCTGGGCCCTTGATATTTTAATTTGAAAAACACTAAGTACAATCAATACACACGTATAATATATGGTGTCGAACCCGGAGTTTGATCCTCGCATAGGGTTTGGAATACAAGCATGGTCTTAACCATAAAACCACATGCTCTAGATCCTTTCTAATTGTGGCTTAATTTAACAATAATTGTCGCAATATTACCTCTTGAGCAAATTCAACTCAAATTTGTGTATTCAGTAGCGATACTTCCATATTTTCTTGGATTTCTCCATGGACATCAACAGCAATCATTCTCTAATAAATATTATTACTATATATCATATGATTTGGGATTCCAAGATTAGTTCGCTAGAAAAAAAAAAGGTTGTATCCAACGATTTGATAACTTAAATATTTCGCTTGGAGAAAGACAAATGATTAGCAAGATGGACATGTGATATATTCTACAGTGTACGGCTTGCTGGCTTGCTAGTAAATACCAAAGATGTGAGCATAAAATCTACAAGATTTTAAAATGAAAAAGCATATAGCAACGATGGTTGAGGCTCGACCACTGCAGCAATGGAGACTTAATTTTTATATTATCGCGATGTTAGACAATAGATCGTAATTCCTCGAAAGAGAAGACGATCGATCGAAGCAAAAGCGCAACAGCTAGCTAATTTTTATTTATATAGGGGTGAAACGAAACCCTCTATTTATTCATCCTGCAGGATTACGCGGAAACTAAACAGCTACTCCCGAAAACCTAAAACAAACATGGAGGCACGGTGTCGAAAGCAGCTTGATCGAAACAGGAGATTGTACATACCGATCGAGAGGCGAGAGCGAGGGAGGACCAGCGGAAGATAGATAGATTGTCGACGCCGGCCGGGTTGAGGCGGCGTACAAAGGGTGTCGATCGGCTATGTTGACCTAGCTTCTTCGCAATGGACTGGTCTATAGGTCGGCCGGGCCTGCAGCCTGGTAACCCATCAGACCGCATCTAATCTAACTATCTAAGCCCAGCGGCAATTGGGGTTTCCTGAACCGTGGTTTGGTCCAACCCCGCCCGACGCAGCGGGAAACTGCTCCGTATCGCTCGAGCGATGCGGTGTCACCGTTTGGCTTAAGAAAGTCAATCGTGGGCTAGGCCCGTTTAACGCGTTTCCTTCGTTTCGGTCGTTCGTATGTTCGTGTCTCGTACTCTCGTTTGATTCGGTCATTTTCCTTTATTTTTCTTTTCTTTTTCGTTCTTTCTTCTGATAGTTTTTGCAGGTATTTTTTGTGTATATTATTTTTTTCTTTTTTCGTTTTTATTTCTTGTACTCCTTTTTTTCTTTCTTTGTCTAAAGTTTTTTGTTTCCTGATAGTTATCCGAATTTGTTTTCTTGTGTATTTAATTTTTTACATGATCTAATCTTTGTTCACTCGGTGATAAATTTTTGTTCCAAACAGTCTACATTTTTATTCCGGCATGATCAAATCTTTGTTCCCTTTGTGATTAATATTTCGTATTATTCTTTCCGTTTACTTGAATTTTAGTTCTCTATTATTTTTTATTCACCGGTATTTTTGGTTCATCGGCATTTTCTAATTTTCGCGCTGACTTTTTTGGCTTACTATCATTTTTTGGTTCACTCACATTTTCGGTTCATCGGCATTTTTCCGGTTGACTATATTTTTTTTTGGTTCACTATTATTTTTAGTTTAATGTCACTATCGACTCACCGGCATTTTTGGTTCATCGGCATTTTTTGGTCCACTATTATTTTCGCTTACATTTTCGGTTCATCGGTATTTTTAGTTCACTATTTTCGGTTCACTGTTATTTCGGTTCACTATTTATTTTTTCATTTCGCCTCAATTTTAGTTCACTGTTATTTTTAGTTGACTATTATTTTTCGGTTCACCGGCTTTTTTGGTTCACTCACATTTTCGATTCATCGGCATTTTTCGGTTCGTCGGCATTTTCGGTTGACTATATATTTTTTTGGTTCACTATTATTTTTAGTTCACTGTTATTATCGATTCACCGACATTTTTGGTTCATCGATATTTTTTGGTTCACTATTATTTTAGGTTCACTTATATTTTTGGTTCATCTGTATTTTTTGTTCACTATTTATTTTTTTGTTCGCCGTTATTTTCGCTTTCGCATCATTTTCGGTTCACCAGCATTTTCGGTTCACTATTATTTTCGGTTCACTAATTATTTATTTTCGTTTTGCCTTAATTTTAGTTCACTATTATTTTCAGTTCACTATTATTTTTCGGTTCACCGGCTTTTCTGGTTCACTCACATTTTCTGTTTATCGGCATTTTTTGGTTCATCGGCATTTTTCGGTTGACTATATTTTTTTGGGGGTTCACTATTATTTTTAGTTCACTGTTATTATCGATTCACCGGCATTTTTGGTTCATCGACATTTTTTTGTTCACTGTTATTTTTTGTTCACTATTATTTTTGGTTCAATTATATTTTTGGTTCACCGACATTTTCGGTTTCGCATCATTTTCGGTTCACTGGCATTTCCGGTTCACTATTATTTTTGGTTCACTATTTATTTTTTTTGTTTTGCCTCAATTTTAGTTCACTGTTATTTTCAGTTCACTATTATTTTTCGGTTCACCAGCTTTTTTGGTTCACTCACATTTTAGGTTCATCGGCATTTGTCGGATGACTATATATTCTTTTGGTTCCCTATTATTTTCACCGGCATTTTTGGTTCATCGGCATTTTTTGGTCCACTATTATTTTTGGTTCACTTACATTTTCGGTTCATATGTCTTTTTGGTTCACTATTATTTTTGGTTCAGCGACATTTTCGGTTCCGCATCATTTTTGGTTCACCGTTATTTTTGGTTCAATGACATTATTTTCGGCATTTTTTGTTCACTATTATTGTTGGTTCACGGACATTTTCGGTTCACTATTAGTTTTTGGTTCCCTATTATTTTTTGGTTCGCTTACATTTTTTGTTCATCGGCTTTTTTGGTTCACTATTTATTTGGGTTCACTGACATTTTCGTTCTGCATCATTTTCGGTTCACCGGGCATTTTTTGTTTCATCGGCATTTTGGTTCACTATTACGTTTGGTTCACTTTCATTTTTCGGTTCGATGGCATTTTTGGTGCACTATTATTTTTTTGGTTCACTGAACATTTTCGGTTCATCAGCATTATCTGATTCACTATTATTTTTCAGCTCACGGACATTTTCGGTTCATTGGCATTTTGGTTCACAGTTTTTTTCCAGGTTTCACCTTACTGGTAAACCTTGCAGAAGGATCTCTGGTGTTTGCCTGAAAGCAGAATGAAGAAACCTTGCAGAAGGACCTCCTGATCATGCTATAAAACTTTCCCTATTTTATGTATATATTTTTGTAAATGTAAAAACAATTTACTGAATCAGTAATTTATTTGTTCCAGTCTTTTAAGATTTTTCTATAAACGTGATGTTTGCGGTATATGGATTGCAATGTATTTCTGTTTCTTTTAGTACCACAGAATACGGGGAAGAATCAAAGAAAAGAAGAGGAACTAGATTAAGCAGAACACGTAGCTAGCTAGCGAACGAAAAAACATATGAATCGGAAAAGGAAACATACGAAAGGATTAACCAGTCGAACGAACGACATAATACATGGGCCGCCGTCATCTAGGCCCAGTCGAGCGATGCTTTAGCGAAACGGAAGCAGGGAATCGCGCGAGCGCTAGGGAGGAGCACCCACGCAGCGCTAGCTCGCCTCCTTGGTGCAATGATGAGAGGCGTGTGCACTTCTCCAGGAACCGAGACCTACTCAGCCCCATCGGGCAGCGCGCGATCCGCGAAAGCAGCTGGTAACCGATTTTTCCGGTGGTGCGGATCGGCGGTGGAGTTCTCCACACCGGTCTGCCAAACCTCGAGGAGGCCGCCGAAAACGGCGCCGACGAGCGCGGATCCGACGGCGGCTTTGAGCCCCTTGCGCCTATGGTGGAGGCCACTGGCGCTGGCGAAAGCGACGACGCAATTCCACGGGTCGTCCTTCCCGCGCGCGGAGTACATGGCGGAGTCGACGGCGGAGAAGGCGACAAACAGGCCGGCCCAAGTCCCGGCGAGGCGGGGCGCGTTCCCGCGGACGGCCTGCGCGCCGCCGGCGAGGCGGCGGCCGCCGGGCGAGCTGCGGAGGGCCTTGAGGAAGTGGAACACGGACCCGCCCGTGCCACCGACGATGAAGCCGAGGCCGGCGTCAATGGGGATGCAGTCCGGGAACGGTATCCGCGCCGGTTCCGGCGCCAGCGACCTCTGCGCGTGCGACCCTCGATCTCGGTGGCTCATCGATCGGTTGCTACCAAAACGGTTTCTTTTTTTTTTTTTTTTTGATCTGTTCCCAGACGGTTCGATTGCACGCGAGAGGTTTGCACGGTTTGATCCCCTCTGCCGTATCGACACGATAATATATATACTCCGTAGGTTGGTATCATGATACGAGTACGATACGTAGGTGTTAAGAGTTCGACGAACGCGATACGCACAAGGAGGAGTGTTCGGGCAGAACTAATTGAGTGACCCGTTAATTAGATCTGCTGTAGCCGTCACTTCTGACAACTTAAAAACACAGCTTATTTCCATGCTCAAGCCAGCAAGAGAAGGAGGAAGAAGAACATCCCTATGTTGGAGGGTCTCTCTGGGATGGTGGAAGATACTGCAGTTATTCTAAAAATTGCAGTAGATTACTATAAACTGTTGTTTGGTTTTGAACAAAAACTTGGAGTAGATTTAGCAAATGATTTTTGGGGAGAAGATGATAAAGTGTTAGATGCCCAAAATGAAGCTTTAGATGCTCCTTTTTCTGAGAAAGAGGTAAAGGAGGCTGTCTTCAGCTCATATGCTGAAGGGGCTTTCTGGGATCTTATTAAAGAAGATCTGATGAATATGTTTAGAGATTGGGATCAAACGAAGTTAGATCTTTTTAGGCTGAATTTCTCTCTACTTACCCTGATCCCAAAAGAGGTTGATGCTGTAACTATACAGAAGTTCAGACCTATTGCTTTAACCAATTGTAGTTTCAAAATTTTCTCTAAACCCGTTTCAAAAAAAAAATCTCTAAATGTGTCACCAATAGATTGGGGTGTGTGTGTGAAAAACTTATCTCCCCAAACCAAACAGCTTTCATTAGAGAGCGTTTCATCTTGAAAAGTGTAGTATCTGCACATAAAATTATTCATGATGTGGTTAGAAGTGGTCAATCTGGTTTTGTTTTTAAACTAGATTATGAGAAGGCCTATGACATGGTTGATAGATCCTTTTTGCTGAAAATGATGGCAGGTAGAGGTTTTAGTCCTCATTTTATAAAACTTGTCAAATCTTTACTGGACAATGGCTCAGTGGGTGTTAGAATTAATGATGTAAATAGTGACTTCTTCATCTCTGGCAGGGGGGTTAGGCAGGGTGATCCTAGCTCTCCTATACTTTTTAACCTTGTGGCTGATGTGTTTACTAAAATGCTTATTAAAGCTGCGCAAAATGACCTGATTTCTGGTTTACTTCATGGTTTTGAGAGGTCAGGTGTTATCAGCTTGCAGTATGCAGATGATACCCTTTTATTCCTTCAAAATGATAAACCTGGAGCCATGAATTTGAAATGGCTTTTATCTTGTTTTGAACAAATGTCTGGTTTGAGGATAAACTTTCATAAGTGTGATTTGATTCCTATTAATGTTCCAGAAGAGGGTGCTCAGGCCTTCGCTCAGATTTTGAGCTGTAGATTGGGAGAGTTCCCCTTAAAATATTTAGGGGTACCTCTTCATCATACAAGACTTAGGAGAGAGGACTTTCAACCTCTAGTAGACAAGCTTATCAAAAAAGCAGCTGGCTGGAGAGGCAGACTATTGTCTCATGCAGCTAAGTTGGAATTAGTTAGGAGTGTTCTTTCTAGCATTCCTATCTATCTCTTAAGTGTGATCAGGTTTCCAAAATGGGCAATAGCCCTAATCAACTCTCAGATGGCCCACTGTTTGTGGGATGACTATGAAGGTCATTTCAATTATCATCTAGCAAATTGGGGGTTGGTTTCTCAGAAAAAAGAATTTGGGGGTTTAGGTATCCCAAATCTTGCTGATATGAATTTGTGTTTGCTTGCTTCTTGGGTTAAAAAATATAACCTAGAAGATAACAAACTTTGGAAAAGAATTATTGATCATAAATACCAGGTTAACTGTCCCAACATTTTTTATGCTCCTGCTACTGGGGCCTCACCCTTTTGGAAAGGGGTGTTGTGGGCTGCAAATGCTGCTAAGATAGGGTACCTGTGGAAAGTTGTTAATGGCAAGAAAGTTAAATTTTGGGAAGATCATTGGTTTGGTAATACAAGCCTTGCTATCCAATACTGGGATGTTTATATCCTTGCTAATGAACAAAATGTCACCATTTCTGATGTTTGGGATGGTGTTCATTTAAAAATCACCTTTAGGAGGTGTTTTGATGATTCTTTGATGATGCAATGGTATGAAATTATCCAAATTGCCAGCTCTCTGAACATTAGTGAAGAGCCTGATGCCATTTTGTGGAAATTTGAATCGAAAGGGGTGTACTCTGTTAGTTCAATGTATGTTGTAGTGAATTTTCGTGGGATTTTACATACTCATGTTCATGCAGTGTGGAAAATTAAAGTTCCCCCCAGGATACATTTTTTCCTCTGGCTTGTCTCTCACAATAAAATCCTCACTAGAGATAATTTGAGTAAGAGACAAAATGTGACTGATTTAACCTGCTTATTCTGTAGCGAACCTGAGTCCTGTAGTCATCTGCTCTTTAAATGCACTGTGGCTGATGCGATTTGGGGGGAGGTTTTCAGAATCACAGGTCTAGCTACTTATCCTGCTAGTTTTGAAAAAATTGCTGGTCTTTGGCTTTCTGAATCTAAGCATGAGGTTACTAATGTTCTGCATGCAGCGGTTATGTGGCTGCTGTGGAAAAGTAGAAATGACCTGTGCTTTAATAAAGAACCATGGATTGGTTTGCAGGTGATATGGAGGCGCTTAGCTTCTACACTTTCACAGTGGATGGTCTTGCTCTCCGAGGCTGCTCAAGTCAAAATGAAGGAATACATACATGCAGCGGAGGTGTTGGCCAGAAGCCCTCCCCTGCTGACTTGGCGAGAGCAAGGGTGAGAAATGCAGCCAAGATTTCTGGCGGAAGCACGAAGTTTGGACCACGCTGTAGCGCGCATGATGAAGATTGGGAGGACAAAACGCAAGATTTGACACAGACCCTGGGAGCTGCGGCGATGATCATGATTGAAGATGGTGAAAACTGGCAGATAGTGCAGAAGAAATGAAGGAAAACCTGATCTAAAATCGCTGACCTTCCCTGATGTAAGGTGTTTGTTTGTGTCATATTTTGGCGCTTCCCCCTGTTGATGTTATAACTTCGTGGTGGAAAACCTGGCTATGTCTAGCTGTTGTTGACAGTCTAGTGTAGCTCTCTGCTTTAGCTGTTTCTGGGTATGGTAGATGCAGCCATGTCCCCGAGTGTGTGTTAATCTGTTAGTTTGTAACAGACTCGTTGTTTCATTTCCTAAAATGGAACAGGGGCTTTGCCCTTTTTATCTAAAAAAAACAACTTAAAAATTTCCGAACATCATTAGGGCCTCCTCCCTTTTTCTCGTCATATGCATCCAACGAAAGATATAAAGTTGCTAATATCACCAATATTTTTCTGGAAATTTATATTGTTTTATCTGTCCCAACAAGATTTTTAAAAACTAAATCTATTTCTTGATATGTCCCGACAATTTTTTTTGGGCTAAAAGTACACAAAACGTATGAGTTATCCGGTGTAAATATCTCCACTAGGAGTATCTAAATTGTGTCCGGCACCCCCCAATCGGGGTGCTCTTTGGGGGTGTCGGACACATGTCTGGCGCCTTTTTTTTTTGCGCCTCCCACACTCGGATTTTCTATACAATTTATTTTTGTAGCCGGTGAAAAATAATGGCGGGCACACTTAGCCACAAAAAATCCCGTGACTGGATCGCTTTTGAATATAGCCCACTAGATCCCAGCCATATAACAAAACATGGCACACGAGTATGCATACGACCCACCGACAATCCCACGAGTATGCATACCCACGGACAATCCCGTCAATGGATTTTGAGAATAGACGCCATAAAAGAATAAAAACACGACACATGTGTGTGAGAATCCTGAATGAATCGTTTGAAAATGGGCAGCCCACGGGATCTTCTATGGCGATTGCAGCACATGAAAAATATCATGCCGAGTGTGGCTAGGCACAAAGATTCCTGCCAATGGATCACTCCTCCTCCATCACGCGTAGAGTGTGTGACATCTGGGCCAACCCGTGCTCTTGTCCAGCCCAAATCGTGTCCGGCACCGCCGAGAGATCCCCAAAGGTTTGGGGATGGCTTGGCGGTGCTGGATAGGATTTGAGATGGACGAGAGCTTTAGGGCCCTCGGTGTGGCAGTTTTTTGTGTCCGACACCCCAAAGGGAGGCTCCTTCAGGAGAACCCCCCCCCCCCCCCCCCCGCGGTGGAGATGCTCTTAGTTACCAACCTCAAAAGTGCATCGAATTTTCACTCGACACACTGTAAACCATATTTATCACACCTTCAAAATTACATCATCAACACATTGATAATTAGCGTCAGAAACACAATGGTAACTTCATAATAATTATGATGGTAAATTTTCCTGAACATCCTACTAACTATCATATGAGTAACACCTTGATAAAAACATCATCTTTGATGTATTAGTAATGATATCATCAACACCATGGTAACTAAAACATCAGTACCATTATAACTACTTACTTGCAGCACAATGCTCTATTCATAATTTAATTTTGAGCACACGAAAAGCAAGCAACCACTTATAAAAGGATGTCAATAACCCATACAGTGTGGACAACCCACGCAACATCACAAGCATGAGGAGGTCAAAATTTGTCATCCTCTAGGAAAACGCTTCCCATCGCCCAACTGATAACGCGCAAGCAATCGTGCGTTGACTATGCACACTAGTGCTTGGTGTAGTGCGCTAGTCGTTGACATAATACTCATGCAATACCATCCACGAATATCACATCTCTCAGAGTAGTATAATAGAAATACGGAAATGTTAGAAAAAGGGCGCCCTCCGTAGGAGGTCGCGCGGCGTCGTTTCCGGTGCTTCCACGTGTTGCGCTGGCGTGCGTTCTTCTCTTTCCGCGCGCGTCGTCTGCTCGCCACGTGTTGGCCCGTGGTGCATCGCTCGTTCGCTGGTATGGTACCTTGTGTGTGGCTAGCTGATTCTCTTTTTGTTTTCCAAATCAAAGACAAAAAAATACAATATCTTGCGAACCGAGTTTCGAAATCACGGTCCGTTTTCACGGCTGTACTAGTCGCGTCGAGATCTTCAAAACTAGATCCCATGTTGATATGTTTCGACAATTTTTTTTTTGCACTGCCTAGTCTATTTTTAGAATGCAGTGGAAAGCCTTCTCTTTTTGCAGTGCACTGCCTAGATGGGTGATGACCCACAAGTATAGGGGATCTATCGTACTCCTTTCGATAAGTAAGAGTGTCGAACCCAACGAGGAGCAGAAGGTGTTGACAATTAGATTTCAGCAAGGTTTCACTGCAAGCACTAAAAGAGAAATGTTTTTGGATTTTTGATTTAAAGAACAAATAAAGAACAAGTAAATAAAAGAGTACTACAATAATTGCAGTAAATAGCCCAATCCTTTTAAGCTCAAAGGACAGGCCGGTTGTGTTACTTATGAAGATTAAAACGTTCTCGAGGACACATGGGAGTTTCTGCCTAGCCAGTTTCATTGCACGCCGGTGATTAACCTTCAATGTTTTGATAAAGTGCTGTGTGGGTGGACCTATGCTAATGCACCGCCCTTACTTGGACAAATACATACTTGTGATTAAACCCCTTGCAAGCATCCGCAACTACAAGAAAGTAATTAAGATAAAAACATAACCACAGCCTTAAACTCCGAGACCCTATGCTCCCTAGTGCACTAGTTCACAAATTGGGGTTTAGGTTTCTGTCACTCCTGCAACCCTACCATAAGCAAACTAAATATACTATGCATTCCCCTAGGCCCTTTGAAAGGTGAAGTATCATGTAGTCGACGTTCACACGATACCACTAGAGGAATAACACCACAACATAAATCAAACCATTAAATATTACTCAACATTATGCAATTACTAGCAACTAGGCTTTCCTCATGTCCTCAAGAACCAAACGAACTACTCATAAGACATCATATAGATCATGATTAGAGGTGATATGAATATGGGTAACAATCTGATCATAAAGATAATTCACCGATAAAACTCTCAAGCATCAACTACAAGTGGTAATCAATACCCGGGATACGATTCCAATGAACTAATAACAAAACAATGACGATTGCTACAGCGGGATGAGATGGGACGGTGACGGTGATGATGGTGCTGATGATGGAGATGGTGTTGATGATGATCCCGATGATGCTTGGCGTGATGGCGATGATGATGGCGGTGATTCCCCCCTCCGGAAGGGAAATTCCCCGGCAGATTTCTCCCTGCCGGAGCTCTTCTTCTCTCTGTCTAGTTTCCGCCTCGTGGAGGTGGCGGAAAAATTCCTCCTCGATGCCCCCGACGTTTTTAGGTCAAGGGTCAATAATACGCCGAAGGGGAGCCGGAGAGGGGCCACAGGGACCAGGGGCGGGCCCCACCTGTGGCCTAGGGTGGACCCGCGGCAGGGGGTCGCCCCTGCCCCCTGTTGCTCGCCTCTTCGCCCCCATCTGGCTCCGTGACTTATTTCCCAAATATTACGCTCTGAATTTTCCTGGAATTTTTTGGGCTTCTGAAGTCAGGTGTCTTGACAGTACTTTTCCAGCTGATTCCAGGCTCCGGCGGATGCATCTCCAATAATTGCCAAACATGCAAAATGGGATAAAATAACATAAGTATTGCATCATAATATGAAATATATCAATGAATAAAGATAAATTATGATGTAAAATAGTGATGCAAAATGGACGTATCAACTCCCCCAAGCTTAGACTCCGCTTGTCCCCAAGAGAAAACTGAACTCGGTAAACATGACCACAGGTTTATAGAGTGAAGTGTCGATAAATAAAGAATACGAACATGAAGCATTAGTATTTACTCATCGAACACAAGTATATCTTCAACAGCAACCTTTCTCTCATAAAGCTTCTCGAAGACAAGTAATGTAACTTCAACATGTTAAAGTGAAAGAAGACAGAAACTTATTAAGCAAAGAGAAAACGAGACTCCGCTTAAAAAACAATTATACTTATCAGCCCATATTTCAAGAAAGATTCATTTAAATGCTTCAACCATCCGATCATCTTCCCACGAGTTGCAAATCGTCAAAGTTATATCCTTATAAAAGAGTTAGAACTAACATAAGAAAAATGAATAACTATCATGAGACATAAAAGACATAATGTAGATATCATACTTGCTTAACATCAAAATTCAAC
This sequence comes from Puccinellia tenuiflora, assembly GCA_012064385.1. Taxonomy (NCBI): domain Eukaryota; kingdom Viridiplantae; phylum Streptophyta; class Magnoliopsida; order Poales; family Poaceae; genus Puccinellia; species Puccinellia tenuiflora. The sequence continues at coordinate 590,431 of QRDG01000263.1, read as the reverse complement.
ACTGTGGGTTTGCTTGTAGAAGGTAGAGGAAATGGGTGAACTGACTCAACAATAAGTAAAAGAGAGGCCCTTCGCAGAGGGAAGCAGGGATTAGTCATGTGCTAGAGCTTTTTGGTTTTTAAAACAGAAGTAAAATGATTTTGAGGTATGCATGCTTTCGTCAACGACTTCACAACAGAGAAGCTATCTAGTCCCTCATGACAAGCAAGGTTTTTAGACTTGTGAGAGCAGCTGATTCTTAGAAGAGCGAGTACGCTCTTCTTTCTCCTTGGTTTCACCACTGTCCCATGTTTGGGCTGATTTCTCAGATTTGCATTGCGCGGAGGAGAATTGTGAGTTATATTTATAGTTTGCTTAAGCTGCTCTCGGGTTGATTCAAGTGAAGACGTAATCCATCGATACCGGGTGAAAGGGGGGAAATGACCTCGCTTGTCACAAGTTATATCTAGCTCTCTACTGCTCCCTCATGAGCTTAACAACAGAGGCACAAAAAGGAGTATTTTGAATTTTTAAAAATACCACATGACAAATTTACTTGGAATGGCAAGAAATACCATGCATAGGTAGATATGGTAGACTCAGCTGGCAAGAGAGTTTGGCTTTGGGGATTGGATGCACAAGTGAACCATACACTTAGTACAGGGCTTTAGGCTAGAAAGTCTTTAAAGCAAACAAACAGTGTTGAGAGATGTAAATCAACTATGCTATCAAAAACAATATGTCAAATATGCAACATAAAGCTTATCATCACTGTCAGAAATAAATCTAATACAAAGGTGTATGAGCTGGAAGGTTCACAAGCATGTAAGACATACAAGACAGTGTATTTGTAATTAAATTCTTCTTCTCTACTCAAGCACCAAAGCAATTATTGCAATTTAAATGAAGCCATGCTTATCAATACCGAATAAATTTCTACTCATGCACCCAATGTCAAATCAATACTTATCATAAGATCAGCAGATGAGAGAGATTGCCATAATAAAATATAAAGTGCAGAAGAATAAAAGATACTTCTCATTTATATTCCATTATAGAAAACCACACACCAACGGATACAAAGGGCTCACAAGGAGTGACAAGACACAATGCAAAACCATACTACAAGATAAGTTCTCTACTCATGATACGACTCACAAGACTGCGAAAAATAAAAGACATAAGATAAAGATACCGGGGCACTCCCCCAAGCTTGGAACAAGCCAAGGGAGTGTCATTACCCATAGTGCTTGAATTTATTCCCGCGGTGGAGATGGCGGCACCACAGCCAGAGGTATTAAGAAATACTGAAGACATCGGCGAAGCTCTAGGTTCTCTGCCTCTAGTGTTGCAACTTCCGCTTTCAAGCAACGAAACAGCTCGCAGAACTGATCAACCACTCTATGAGCTTCCGACAGCGATGGAGCAATATGGGGATCTTGTTGCTGCGGCACTATCCCTGGAACATCATGAGAATAAGCATGTCGAGGGTTAATGGATCCCACAAAAGTGGTGTTGCCTGGCCTTGGATTCTCTGCCCTTCCTCCCGGTTGGTGGGATGCTGCCCTTCTCACTTCTTCCCACACGTTGCGCTCCAGCTCCGCCTTCCTAGCGGCGATCTCCTCATCGGTCGCCCAGTTCATGAAGTCCCCTCGATTAATGTCTTGTTGGATCCGACGAAGGTGCCTTGCTGCGTAATCTTCCCTACTGGATCCGCAAGAAGACATCTAGATGGAGAGTTTTCGAGACCCTGGCAAGAGAAAACTCGAAACAAAAACATGACGAAAACACAGGATACGCTTCTCGAAAAATTCGGGGAAATATATAGCGAAAATATTTTGCAATAAAAGGAAGGCAACTGGACTAGGCGGAGTCGGAGGCGGTGTCCAGGGGCCAGGGGCGGGTCCCCACCGCGGCCTGGGGTGGGGCCGCGACAGAGGGCCGCCTCTGCCCCTGGGGTCCATCTCGTACTCCGTCCAGTCTCCGAATCTCCGAATTTTTCCAGGTACTTTCCTTACCGAAACAGTTACCTATTCGTTTTCTGATTCTGGAGTCTTCCGGTATTTGGTCTCGATAAGTTCTTCCGGAGAGACCACTTGAATAACATCGGCATCTTTTTCCAAGGGATTACCGGAGATGTAGTGCTTAAGTCGCTGACCATTCACCACTTGAGGTTTGTCTCCGTCAAGATTATTAATCTTTATAGCTCCGGAGCGATAGACTTCCTCAATGATGAATGGTCCCTCCCATTTTGATAGCAATTTTCCTGCAAAAAATCTGAGACGAGACCTATACAAAAGCACTTTATCACCAACATTAAATTCTCTTTTCAAAATTCTCTTATCATGCCATCTCTTTACTTTTTCCTTAAAAAGACGAGCACTTTCATAAGCCTCGTTTCTCCACTCATCCAAGGAATTCAATTTAAGCAACCTAGTTTTACCGGCAAGATTAGGATCAGAATTAAGTTGTCTAACAGCCCAAAAAGCTTTATGTTCTAATTCAAGAGGCAAATGACATGCCTTCCCATAAACCATTTTATAAGGAGACATACCCATAGGATTTTTATAAAAAGTTCTATAGGCCCATAAAGCATCATTGAGTTTTTTAGACCAATTCTTCCTAGACTTGTTAACGGTCTTTTGCAAGATCAGTTTAATTTCTCTATTAGTTAATTCAACTTGCCCACTAGTTTGAGGATGATACGGAGAGGAGACTCTGTGATTAACATCGTACTTAGCTAAAACCTTTCTAAAAGCTCCATGAATAAAATGAGATCCTCCATCAGTCATAAGATATCTAGGCACACAAACCTAGGAAAAATAACCTCTTTAAGCATTTTTAGGGAGGTCTTATGATCAGAACTTTTAGTTGGTATAGCTTCCACCCACTTAGTAACATAATCTACAGCAACAAGAATATGAGTATTACCATGAGAAGTGGGAAAAGGACCCATAAAGTCAAACCCCCAACAATCAAAAGGTTCAATAACAAGAGAATAATTCATAGGAATTTCATTACGTCTACTAATGTTACCGACCCTTTGGCACTCATCACAAGATGAAACAAACTTTTTAGCATCCTTAAATAAAGTAGGCCAATAAAAACCTGATTGAAGAACCTTATGTGCAGTACTTTCTCCTGCGTGATGTCCTCCATAATCACTATTGTGGCACTACCTCAATACCTCCTCCTGTTCATGCTCAGGTATACATCTCCTCAAGATTCCATCAGCTCCCTCCTTGTATAAATGTGGGTCATCCCAAAAGTAATGCCTCAAGTCATAGAAGAATTTCTTTTTCTGTTGATAAGAAAAACTTGGAGGCAAAAATTTCGAGACAATAAAATTAGCATAATTAGCATACCAAGGAGCATCATGAGAAGTTACCTTAACGACGGCAAGTTGTTCGTCAGGGAAACTATCATTTACAGGGATGGGATCATGAGAATATTTTCCATTCTAGACAAATTATTAGCAACAGGATTTTCTGTACCTTTTCTATCAACAATATGCAAATCGAACTCTTGCAGCAAAAGCACCCATCTAATAAGTCTAGGCTTAGCATCTTTATTCTCCATAAGGTACTTAATTGCAGCATGGTCAGTATGAATAGTTACTTTAGAGTCCACAATATATTGTCTAAATTTATCACAAGAAAAAACGACCGCTAAAAATTCCTTTTCAGTGGTTGCATAATTTTTCCGCGCACTATCCAAAGTTTTACTAGCATAATGAATTACATTCAACTTCTTATCAATTCTTTGGCCAAGGACAGCCCTGAAAGTGCATGGTTGCTCCCATGCATGGTTTTGGTAATTAATGACAATCTCTATGGACTAATGTTTGCATTGAGCTATATTCATAGGTGTGTCCATTTGCTTGCTTGTTCTCCATTTGTTGGAGTCAAGGTTAAGGGAAGAAGAAAAGTTTGTGTTGATCAAGGCTTTGTGCGGGTTGATCATCACTCAAGGCCAAGTGAAGATATGCCGAAGATGTGCCTCTCCCATCTTGGTGTATGGGGGAGCTACATGTGAATCTTCACCGAAGCGCAATCGAAGAAAGATGGTGCATCTTGAGGAGATGAAGATCGTCTTCATCGACCTCAAGTGGATTAAAAGCGCAAGGCAAAGGTATGTTCTTGATAGGGTTTCTATTTTACCGGTCTCATGTTGTTTAGTGAGAGACCGGATTATAGGATAGATAACCGTACTATCTAGAGGGGCTCTCGACCGAACATCGTGATCGTATCGCCGTAGAGAGCACAAACCTTTGCATCCATGCAATCATCTTTATTGGTTATTATTTGTCTCTTATCGTGGTGTGGTCTTGGTGCTTTTTGTTCCTGTCATGACAAGGCTAAGGTCACCGAAAACGGTTTTCATATGCATTCCCTATTGCGTTGTCGGTATTGGAGATTTTGCTGGTTTATCCGTGCGGAAGATTTCTCTCTTCCATTTCTTTGCAAAATCTCCATTGCTTGTTTGCCATTTTCAAAGGTAGCATTTGTCGTCCTCTTTCCAACAAAATTGGTTTTACTTCTTTTGGACTTCAATTGCAAAAGTTATAGAATTTCCGGTTTGCGAAAAAGAGTTTTTAACCTTTCCCCAATTGGTTTTATAATATTTTCTTGGACTATGATGTTTCTCTGCATAATCTTGTTGTGCTCGTTCTGACGATTCCAACGAGTCCAAGATTATCGAAAACGGAGTTCGTGGGTGAAAGTTATTGCATTTCCGATTTGCAAATGCGAGCTTTTACCTTTTCCCATTTATCTTTATAATATATTCTTGGACTATGATGTTTCTCTACATATTCTTGTAGTGCTTGTTGTGACGATTCCAACGAGTCCAAGAATACCAAAAACGGAGTTCGTATGCAAAAGTTATTGCGTTTTCGGTTCGGTCGTATTTTCAAAACAGAATTTTAAAAAGAAGAAAAGAAAAAAAAGGGGGGAGCCGGGCCGGCCTGGCCGGCCCCAGGCCGGGGCAAGGCCGGCCCACCCGGGTGCTGGCTGCCCGACCCAGGCCGGGGGCAGGCCGGCGCCTTCGGGCTGTTGCCCGGCCCAATCGCGTGGCCGACCGGCCCAGGCCGGGGGAAGCAGGCCGGGCTCCCTGGTTTCGGCCGTTGTTCCTTCGCTGCTGGTTGATTCTGTCCCGGCCAGGCCGGGGTGCAGGCCGGCCCCAGGCCGGGCTTCCTGCACTGCGTTTTTCCTCCTTTTTCTTCTCCAACGGCTCCTTTTTGGAGCCACCTATAAAAGGGGCTTCTTCCCCATTTTTTCAGGTGAGCTCATTTTTTCTCTCTCCTCCATTGTTGCACACTTTTGAGAGCTCGATTCCTCCTAATCCCTCCGATGATTCTTGCCCAAATTTAGGGAAACAAGAGAGGAGATCTAGATCCACCACTCCACCAAACAAAATCTGCTCTAAGTGAGGGGAACTCGTGGGATCTAGATTTTGGAGTTCTTGGTGTTTCTCCTCCGTTCTTCCTCCTAAATCCCTCCATAGCATTAGTTGCTTTGGTTGGATTTTGGGGAGAAGGATTTGACCACTTGGTGTGGTCTTGCCTTTTGCATTAGGTGCATCGGATTGTTCTCCCCACGGTGATTTGTGGGATTGACGGTTGGGAGCTTGTTACTCTTGGGTCATTGGACCCTAGACGGTGGTGGTGCCGTGAAGACTTCGGCTTGTGAAGCTTCGGCATGATTTGGGAGCCCCCAATTGAGTTGTGGGTGTGTGCCCCAGAAGTTGTAAGGGCTCCGGAATCCGCCCCGAAGGATTCCGATAGTGGAAGGTGAACCAAACCTTTGGGTGCGGTTCATCGGAGAATAGGGTGAGGCCTTTGTGGCATCTTGAGTAGGCCTTTTGTGGCGATCTCACACCCCTCAAATGAGACGTACTCCCTTAACAAGGAGGAACTCGGGAATAAATCCTCGTCTCCGCGTGGCTCGGTTATTTCTATACCCGAGCTTTTACTTATGCACTTTACATTGTGATAGCCTTCGTGCTTGAAGTTTATATCTAGCTATCACCTTGTTGCTTGCCTTGTTTAGCATAAGTTGTTGGTGCACTTTAGGTAAACCTAGAATTTTAGTTTGTTGGCTTGTTAATTTAAACACCTAGTTTTATTCCGCAATTATCAAGCCCCTAAATAGAAAAAGTGTTAATCACCTATTCACCCCCCTCCTCTTGGCGACATCCGGGCATAGCTTGTTCTTTCAATTGGTATCAGAGCCTTGTCTCTCTTGTTTGGCTTTACCGCCTAGAGAGTAAAGATGTCGTTTAGAGGATTAGTGCACAATTCCATGTTTATATTCAATGGCACAAATTTTAATGTTTGGAAAACTCATATGCTTAGTCACTTACGGGTCTTGGACCCTAATATTGAGCGTATCTTAGGTATAGGTTTTTCTCCTCCAAAGGATTACGAAAGTACGACTTTAGAGGATGAGAAAAACTTATATCTAGATGCTCTAGCCTCTAATGAGATTTGCAAATTTGTGAGTGTTGTAGTTTTTGAGTCAATCATGCCTCTCCGGGACGCTCATGAATTATGGACAAAGCTTCAAGATAAATACGGCAAGTCCAATATTATTGAGGATGATTGTTCTCCCTCCACCTCCGGCCGTGACGACCTCTCTTCTTCATCTACTTCACCAAAATGTGGTAAGCCACAAACTAATGTGACGGTGAGTAGTGATAGGTCTTGCAATTTTGATAGTGATCTCATTTTTTATGATATTTTATCTCTATCGTGTTGCAATACCTCATCTTTGGATTTAAACTCTTCTAGCACTCCAAATGTCATACATGCTAGTGTTGATAGTCCTTGCATATCATCCAAAAATTGCTTAGATAAATATAATGATGATATGCTTGATTTATCTTGTTCCAATGATAAAAATGCTTGTGTTCCGTCTAACTCTTGCATGAATATTAATGTAGAGGAAACTCAATTAATTGTGGAACAAGATTTGAACTTGAGTAGTTCAAAAACTAATTATTCTTCTTCATCCATCACTCATTGCCTTATGGCTAAATATTCTTCTAGCAATGATAATAATAATGATAATGATAATAATGATGAAGAAGATGATATGGAAAAGGTTAATGCTATGCTTCAAAATAAAGGTCTAATGATTCTTAAAGCCCTTCCTAGTAATAAAAGTGCCCAAGCTAACCTCTTTGAAATCATGAGCACCCTAATTGAGCGGGGGGAAACTATTGAGGCTTTGGAAGCAAGCCCTGAAGAAAAGGGTAAGATTGAAAGAGATGATGCTATGGAGAAAGCATCGTTAGAAGATGCTCTTGAGGAAGAGCAAGAGACTCGTGCTTCTCTAGAGGAGAAACTAGAATCTATCGAGGAGTCTCATAATAAAATGATTGCTAAAATCATTAAAGAACGTGATCATGCTCATGCAAAATATAAAGTGTTTAAAATGGAAAATGCTAGATTAAATAATGAGCTTTATAAGATTTCTTCTTCTATTCCTAAAGCTAATGGTGCTTGTGCTACTAATTCCATTTCTTGTGAAGCATCTACTTTGAAGGAGAATGTTGAGCTAAGGGCTCAACTTGAGTTGCTAACTAGCAAGTATGAGAAGTTGGAAGCAATTCATGAAAAGCTATCTAGCTCTAATGATAATCTTCTAGCATCCTATGGGAAGTTGGAAGAAAATCATGAAAAGCTATCTAGCTCTAATGATGAACTTCTAGCATCCTATACTTGTCTTAAGTTAGCTCATGAGGCCATCACTACAAAGGTAATATCTTGTGAGCCTCATGTAGATAATAGCACAACCATAACTAAAAATGCTATATTGCCATGTGCTAGTCCTAGTAATTCATCCACTAAAAATATTGGTACATCATGTGATGAATTACTTGCTTTGCCTTGTTGCTCTAACAATGAAGCTTCTACTTCCTCTAGTGTTTTTGTTGCCACTAACCATGTAGAGGAAATAAAAGACCTCAAGGCCCAAGTCGCTTCTTTGAAGAAGGCCTTGGAAAAGCGTCATGGGGAGAAGAGTGCACTTGACAACATGTTGAGTGTGCAACAATCCCCAAATGACAAGAGTGGACTTGGATTCAACTCCAACAACAAGAACAAGTCCAAGTTTGACAACAAGAAGAAGGGCCAAGTTCAAATCAAGAATCCGGCCAAGATCACTTGCTTCAAGTGCAAGCTAGAAGGGCACCACGTTCAGGATTGCCCAATGAAGAAGAAGAAGCCTCTTAGTGAGAAGCAACTAGGGAAGCGGCCTCTTGTTCAATCTCGTGCTCAACCACAAGTTGAACAAAGGCCACCTCCTAAGAATACTCAAGCCAATTCTCCTCAAGTTAGGGAGCCTATAAAGAAGAAGAAGAGTCGGTGTTGCTACCTTTGCCGCGGCAAAGGTCATTTTGCTTCCTCATGCACTAACGGTACCTCTTCCAACCCTATCATAATTAATGATGATTATTCTCTTGGGAAGGATAGAGTTGGAAATGTGTTTGCCAAGTATGTGGGAGCTCAAAGTGGTGTCAAGAAATGCACCATTTGGGTTCCCAAACCTATTGTGACTAACCTCTTAGGACCCAACTCGGTTGGGGACCAACAAGCTCAAACTTGATCAATAGGTGTTTATGGAGGTCATTGGTGATTTGGCTATTTTTGAAGAATTAAGGGATCTTCATGGTTTTATTTCTCAAGCCAAGTCAATTGGATTATCACATACCTATCTCATATCCAGTGCTTCCTCCTTGCGGTAACATGTATTTAATTCATATATTCATTGAAAGTTTCTTGCTCCCTTGCATGTGTTAGTTTTGTTCCTAATATGTGCTTGTATGTGATATGCTTCCTTCCTACTAGTCTTGTTTTTCAAGGTTGTGTATGATAGTTGTGTATCATGTATGTGTAACTTTGTGTTGAGTTTTTTTAGATCTTGTGTGGATTTAATTTGGCTCTTTGAGATATTAATGGACTATCCCATTTTGGGGGGAGTGATGTGCTTTGTGCACCTCACAAACCTAAAAATGTGTGTACATGAGGCACACCATCTAGTATTGATATTTCAATATTATCTAGCTACTACGTGGTATGTCATATTCATGAGAAATTCAAATTCTATAATGTCCATTAATTTCTCTAATTGGTTATATTTGCCTCTTGTTTAAAAATAAATAAAAAGAATTATCACATTATGGGGGAGTAATAAGCTATGTGCATATTACAATCCCACAAAATGTGAACATTTGAGGTTTGCCACTTAGAGTTGATATTGTAAATTATCTTATTCCTATGTGGCATGTTTGCTCGAACAAGTTCCAAATTTTCTTGTGCTTATCTTTTGGCTCTTATTTGCGTGAGTTTGCTTGGGGTGGTTTTTCTCTAATATCCATTTCCTTATATTGGTTGAGAAACCATTTGTTTCATCTTATTTTAACCATGGCTTGGCCGGTTGGTTCGAATAGTTGAAACTACCAACAAACCTTTTTCGAAATAAAACACCATATTTCTCATTTCTTATGTTTTAATTCTTATCTTTTGTCATATGCTTATTTGTTGTGAAGTTGGTCTTATACTTCATTCCTATATACCACCGAGAAACATCTCCATATACTCCTTGTCCATGACAAGTGATTCTAGTAATTGTGGTGGATTTTGTAGATCATCTTCACATTGGCACTTGCTTTTGAATTGCCCTATTTATTGCCTTCTTTGCCTCTTGCAAGGATCCTTTTTTTTTAATCGGTAGTGTTTAGTGTTATAGATAAAATTTGGAGAGTAATGATCCCTTGTGTGTGCATTTTGTATTCAAATGCAAATATCCAAGATAATGCATTAATCTTGGGGGAGCATTCCTTTTTATTTAGAACACTATTCTATCTATCAATATTTGATCCTTTCAATTGGCATTTGATTCTTTATCTTGTGTTTTGGTACCTTCAATTGGTATTAATTGGAATTTAATATCTCCTCCATAGATATTTGTTCCAATTGATATTTATTGTGGGAGTCTTGATACCTTTTTGCCTTATTTTACTTTACTTGATTCCGGTCAAGTATTACCCTCTTCTTGGTATCTTTTCTCCTAGTTGGTATTTTTGTTTTTAATTGGTATCTTATTTTCAATTGGTGTCTTATCGATCATTTGTTGTGTTGATTTGATTCCTTTTGATATCACACTTCATGTGTTGATGTGTTTTGGAATCAATCATATGTTGGTTTGATTTTTCCTCAACCATGTGTTGGTTTGGATTTTGATATAATTTGGACAACCTTTTGTGTCACACTTTGGTGTGCTCTCTTCTTGGTTTACTTGGTGTTTTGTCCAAATTGTATCTTATTTGGTTCTTGTAAGTCTATGTATGCATATTTACTAATATATATTTTATATGGCATGCTAGTCCTTCTTGATCCAATATATAGGGGATACTCCACCGAATCCAAAATCGGCTAAGATGTGCATGAAATTCAATTTCATATCTATATGCACATATTTATGTGGAGTGTTTCCTATATATTGTAGTTCATCTAACTACTATGGGACCCAATGAGTTTGGGAACCATTTTGTACTCTAATTTTGTTTTAGGTACAATGGAGATGCATTGGATGCTTGCCTCATTCATAAGGAAGGTGTTCTCACCATGTGATTGTCGGAGTCAAGCTTTGATGACAAACCAACTCTCATCATCTTCATCGTCAATGCATCTCGGTAACAAGTATCCATCTCATGCATACCTTTCTAGTTTTCAACCTTGTGTAGGTTGCCTCTTGGCATGAAATCCTTTATGTGCAATTGTTATGGTTTTGGCTTATTTTCTTCATTTGGTATATCTTTGTGATATTTGTGATGAATTTGCAAAAGCCTTTTCTTCAATTGATATTATTTGTTTGTGATACTTGTTGCCTAACTCAAAGCATCTCCACTATCTCTTGTTCCCTTAGTGATATGTGTGATGCATTTGATATATTTGAAGTTCATTCATATACGATGAGATAAATTTGAGCTATGTGCTATGCTTTTAAGCAACAATCTCGTTTGTATATTTATGACTTCCTTTTGGATACCTTGTTCTCTTTTTCCCGAACCATCTCATATGTGCAAGTTGCTTTGTGGATGTATATCATCTATGGTTTGTCTACTTAGAAACCTATACATATGAGAGAGGTCACCTTTTAGTTGGTATCCTAATTCTTTTAAGCTACCGTGTTTTCATCTATAATTCTTTGGTGGCTCCAAATTTGTCTCATGAGTGCTTGTCTCATTGTTTATTGGTATCTTTGCACACTCATGTATTTCTTGAAGATCTTTGACTTCATGCTTACCATGGTGAGCATGTTGAATTTTATTGGCTAAATGATCTCACTAGCTTTTGGCATTTTCAATTGGTTTTAGTTTCCAATTGGTATCCCTAAGCGTGTGAACATATTTCTTTAAAAGATCCTTTTATCTCGGTTGGGCCTATCTTATGATGTTTTTTTAATTGGTATCTTCCTATGGCTCAACCACATCTTTGGTGCAAGTGCTATGATTTGCTTTTGCATTATGCACTCTTGCACTTGTTGAGTGTTCTCGATGATTTTGGGGGAGCGAGGATATCATATTTGTGCACTCCTCATTTGTGCATGAACATTGGGGAGCTTCTCCGTTTTTATTTAGAACTCTCGCATTGGATCTTTTTGATTGCTTTTATCCTTTGTGGAGATGTTTAAAATGATTTCATCCTTTTTGCAATCTTTTGATCCCAAATATAGTTTGATTTCCTCTAAGTTATTCGTTAAAAGGGATTGCCATCACCTTTATGGAGGAACTCACATTATATTGGCTCTCTAAATTTTTCTTCCCATTTCGGTAATCGATGCCAATGGGGGAGAAGTTTAGAGGGTTTAAGGGAATTTGGGTTTATGCTTTTGTTGCATTTGCCATGCATGCGCTTGCATTCGTGCTCGTTTGTCTTGCAAGGATGCTCTATTCGTTATATAAACCCTCTTAAAAAGGGATTGTCATCAATTACCAAAATGGGGGAGATTGAAAGTGCATGGTTGCTCCCATGCATGGTTTTGGTAATTAATGACAATCTCTATGGACTAATGTTTGCATTGAGCTATATTCATAGGTGTGTCCATTTGCTTGCTTGTTCTCCATTTGTTGGAGTCAAGGTTAAGGAAAGAAGAAAAGTTTGTGTTGATCAAGGCTTTGTGTGGGTTGATCATCACTCAAGGCCAAGTGAAGATATGCCGAAGATGTGCCTCTCCCATCTTGGTGTATGGGGGAGCTACATGTGAATCTTCACCGAAGCGCAATCGAAGAAAGATGGTGCATCTTGAGGAGATGAAGATCGTCTTCATCGACCTCAAGTGGATTAAAAGCGCAAGGCAAAGGTATGTTCTTGATAGGGTTTCCATTTTATCGGTCTCATGTTGTTTAGTGTGAGACCGGATTATAGGATAGATAACCGTACTATCAAGAGGGGCTCTCGACCGAATATCGTGATCGTATCGCCGTAGAGAGCACAAACCTTTGCATCCATGCAATCATCTTTATTGGTTCTTATTTGTCTCTTATCGTGGTGTGGTCTTGGTGCTTTTCGTGCTTGTCATGACAAGGCTAAGGTCACCGAAAACGGTTTTCATATGCGTTCCCTATTGCATTTTCGGTATTGGAGATTTTGCCGGTTTATCCGTGCGGAAGATTTCTCTCTTCCATTTCTTTGCAAAATCTCCATTGCTTGTTTGCCATTTTCAAAGGTAGCATTTGTCGTCCTCTTTCCAACAAAATTGGTTTTACTTCTTTTGGACTTCAATTGCAAAAGTTATAGAATTTCCGGTTTGCGAAAAAGAGTTTTTAACCTTTCCCCAATTGGTTTTATAATATTTTCTTGGACTGTGATGTTTCTCTGCATAATCTTGTTGTGCTCATTCTGACGATTCCAACGAGTCCAAGATTATCGAAAACGGAGTTCGTGGGTGAAAGTTATTGCATTTCCGATTTGCAAATGCGAGCTTTTACCTTTTCCCATTTATCTTTATAATATATTCTTGGACTATGATGTTTCTCTGCATATTCTTGTAGTGCTTGTTGTGACGATTCCAACGAGTCCAAGAATACCGAAAACGGAGTTCGTATGCAAAAGTTATTGCGTTTTCGGTTCGGTCGTATTTTCAAAACAGAATTTTAAAAAGAAGAAAAGAAAAAAAAAGGGGGGGGAGCCAGGCCGGCGCAAGGCCGGCAGCCTCGAGCGTAGTCCCGGCCCACCCGGGTGCTGGCTGCCCGACCCAGGCCGGGGGCAGGCCGGCGCCTTCGGGCTGTTGCCCGGCCCACTCGCGTGGCTGACCGGCCCAGGCCGGGGGAAGCAGGCCGGGCTCCCTGGTTTCGGCCGTTGTTCCTTCGCTGCTGGTTGATTCTGTCCCGGCCAGGCCGGGGTGCAGGCCGGCCCCAGGCCGGGCTGCCTGCACTGCGTTTTTTCCTCCTTTTTCTTCTCCAACGGCTCCTTTTTGGAGCCACCTATAAAAGGGGCTTCTTCCCCATTTTTTCAGGTGAGCTCATTTTTTCTCTCTCCTCCATTGTTGCACACTTTTGAGAGCTCGATTCCTCCTAATCCCTCCAATGATTCTTGCCCAAATTTAGGGAAACAAGAGAGGAGATCTAGATCCACCACGCCACCAAACAAAATCTCCTCTAAGTGAGGGGAACTCGTGGGATCTAGATTTTGGAGTTCTTGGTGTTTCTCCTTCGTTCTTCCTCCTAAATCCCTCCATAGCATTAGTTGCTTTGGTTGGATTTTGGGGAGAAGGATTTGACCACTTTGTGTGGTCTTGCCTTTTGCATTAGGTGCATCGGGTTGTGCTCCCCACGGTGATTCGTGGGATTAACGGTTGGGAGCTTGTTACTCTTGGGTCATTGGACCCTAGACGGTGGTGGTGCCATGAAGACTTCGGCTAGTGAAGCTTCGGCACGATTTGGGAGCCCCCAATTGAGTTGTGGGTGTGTGCCCCAAAAGTTGTAAGGGCTCCGGAATCCGCCCCGAAGGATTCCGATAATGGAAGGTGAACCAAACCTTTGGGTGCGGTTCATCGGAGAATAGGGTGAGGCCTTTGTGGCATCTTGAGTAGGCATTTTGTGGCGAGCTCACACCCCTCCAACGAGACGTACTCCCTTAATAAGGAGGAACTCGGGAATAAACCCTCGTCTCCGCGTGCTCGGTTATTTCTATACCCGAGCTTTTAATTATGCACTTTACATTGTGATAGCCTTCGTGCTTGAAGTTTATATCTAGCTATCACCTTGTTGCTTGCCTTGTTTAGCATAAGTTGTTGGTGCACTTTAGGTAAACCTAGAATTTTAGTTTGTTGGTTTGTTAATTTAAACACCTAGTTTTATTCCGCAATTATCAAGCCCCTAAATAGAAAAAGTGTTAATCGCCTATTCACCCCCCCCCCCCCCCGCCTCTAGGCAACATCCGGGCATAGCTTGTTCTTTCAAGCCCCTACAGCATAATCACTAGCATCACACATAATTTCAAAGGGTAAATTCCTATCAGGCAATTGAACTATAGGAGCGGTGATTAAAGCCCTTTTTAGTACCTCGAAGGCTTCCTTACAATCTTCATCAAAAACACAAGGAACATCTTTTTGAAGAAGATTAGTGAGAGGCCGCGACGTCTTAGAAAAATCTTTAATAAACCTCCTATAAAAACCAGCATGACTGAGGAAACTACGAATACCTTTGATGTCTCTTGGATAGGGCATCTTCTCAATTGCTTCAATTTTGGCTTTATCAACTTCAATCCCCTTTCAGAAATTTTATGTCCAAGAACTATGCCATCATTTACCATGAAACGACACTTCTCCCAGTTGAGAACAAGATTGGTCTCCTCACATCTCCGCAAAACTTTGTTAAGATTATAGAGGCAATTGTCGAAAGAAGTTCCGTAGACGGAGAAATCGTCCATGAAGACTTCCACAATTTCCTCACAAAAACCATGAAAAATAGCAGACATGCATCTTTGAAAAGTAGCAGGTGCATTACACAAACCAAAAGGCATACGTCTATAGGCATAAGTTCCATAAGGACAAGTAAAAGTAGTTTTTTCTTGATCTTCAAATTTAACAGCAATTTGAGAGAAACCAGAATAACCATCAAGAAAACAAAAGTGAGAATTCGTAGACAGTCTTTCAAGCATTTGAACAATAAAAGGCAAAGGATAATGATCTTTTTGAGTAGTCTTATTAAGTTTCCTATAATCAATGCACATTCTATACCCTACAACTGTTCTTTGAGGAATGAGTTCATTATTATCATTAGCAACAATAGTCATACCTCCCTTTTTGAGAACACAATGAACGGGACTAACCCATCTACTATCAGCAATAGGATAGATTATACCTGCATCGAGAAGCTTGAGTATCTCATTTCTTACCACATCCTTCATCTTTGGATTCAATCTTCGTTGATGATCAACAACGGGCTTCGCATCAGGCTTAAGATTAATTGTATGTTGACAAATAGATGGAGAAATCCCTTGAAGATCATCTAGAGTATGTCCCAATGCAGCTCGATGTTTCCTAAGGACCTCCAATAATCGCTCCTCCTCTTTCACTGAAAGGTTAGAATTGATAATAACAGGATATATTTTCTTCTCATCCAAATATGTATATTTGAGAGTGTCTGGGAGAGCTTTTAATTCAAAAACAGGATCTCCCTTTGGAGGTCTGGGTCCCCAGAGACTCCACAGGTAGATCATGCTTTAGAATAGCCGGCTGTCTAAAGAAGACTTCATCAATTTCCTCTCTTTCCTACATAAACATATCATTCTCGTGCTCCTCCATATATTGCTGCAAAGGATCATTAGGAGGCACGGCAATAGAAGCAATTCTTTCAATAATAAGATCCTCATTAGGTAATTCTTTATCATAATGATGTCTAGCAAATTTGGAAAAATTAAATTCATACGGCTTTCCAGCGAATTGAATAGAGACCTTTTCTTTCTTAAAGTCTATAATAGCACTACAAGTATTTAAGAAAGGTCTACCAAATATGATAGGACAAAATTTATCTTTAACCGACCCCAAGACAAGGAAATCAGTTGGATATTTTACCTTACCACATAAGACTTCAACGTCTTTGACAATTCCCACCGGGTGGATGACATCTCTATTAGCCAATTTAATCTCCAAATCAATATCCTCAACCTCACATGGCGCAATTTCGCGCATTATTTCTTGATAAAGTGTGGAATAACACTTGCATTTGCACCCATATCACATAATCCATAATAGCAATGATCACCTATCTTGACAGAAACAACAGGAGTACCAACAACTTTTGCACTTTTATCCTGTCTAAACAATGTTAGTAGCAACTTCACAAAAATAAATAGAACTTCCATCGACGTTCTCAGTTACAAGATCTTTAACCAAAGCTACTGGAGAGGCAATTTCAAGTTGTTCATCAGGTTCGTAAGCTTTCCTTTCACTTTTATTAACCACACTAGCCATGATTGAGTGTTCTTTAATTTTTATAGGAAAGGGTGGTATTTCAAAGTAAACAGCAGGTAAAACAGATTCAACTGTTTGAACAGGCACATCATCACTAGCAAGCACATTTGTTTTACAAACATCTTTAAATGGCTCATGATACTTATCCCACTTTTCTTTTGGAATATTAATATGGTCAGCAAAGGATTTACAAAGATCAACAACAATTTGAGAATCGAGCCCAAACTTAGTACTAAGCATATTAAAACGTTCAGTTTCCATGAAAGATTTAATGCAGTCATACTCATAATTTATACCTGATTCTTTACCTTTGTCGATCTCCCAATCTTCCGCATTGTGATAAATCCTTTCAATTAAATCCCATTTAGCATTAACTTCTTTGTTTGTAAAGGATCCAAGAGAAGAAGCATCAAACATATCCTTATCATAGCGAGGCAGTCTCACATAAAAATTGTTAACAATTATATCATTAGGAAGCTTATGATTGGGGCATTTAAGCATTAAAGATTTCAACCTCCCCCAAGCTTGAGCGATGCTTTCTCCTTCATGTGGCCAAAAGTTATAAATATAATTTTTATCTTGATGAATTTCATGAAGAGGATAAAATTTAGAATAAAAGAGAGACATAAGCTCTTTCCAATCCATCAAGTGAGAATTATCCACAAGCATATACCAATCCATAGCTTTATCCTTTAGTGATATTGAGAATAATTTCCTCATGATTATCTCTTTTGACATACCTGCAATCTTAAATAGCTCACACAGATCTTTAATATAAAGCAAATGATAACCTGGATGGATGGTTCCATCCCCTGCATAACGGTTACTCATAACATGATCAATAATTCCCATGGGTATTTTAAATGGATCAATTTCAGAGAGCGGAGGACTCTTATCTACTACAGGTGTGGTGGCAGAGTCACTCCCAAACAACATATTAAGTGAAGAGTTCTCCATAACGAAGCAAAGTAACAAACAAAAATAAAAACAACACTTGCAATAAAAGAGTTCCTTACCAGTTCCACTTACCAATAGCGCTACACTCACCGGCAACGGCGCCAGAAAAGAGTCTTGATGACCCACAAGTATAGGGGATCTATCGTAGTCCTTTCGATAAGTAAAAGTGTCGAATCCAACGAGGAGCAGAAGGTGTTGACAAGTAGATTTCAGCAAGGTTTCACTGCAAGCACTAAAAGAGAAATGTTTTTGGATTTTTGATTTAAAGAACAAATGAAGAACAAGTAAATAAAAGAGTGCTACAATAATTGCAGCAAATAGCCCAATCCTTTTAAGCTCAAAGGACAGGCCGGTTGTGTTACTTATAAAGATTAAAACGTTCTCGAGGACACATGTGAGTTTCTGCCTAGCCAGTTTCATTGCACGCCGGTGATTAACCTTCAATGTTTTGATAAAGTGCTGTGTGGGTGGACCTATGCTAATGCACCGCCCTTACTTGGACAAATACATACTTCTAATTAAACCCCTTGCAAGCATCCGCAACGACAAGAAAGTAATTAAGATAAAAACCTAACCACAGCCTTAAACTTCGAGACCCTACGCTCACTAGTGCACTAGTTCACAAATTGGGGTTTAGGTTTCTGTCACTCCTGCTACCCTACCATAAGCAAACTAAATACACTATGCATTCCCCTAGGCCATTTGAAAGGTGAAGTATCATGTAGTCGACGTTCATACGATACCACTAGAGGAATAACACCACAACATAGATCAAACCATTAAATATTACTCAACATTATGCAATTACTAGCAACTAGGCTTTCCCCATGTCCTCAAGAACCAAACGAACTACTCACAAGACATCATATAGATCATGATCAGAGGTGATATGAATAAGGGTAACAATCTGATCGTAAAGATAATTCACCGATAAAACTCTCAAGCATCAACTACAAGTGGTAATCAATACCCGGGATACGATTCCAATGAACTAATAACAAAACAATGACGATTGCTACAGCGGGATGAGATGGGACGGTGACGGTGATGATGGTGCTGATGATGGAGATGGTGTTGATGATGATCCCGATGATGCTTGGTGTGATGGCGATGACGATGGCGGTGATTCCCCCCTCCGGGAGGGAAATTCCCCGGCAGATTTCTCCCTGCCGGAGCTCTTCTTCTCTCTGTCTGGTTTCCGCCTCGTGGAGGCGGCGGAAAAATTCCTCCTCGATGCCCCCGACGTTTTTAGGTCAAGGGTCAATAATACGCCGAAGGGGAGCCGGAGAGGGGCCACAGGGACCAGGGGCGGGCCCCACCCGCGGCCTAGGGTGGACCTGTGGCAGGGGGTCGCCGCTGCCCCCTGTTGCTCGCCTCTTCGCCCCCTTCTGGTTCCGTGACTTATTTCCCGAAATATTACGCTCTGAATTTTCCTGAAATTTTTGGGGCTTCCGAAGTCAGGTGTCTTGACTGGTACTTTTCTAGCTGATTCCAGGCTCCGGCGGATGCATCTCCAATAATTGCCAAACATGCAAAATGGGATAAAATAACATAAGTATTGCATCATAATGTGAAATATATCAATGAATAAAGATAAATTATGATGTAAAATAGTGATCCAAAATGGACGTATCAATGGGGTAGTACACTGCCTTCTCTTTTTCTCTTTTTGTAGTGCACTGCCTTTGGTTGGCAGTGCACTGCCTTCGTTTGGGTAGTGCACTGCCTTCGACGGAGCGATGCAGTGTCTAAATTAGACCCAGCCCGCAGCACACGCAACGACAGATGCATCGACGAAATATTAGGGACAACGACATTTGCACCGCCTTCAAGATTTTTTATAAATAAATTTTCTCTTTTTCTTTCATACGCACTAAGCTAAGCTGACAAGCAAGTAGCTGGATCGATTGATCTAGCTAGCTCACGTACAAGGATGGAGTGATTCGAGGGCGCCCTTTTCCTTAACGCTCTCATAGACTTGGTCCCAGATCTTTGATCCAATCAAATATGTGTTTAAATTGTTGCTCCTTTCTCACTTAAAGCGTGTACGTGAAAAGGTAGGTATTGGGTAAGTGTAATTCCGGTGAGTTCTGGCTTCGTAGTTGTACCATAATTCTTTGTGTCCAGAGCATAATTATTGGTGTAAACTGTTATGAAACCTCACCAAGTCCGGTGGTGGACTTATCTATCCAAAAACCTTACACTCATTCGTGTCTCACAAAATGATGTAACTACCTAAAATATGTAGACCTCCCATACTATATTTAAATTGACAGCTTCCAATTCTAATGGATTATCATTTGAAAAAAACATAGTCCGTTGAGATTCTCGACAGAGTTATTGCAAATACAACCCCTAAACCACACATATTTTCCTGATATGGTTACTCGCAATATTGAGGGTGTATCGCTATGTTTATTAACTGCATTGTGAGAAATTATTTTCTCTCTTATCATCGGTAGCTTACTAAATAAGCATATTGGAAACCTCAGGTTTCTTGTACTATACACAACAACATGATTGGCGAAATCACTTGATGTAATTTGATCTCAATCCATTCTACCTGCTCAATAATGGCGATGTTGACGTTGTCTCGACATTTATCATGAAGTGTAATCAAGACCATGGCATGATCACGGGATTGAGGTGAGAGTTTCCAAAGATGATACTACCTCCGGTCCGAATAAACTGTCGCGGAGGCTGAACTACCGCAGTACAAATTCTTATACAGGTTACGACAATTAATCCGGATCGGAGGGAGTACTTTAATTGGTGGTCATATTCTTTGACATTATAATGTTACAAGGTGTTAAATCAATGAAAAGATTTGTATAATATATCGTTGTGAGGAAGAGTCACAATTATCACATGTTTTATACTGAATACCGAATGTCCAACTTTTTATCAAAATAATTATACTATACATATACATATTTGATGATAAATGTTGGGGGTATATATATCGTACACAACTTGGGGGGGGGGGGGGGGGGGGGGGTACAAGAACAACACGTGCATTGCATGATGCACGATTACTAGTCGACTTATATTACCACGAGCAAGGGCTTCTGTCTATCTAAAAGAACGAGTACTAAACAAAATAAGAGGATGGAAAGAGAAATTCTTATCCAAAGCTGGCAAAGAGATTCTTATAAAAGTTGTAGCTCAGGCCATTCCAACGTACGCGATGGCGTGTTTTGATCTTACCAAGAGCTTGTGTGACGAAATTACACAAACCATTTGTCGCTTCTGGTGGTCGCAACAGGAAGATGAACATCGTGCTCACTGGATTGGCTGGGAGAGGATGATGCGGCCTAAAGATGAGAGGGGGGCTGGGCTTTCGTGACTTGTACTCTTTCAACTTAGCTATGCTGTCACTGTCACGCCAAGTGTGGCGTCTGATCCAAGCACCGCAGTCCCTATGCAGCAGGGTCCTTAAAGCAATATACTTTGAGGACGGGTAATATTCTGAACGCTGAACCCAAACCTGGGATGAGCTACGTTTGGAGGAGTATCTTAAAAGGACTGGAGGTCATTAAACAAGGGATCATTTGGGCGCATTGGTGATGTGGTACACAGGTGAACATCTGGGCTGATCCGTGGATTCCAAATGGGGATACTAGAAGGCCACGTACTGTACAAGGGAATCAAATATTGACACGAGTTGATGAGCTAATCGACCCTGCCACTGGGAGATGGGATGAGGTCCTTGTCCGCCAAACTTTTGCCCCAGAGGATGCCGACATAATCTTGAGAATTCCTTTATGTGAAGATGAGGAGGATCAGATTGGTTGACATTTTGATACAATGGGGAGATTCTCGGTTAAATCAGCCTATAACATTCAGTCTGTCTTGGTCAGTGAAGCGAGACAAGCTGGCTCTTCGGATGGGGTTAGGGGAAGCAATTGGAGAAAGATGATATGGCAGAAACTTTGGAAGCTTGACTGCCCTCCTAAGGTCCACCATTTCCTTTGGCGCCTGGGTCATGATAGCCTGCCGACACGCAGAAATATTGAGCCTGCATGACACGCAGAAATATTGAGCGGAAACATTTCCGAAGGCTTGGCGGGCTATCCTCCCTGATCAAGTGCGAGTCCAGCTGCTTGAGTGCAATTCCAGTCTTGAGCTACTTCATGCGATCTTTGAACTTGGGCACGAGGAGAAGATGACTATAGTAGCCCTTTTCTGGTGCTGGTGGACAGAAAGGAATAAAGCAAACCATAATGAACGCCGTCTATCTGTTGACGAACTGCAGTTCATTGTCCGTAGACATGTGAACGAATGGGCTGAATTTTTTGGTCCCAAGCCGGATATAGCACCAAAAACTGAAGAAAGATGGCAGGCACCAGAGGTCGCTTGGACCATGATCAACGCTGATGGGGCGTTCCTAAGCACAACAGGAAAAGGCGGATGGGGGTGCATTGCTAGGGATCATAATTGTCAACCAATCTTTGCTGCTGCTGGAACTATTGGAAATGCAGGTGAAGCCCTTCGCTCTGAAACTGAAGCGATCCAACAAGCAATCACTATTGCGGATCAGATGGGAATTGGAAGACCAATTTTTGCCACTGACTGTCAAGTACTCGTACATGCTATCTCCTCAAATGCATATGATGATGCGCCCTTGGGAGCCCTGTTCCGAGACGTCAATTATCAACTACGGCTGCTCTTCATTGATCATCGTATTATCTATGTCCCTAGATCTTGTAATAAACCAGCCCATGAGCTGGCAGCAATAGGTGCGGCTGAAATGCCAGGATACCACAATGTGTGGTTTGAAAACTACCCTAACGCTGTAATCAGGGCAATGTCCGGCGACTCTGCCGCGCAAGTGTAATGGAATGTCTGCGTTCCATGTAAAAAAAAAAAAAAAAAAAAGTCCATATAACCCCCTATGTTTCAGGTTTGGAATGCTAACCCCCCTTATGTTTAAATTGGAGCAAATAACCCCCCTAAGTATCTAAAACCAGTCAAATTACCCCCTCCACCAATTGACAGCGGTATTGGATGGTGGTTTAGCTGACGTGGGGGTTATTGAGCGGTATTGCTATTCCAGCATCAACGGCGCGTCGGACCACATGCCACCGGCGGTGCCAAAGGCCTCTCATCTCGGGTGGAGCCAATTTGTTGACCAGCCCCTTCCTCACCGTACGCGCGCCGGCACGACGCCGTGGCCATGGACGACGCGCACGAGTTCGCGCTCCTCCCCTTCGGCGCCTCCAACGAGTCTGAGCAGCGCGAGCCGGCGGCGAGCGAGGCAAGCATGCGGAGCAGCGGCGGACACGGCGGTGAGCAAGGTGAGGGCGTGGAGCATCTTTGGCCTGAGTGTTGTCGTCCCGGAGCAGTACGAGCCTGCGCGCAGCGGCGCGAGCAGGCCGATAGCAAGCGAGGCGTTGCGAGCAGGTCGGCGGCGAGCACGCGGAGCAGCGGCGGGCGCGGCGGCGACGACGTAAATGTTGATCCGGAGGCCCTGCACAGGAGCTTCGTCATGCGGGTCATGGCGGCGAGGAGCCCCCAATGTCAAGCTTCAGAGAGCCATCAGCAGGAGAAACCAGAGGTTTGTCTCTGATCTGATTTTTGATTTCTCGTTGCCAACCTGAATTCAATTGGACCCGGATGACGAGGCTGAGCATGGCGACGGAGGCCGCACAGAAGGCGGCGAGGGCCAGGCTGAACGACCACCGGATCCGCAGCCTGAGAGACTCTCCGGTCCGGACCAAGGTGGCCAGGGTGGTACCATCCAGCACAAGGAAGAAGGCGCTGACGACGCCCAGGAGCAAGACCGTGATGCGGCCGAGGCTGGAGCCGTTCCTCAGCGCCAAGCACCAGAAGGAGCCGGTCGCGGCGGCGGCCATGCTGGAATAGCAAGTACCGCTCAATAAACCCCACGTCAGCTAAACCACCAACCAATACCGCTGTCAATTGGTGGAGGGGGTAATTTGCCTGGTTTTAGATACTTAGGGGTGTTATTTGCTCCAATTTAAACATAGGGGGGTTAGTGTCCCAAACTTGAAACATAGGGGGTTATGTGGACTTCTTTCAAAAAAAATATATATATATATATATATATATATATTACCACGACAATACGGTACGGCACAGGGAATTAAACCCTGCCAGGAAACCGGCCTCTCTCATCGAACCGTCTGGGTAAGCAACCAGACGACGATGAGCCACCGAGATCGAGGGTCGCACGCGGAGAGGCCGGTGGTGACGGCGCGGATACCGTTCCCGGACTGCATCCCCGGTGACGCGGGCCTCGGCTTCATCATCGGTGGCACGGGCGGGTCCGTGTTCCACTTCCTCAAGGCCCTCCGCAGCTCGCCCAGCGGCCGCCGCCTCTCCGGCGGCGCGCAGGCAGTCCGCGCGAACGCGCCCCGCATCGCCGGGACTTATGCCGGCCTGTTTGTCGCCTTCTCCGCCGTCAATTCCGCCATGTACTCCGCGCGTGGGAAGGATGACCAGTGGAACCACATCGTCGCTTTCGCCTGCGCCAGAGGTCTCCACCATAGGCGCAAGGGGCTCAGAGCCGCCGTCGGATCTGCGCTCGTCGGCGCCGTTTTCTTCGGCCTCGTCGAGGTTTGGCAGATCGTTATGGAGGACGTCCTGGCCGATCCGCACCACCGGGAAAATCGCTTACCCGCTGCTTTCTCCGATCCCGCGCCGCCGGATGAGGCTGAGTAGGTCTCGGTCTGGTCTGGTCCCTGGAGACACCGTGATTTGTTTTAATGAACAACATGATTTACAGTATCTGTTCATCGTGTTACGATTCGACGTTTGAATATAACAACATGATTCACAGTATTTCTCGATAAACCGGATGGACACTTGCGGAGTTGATGGTGATTAAGCAAATTGTGTGATGCCACGCTATGGAATTTGCCAACGATGGCACTCTTTATTTTCAGCTCTCGATTCTTTCTGTCAAGTTCGAACGCTAAGATTAATGTACATTCCATTAGCACCATCAGGATCGAGATTGTCCCAAAATCCTACTATTTACGACGTTTCCTCCTGGTTGTGCCTCACCGCCTCTGCGAGCGCCGCTCCCACGCCGTACGGCTTTGTCGCCTCACCGGGGGCATACGCCGCCTCCGCCTCCGCCTCCACCGCGGCCGCCGCGTCCTCCCTGGTCACCGCCTTGTCCGTCGGCAGCTTGGCCGTCGCGTTCCACTTAGAGACAGAGACATCCAGGCAGAGATGCAAGTCAAGTCAAGTCGTAACTGCGCAAGTATTGGCGCGGAGGACGTATAGTACCCTGAGGACGTCGGCAATGGTGACCTTGTCCTCGCCGTCCGCGGCCGTGGCGTTGGACTCCGCCGCCTGATCCGCCTGCTCGGCGACCCCGCCGGGGATGGCCTCTCCGGGGCCGACGGCGCGCGCCTCCGCGGCGCGTATCGCCGCGGCGTCGGACCGCTCCACGGGGTGGTCGCCCACGGCCTTCGCCGCCGCCTCCAGCGCCTCGCTGATCTTGACCTTGGTGTCGTACTCTTCGTCGACGTAGTCGCCGCAGCCCTCGTGCGCGAGCCGCTCGACGTTCAACTCGTCGGCGTCCCTCGCGTCAACAGGCTCGGGGCCTTCGAATACCTGGGCATGGTTGCTGGTCTTTGCCTCAACGTAGGCTTTGCACCCTGATCTGGGCCGGTCTTGCGCCATGGCTGGCCCTTGTCAGAGTCCTTCCTGTTGTTGCGTGCGGCCGGCGATGGAACTGGGGCTGCACATCAGCGGCAGAGCTTATAGCGCGTGGCTGCGGCAGATCAGCCCGGATGATGTGACGTGGCTGGGAACGACACGTGGGGGTACGTGTCAGCAGGGATTCTACATGACAGAGCATGCCCGAGGACACCTGGTCACCTGGATCGAAGCGCGGAGTCTTCTCGCTAGTCCAGAGGACTGATCAGAGCGGCGGGACGTCGACGTCCACCGGCGAAGATGCGGAAGGTTTAGCGCCGTCGCAAGTGGTGACCTGATGGTGTGGCTGTATTCGAGCCGCGGCCTGATCCATTGAATTTTGAGGGTTTAAGCAGAATTATACACTGCAGTCCTCCGCGGCCTGATCCATTGAATTTTGAGGGTTCTTGGCATGCTTATATATGAAAATAGTGGGATGCCCATGGTGGTAGCTGAGCATCCTAATCTAGCCATTGAATCACTCTATACCTCTTTTTCCACCGCAGATCAACTTTAACGGCGTTAGCGAGTACAGCCAATCCTTTTTGATATTCCCACGGACCCAACCCCACTTCCCCGCAAACACGCACCCGCACGGCAGACATCACTCATACGATTTCTTTTCCCCAACACCGTTCATATCCCATCCTGACCATGGCGACCTCCCGGCAAAATGAATCCACGGGCGGTCGTCGGGATCTGACGGCGGGCGAGCGGACCGTGGTGGCCACGGACTTCACCGGTAGGGCTGGTTGTTGGAGCGCCGCCGGGATCCGCGCAGAAACAAAAGCATGAGGAGCGGCCGCCCAGACCCTCCATCGAGCTTCCTGCCATGGCGACCAGGAGCACAGATGGGCCGCGGTGCAACTGGATGGAGGAGTGGCAGGCCGTTCGAACTTGTTGAAGAAGGAGTAGTGGCGTCCGACGGGTTGATGGAGAAGTGGCGCCAGCGGGAGGGGCGATTTCCGGGTGGAGGCCGGATCTGACTGTTCGTCGTCGTCACGGACATGGCGTATGGGGAGCTCAACTACGACTCCGGCATGGATGGATTCCAGCGGATCTATGATGGAGACCTGGCCGAAATTCCGAAGATGCAAGGAAAGTCACCGGATCCAGCTGCCTGAAGTGATTTGTCAGCTGTTGTTCTTCAGTTCTTGCCTCCCTGAAACATTCCTTTCCCTTTTGATTCGTTTTTCTGATCTGCACTTTGCATTTTTTTTCTAATTACTCTGCTAGATTGTACTTAGACACATGAATTTGTTTGCTATTTCGGTCAGATGGATTAGTTGATTTATTATTTTTAATGATTCTATAATTTTTGGAACGAGCGTGATGGATTTGTGTCTGCAAGAAATAGATCCACGGATGGATTTCTTTGTGAAAGCTAAGTGCTAGTGGCCTTGAGGATGCAGTTTTTTTTATTCAGAGCCAGCGGTCCTTTTTTTCCCCATAGGAACATGCTGGGTCTAGGGTGGGGCACCGCACGGTAGGCCTGTGGCTTCCGTGGCAACCGGCGAACGGGGCGCTCCGCCCCCGCACGGTGCCTTTTCCGTGGATTCCGGCGCGCCTTCTTCTCCGGCGTCCCGTCTCTGGATCCAACCGGCCGGCAGGCCCGGCACATGCGTGTTTCTTTTCGGTAACAATGAATGGCCACAGTTTTTTCGATAACCAGAACGGACACGGTTTGTTTCTTCGTTAACCATGTACGGACACAGGTGACAACCGGCGCATGGGTGTTTTCTTTTCGCTAAGGATGAACGGGCACGATTCGTTTCTTCGTTAACCAGAACAGGCACAGTTCGTTTCTTTGATAACCAAAACGGGGAAAGGTTTCGTTTCTTCGTTAACCAGAAGGGGCATGGTTCGTTTCTTCGATAACCAGAACAGACTCGGCTCCTACCACTTAACAGACGTTAACGGTAACACGAATCACGAGACTAAATCCGATGGACGGCACCCTATGCGCAGCTACCAACATGCCAAGAAATATTTTCTAGGTGTCAATTGATTGAGATTTTCTAGGTGTCAATAGATTCAGAAAAAAGTGCAACTTCATAGTTTAAGAAAACACAACCTCACTATTCATACTAAACCGAAGTAACAATTACTTTGTGATTTAAACTTAACATAGGATGACTCTCAGTCATTTTCGTATATAAGGCTTCTATTTCTTCTTTATAGTTTCGTAGGTATGTCTTGTTTCTGAAACATGACAAGTAAATCATGAATATTATTTTGTAACCTGACAAAATACCATATTCTTGAATCCTACTTTTCTTTAGACAAGCTAAACCGAAATTCAATGATCACCATCATTAATTCCTTTATGTGTCAAGTTTTAACCAACATATCACTTTACATATGTGCCACTTGATACATAAACAAGCAAGGTTTTAACTTTTCCATTTTTATTCCATCAATTCTTTTATCCATGAAACCTTTTCACGATAAAACCACTAAAACACTTAGCACAACCAACAAATTGGTTTGCCCCTTTTAGTCACATATTGTGGAATCACATTCATAGTCATACTTATGAATATACTACAACATTATTCGCAATAGTCTCTAATTATCTCATAATTAATAAAACCACCTTTTCTCATAACTCATATGAAAAATTTATGCAAATCATTAATAGATCCTTATTTCTAAACAGAGTGTTTATCAAATAAATCTAAATGCTATTATTAAACCCCGAAGTAAAACCTTCTTTGAGACCACACACTATCAAATAGTGTGTGATTACAATATCTTAGGACATATCAAACTCCTTTGAAATATTCTAAACATTGTAATTTGTGATAACACTTGTCGCAAGTCCACATACTAACATATAACTCAAATATTTCGTCTCTTTTGATCAAATCATAAAGACTCAATTTTCTTGTTAACTTAATATCCTAAACTACAGAATTTTATTTGATCTCATCAAATATCATAACTTGAACAAATACATCTATTTACTCATATCATTTATGATGGAGCGCACAAAATAATGACATCTAACATTTGCTGAAAATACAACCAACACTTGTGTTTATTTCCGGCAACTCCCGTCACTCTTCCAAAGGGTGGCATTTTAGTCATACTCCTTTAATAAGGCGCATTGATAAAACATCAAAATGTTTATTCAATCTTTAGCACGACTAAAACAATTGTCATTATTAAGTTTTGGATATCTTTAGTATGTTTCTTTTTTTATAAATGTTCAACCAATTTATAATCTAGATTATAATAAGAATAATACACTTATAATCGAAACTTGTGATTTCCAAAATAATTACTCATGAAAATAGAACAACCATTGTCTTTAACATGAATAACCGTCTCACATAAGCAAGACACACTAATTAAAATCACACTTAGTTTGATTACAAAACTTATCCAAATCCTCTAATCAAAACGATAAATGTAGAGACAGATCGTTGCTAGCATCAACTCCTTGATTGTCACCATTCCACAACGTCTTCCCATATCCTTCATGCAAGTCTCAAGCAGCAGGTTCTGTTTTCATAAAACAGAATGAGTATCAAATACTTATCGAAACCGCCACAATTGCAATTTGGACTTAAACACTTATAACTTGTATATCACTATATACTTTCTGTATTTGTCAACTTCTCTTGATGTGGGTTCCACTTTGACATGACGCAGTCGAGACTCAAACTCATAGAAAGTGATCAAATCCCTTCCCATGACATAGTCTCCGACATAATTCTTGAAGCTGGGGAGAAGCTAGCGTATCACCCCATCTATCGCGAAACCTTCATTCATCTCGTGGTTCCAAACAAGCACTAGACGATGATGTATCTCATGCATTATCCTCAAGTGTTGTTCCACGCAAGTGTTCTCTTCCACCTTGAGTGAAAGTGAACCGTTCAGACATTCGAACCTTACAATTCTAACTTGTGCTGAAAATCTATTTTACAGCTCACCAACAATCTCCATTGCAGTCAAGTTGTTAAATTGTCTACTTAGGTCAGAATTCATGCAGGTGCACATCATCCACTTGACTTCCAAGTAGGTGGTTCAAAACCACTCCATGTACTCTTCATCGCTTGCAGAAATGTTTGGGTTTATCTCCTATTGGTTCTTCTAGCACGTAGAGCTGAGCATGGGTGTTTAGGACTGCTCTCAGACGCAGGTACCAATCAACAAAATTGACCCATCGAGACGCAGGTTTTTCATCTACAAGGATTTTTGCAAAGACATCTTTAGAACTTTTGTTTATGATAATTTTAGTTCATCTTAATCAAAATTATTACATGAACTCCCACTAAACGCAACATCTCTCATGCTGTTTTAGTGTCACACGATCCAAATCCACTACACCACAACCAATCATCACGTGAGATGATGTAGCTTCAATGGTGAACATCGCCATGTTGATCATATCATCTATATGACTCGTGTTTAATCTTTCGGTTCTTGTGTTCCGAGACCATGTTTGTACATGCTACGCTCGTCAAGGAAACCGTAGTATTTTCGCGTGTGTAAACTGGCTTACACCCGTTGTATGCGAACGAAAGAATCTATCACACCCGATCATCACGTGGTGCTTCGAAACGATGAAATTTTGCAACGGTGCATACTAGGGGAGAACACATCTTGATATTAACGGGAGAGATCACCTTATCATGCTATTGTCGCGATCACATCTAAGCATAACAATAAGGTGCATAAAAGGATTAACATCACATGCAATTCATAATTGTGATATGATATGGCCTTTCTTCTTGTGCCTTTGATCTCCATCTGCAAAGCACCGGCATGATCTCCATTATTGTGGCG
Organism: Puccinellia tenuiflora; assembly: GCA_012064385.1. Taxonomy (NCBI): domain Eukaryota; kingdom Viridiplantae; phylum Streptophyta; class Magnoliopsida; order Poales; family Poaceae; genus Puccinellia; species Puccinellia tenuiflora. The sequence goes on along the minus strand of QRDG01000263.1, from coordinate 560,546 downwards.
CCATCACCATGGTTGTCCACCAACTATTGCAACTACAACTAATGCTACTCTTAGCAATAAAGTAAAGCAATTACATGGTGATTTAATGACACGCAGGTCACATAAAATAATAGACAACCATATGGCTCCTGCCGGTTGCCGTACTCATCGACATGCAAGTCGTGAAAGATTACAAACATGATCATTGCATACATTATCACAAATCACACATTGGCCATACCACATCACATGACCCCCTCTGCAAAAACAAGTTAGACGTTCTCTACTTTGTTTATACAATTTTTACGTGGCTTGGGTCAACAAGATAGAACCGTTCTAATCTACGCAAAACCATAACGGTGATATAAAAGTTGCTTATTTACTCATCCTTTCGAAAAGGCCTTCCATTGAAAATTGCATCTTCACTAAAGTAAGAGAAACAGACACCCGCCAGCCACTTATGCAATACAAGTTGCATGTCTGTCGTGGAACCGGTCTCTCGTGTGTGGACGAGTAAAGTTGGTCCGGGCCGCTTCAATCTCACAATACCGCAAAGACGCAAAGTGCACGCGAGAAGGTAGCAACATAAAATATCAACGCCCACAACTCCTTGTGTTCTAATCGCACCAACATCTACGAATAGATCTAGGCTCTGATACCACTGAAGGGGTCGATGCATAGAAAACAAAAAAAATCCTACGCAACAAGCGGAATAAACCCCAAGGATCTAGATCTACTAGATGAAGATAGCGAAAATGAGATCTAATCTCTTACCCTCGAAGAACGTTCAAAGCATTTTGTCAATGCAGGGGTTGGTCTGTCGATCCCCGCAACTAGACTCATCTAGTCACGAGGAGATGTGTTTCCTCGAAGATCCAATCCGATGAAGTGCCACAACGGGCAGCACCTCCGCGGTATCCACACGTACGGCTCGATGTAGATGTCCTCTCCTTGATCCCGCAAGCGAGGAGGACAGGGCTAGAGTGATCTCGGCACCACGACGGTTGTGGTGGCGTTGATGATGTAGATCTCTACACGGACAGGGCTTCGCCAAGCCATGAGCGAGGGAGAGAGGAGGAGGAGGTGCAGCAGCAGCCCTACACTAGGGGTGGTGCGGCTAGGAGGCAGCAGCCCTCCGGGGAGAGGTGGTGCGCATCTAGAGCTAGGGTGGAGGAGGGGTGCGGCTAGGATAAGGTGAGGAGCAGCCTTGGGTGGTGCGCACCCCTCCCCTCCCCCCTTTATATATGGGGCGGCTAGGGTTTGGGCAAGGGGCTGGCTGGCCCCTTTTGCTTGGCCCCCAAGTTGAGTCCATCTAGGACTCAATTTGGCCCTTTTTGGTTGGCCCAAGTCCTAGTCCAACTAGGGCTTGGCCGGCTGGGCTAAGGGGCTGGGCTCCCATACAATATAGGCCCCACTTCTAGACCCTTCTAGAACTTTCCGGAACCTTCCGGTACCTTCCAAATATTTCCCGGAACCTTTCCGGTACCTCCGAAAACACTTTCCTTATATGAATCTTATTCTCCGGACCACTCCGGAACTCCTCGTGATGTCCGGGATCCTATCCGAGACTCCGAATCACCATTCGTTCATACCATCAATTATCTCATCGCTAACCCTAGCTACATCGGAGCGTTAAGTGTGTGACCCTACGGGTTCGAGAACATGCCGACATGATCATATCAATAATCAACAGCGGGACCGGGATGCCCATATTGACTCCTACATATTCAACGAAGTTCCTTATCGATTGAACCACGATGCCGGAGATTCTTAATCTCATATATGATTCCCTTTGTCTCACCGATATTTAATTTGCCCGAGATTTGATCGTCGATATCTCCATATCTAGTTCTATCTCGTTACCTGGTAAATTATCTTTACTCATCCATAATATAGGATCTCCGTGATTAACACTTAATCACATGGTTGCAACCTTTCTGATGCTATATTACCGAGAGGGCCCAGAGATATCTTTTCCGTCACAAGGAAGGACAAATCCCAATCTTGATTCATGTCACCCAACAAATACCATCGGAGATACCTGAAAGCCACATTTATAATCACCCAGTTACGAAGTGACGTTTGATGTCCACAAAGCATTCCTCCGGTAAATGGGAGTGACATAATCTCATGGTCTAAGGAAACTATACTTGGCATACTAAAAGTGTTGGCAATGAAACTGTGTGACACGATCAATTGCAACTCTTTATTATCGGGTCTTGTCCATCACATCATTACTCCTAATGATATGACTCCGTTATCAAGTGACTATAACAAGTCCATGGTTAGGAAACTCTAACCATCTCTTGACTAACGAACCAGTCTGGTAGAGGCTTACTAGGGACAACTGGTTGTTTATATTCCACACATGTATTATGTTTCCGGTTAATACAATTATAGCATGGAGAATAAACTATTATCATAACACATGAATATGATCATAAACCATTTTATTATTGCCTCTAGGGCATATTCCCAACAGGACTCCAACACCTGCTAACTCCCAAAGGCTAGCCTCCTCTTTGATCCTGTGAACCAGCTCCGTAGGTGAAGCAAACAAAGCCACATTGTTGAATGCCCTCGCATTCCGATGTTTCCAGCGTAGCCAGCTTGTTAGAATCACTCTCGAGTCAAACCGGCGCTGCTCCTTGCCCTGGAACCTGACCCTCACTCGAAGCCATCAGTTTCCTAGCTCATCCTCCACTGTCGGCGCCAAGTCCGGCAGCCCAGCGTTGCAGAAGGATCGGTGCCAGACCTCCCTTGCATAAGCACACTTGATCATAATATGTTTAACCGAGTTTAACTCCTACAGATAGACAAAGCAAGCATTTGACGTCTCTTGTAATCCATGCTTTGCTCTTCTCACTGTAGTCCACAACCCCCCCCCCCCCTGATGGATAGCCACTAGAAAATCTTGCACTTCAGTTGCGCCTTCGCATCCCAGATACATGCAGCAGCAGCGAATCGCTCACCTCCCTGGCAGAGGCGAGTATACATAGACCTCGCTGAAATCTGCCCGGAACTGGAGCAAGGCCAGGTGAATTGGTCCTTGCTGATTGCTGTTGGAAAACCCCAAGAGGAAGGTATGAAGCAGCGTAGCGGAAATTTTCCCTTGATTACAAAACCAAGGTTGTCGAATCTAGTAGGACTTGGAGAAGGCTTAGCGAGGGTGTCAATAGCGCCATTTCTCGATTATTGACGTGGACGTGGACACAATCACCAACAACCTACTTTGCCCCAACAAAACAGAGAGGTTGTCAATCTCTCCGGCTTGCCAAACACAAAGAATTAAATGTGTGGATGTAAAATATGATGAGAATGAAATATGACCATCGAGCAAATGATGATGAAAAGCTATGAAAACGGTTGTCAGCAATGTAGGAAAATAGGACCGGGGTCCATAGTTCACTAGAGGTGTCTCTCCAAAAGACATACATGATGGGTAAACAAATTACAACATGGCAATTGACAGAATTATAGGCGCACAACAAGGCTATCATAAAACAATATAGTTCACCGTTTCATCTAATATAGGTATTACGTCAAAATACATAGACCGTCATCCAACTGCATCTATGACTAATAATCCACTCTAGGATCACGATCCAGCATGTCATCCAAAAGTATTAAGTTGCAAGCAACAGATCATCGCAATAAGCAAAGTGCATAATGTAAGCAATGTAGATAACACGAAGAAATCACACCGTTGTTTTCTCTCTAGTGGCAACATCACATCTCTAGCCTTAACCGTTCCTGTCATCGAACTCAGACAAAGAGAGGCATGAACCCACTATCTAGCATAAATACTCCCTCATACAACACTAATAATTACTCGGCCAAAGCAACCACTAGCATCGGAGAGCATGCAAGATCATAGATAAAACATAAAACTGAACAAAAGTAATGACTTCCACAATTCATCAGATCCATGCAAACACAATCATGTAGCAGTTACAAATAGATGATCTTGATCATGATAGGCATCTCACAAGATCTAAGCAATGTAGTACGAGGAGGAGAGACAACCATCTAGCTACTACTATGGACCCGTGGTCCCGTGGTGGACTACTCACGCATCACTCCGGAGGCAGGCATGGTGGTGTAGAAGCCTCCGGAGCTAATTCCCCTCTCAGGCAGGGTGCCGGGAAGAGCTTCTGAACCCTCCCGAACTAGGGTTTGAGATAGCGGCGGTCTGAGACGTATTCTGGAGATTATGATCATGCCTCCTCTATTTTTAGGTCAGAGGAGAATTTATAGGCGAAGGGGCGACGCGAGGCGATGGACAGGGGCCCCAGGTGGGCCCCACGCACGGCGAAGGGGGGGCGCGGCCAGGTGGCGTCTGGAGCCCTTGTGCCTCCCCTCCGGCTGTCCTTCGGGTTCCGTCTTCATTTCATATTGGAAATAATTCCCGTAAATTATGAGAGCAATCCGAGAAACTTCCCAGAACAACTTTTCTGAAACAAAAATATAACATAAAATAGGAACTGGCACTGGGCATCTTGTTAATAGGTTAGTTCCATAAATCATGCCAAAATGTATAAAAACATTGTAAAAACATGTGGCACTGATATATAATCAAGCATGGAACATAAAAAATTATAGATACGTCGGAGACGTATCAGCATCCCCAAGCTTAACTCCTGCTCGTCCTCGAGTAGGTAAGTGATAACAAAATAATTTTTGAAGTGACATGCTACCAATCACAATCATGATCAACTAATCATGTAAAGCATAAGAACTGAATGCAATGATCCAAAACAAAGGTTCTTTGAATGAAATAAACAATGATTAACCAAGTGAAACATCTAAGCAAGAATTAACTAGAAAAGAATACTTTGGAGATTTAAAAGCATAACACTTGACAATGATTGATAACTCACAAAGCAATATTAATTCAACAAAGGAGTTTGGCCAACACAAAGGAAGATTTAAGTTTTCAGCAAAAAGCTTCGACTTGCAACTTGTTTATCTCAAGATAAAGTCAATATAAAGTTTTCACGGTTAGACACAAAGATAACATGAAGTAAAACATGAACCAAAGTTGATACCAAGTGATTGCTTGAGGAGTTTAGAAGAAAGAGGAAGACTGACTCAATAGAAAAGTAAAAGAAAGGCCCTTCGCATAGGGAAGCAGGGATTAATCATGTGCTAGAGCATTTTATTTTTTTATTTTTGATAGAAGTAAAATAGTTTTGAGACATGCATGCTTTCTTCAACGACTTCACAACAAAGAAACTAGCTAGTCCCCCATAACAAGCAAGGCTTTTAGACTTGTGAGAGCGGCTGGTTTTAGAGGAACGAGTACATTCCTCTTTCTCCTTTGTTTCACCACTAACCAATGTTTCAGCTGATTTCTCAAATTTTCATTGTGCGGAGGAGAATGGTGAGTTATATTTATATTTTGCTTAAGCCACTCTCGGGTTAATTCAAGTGAGGACGTGAACTATCAACACCGGGTGAAAGGGGGGGGGGGGAAATGACCTTGGTTGTCACAAGTTATAACCAACTTCTTACTGCTTCCTCATGAGCTTAAGAACATGGGCACCAAAAGGAGAATTTTGAATATTTTAAAGATAGCGCATGAAAAATTTACTTGGAGTGGCAGGGAAATACCACATGTAGGTAGGTATGGTTGACACAAATGGCAAAGATATTTGGCTCAGGGAGTTGGATGCACGAGAAGTATTCCCTCTCAGTACATAATTTTGGGCTTAGCAGAATATCAAGCAAACACATAACATCAACTTGGTTCAATGAATGACTACAGATATACATCATGCATAACCACTAGACTTCACACCGTCTACCTTGTTAGCCAAACCAACTCTTTGCAAAAGAATATCTAGACTTTGAGAACTACCAAGCAGGACAAGCACCACAATTTTAAAGCCTTACGGTAATTCTTTACCAATCTATTCTTACTAGATGATCCACAATTTTAAGCATTAATCTACTTCATATCTCTAAACAATCGCCAAGTATCAAAGATTCAAGACAATGGTCTACAAGATTAAGCAGCACTTTTTACACTTCCTGCATGATAATTTACACTTAACAAACACCAATAACCTTATTTGAAGCAAACAAAAAGGGTGAAGCAACATGAGCAAAACTTCCTAACTACAAAAGCTAACAGCTCTGAACAAGAGATGCTTGAAAACAAGAGCTAAAAGCACAAATGACAAAGGCTAAACACTCAACACATATAAGTGAAGCACAAGAGTGTATAATGAAAAAGCGGAGCGTGTCTCTCTCCCAAAAAAGCATGCATGGATCCAAATTATTGCAAGGACCAGAAAACTAACACAAACAAACTGAAAGTAAAAACAAACCGACGCTCCAAGGACAACACATAATGTGTAAAGAAATAAAAATATAGTACCATAAGAGAAACCGATGATTGTTGATGAAGAAGGGGATGCCTTGGGCATCCCGAAGCTTAGACGCTTGTAACTTCTTGAATATTTCAGAGGAGGGTCCACGGGGGGCCTCCCTAAGCTTAGGCTTTTGTTCCTTCTCGATCTTCCTTCATCACCTCGCACTTGGATACTTGAAAACTTTCTTCACGCAAAACTTATAGCAACTTCATTAAGGGGTTAGTCCACAAAAACAATATCTTCCTTCAGTTCCAAAGCACATATCAAGAACTCATTTTTTACAACATTAGCTACTGTCACAAAGGTATAAGTAAAGCTCTAGCTTTGAAAAAGCTTCACTTTGCCCGCGAAAGAAGCAATGCAAAACTGAGGACAGAATCTGTCAAAAACAGAACAGACTGTAAATATGAATTTTTTCAAGGTACTTCTGGACCTCAAATCAGAAAACTTAAAACTAGAAAAAGGTATAAAAAACCCTGATGCTTGCTGTCAAAAAATGCCAGCTACACATGATGTTCTGTGATTTTTTGGATTTTCGAACAGTGAAGAGCAGAAATCTGTTTCTGGACAGCAAACTCACCGATTAGTGTTCCTCTCTTTAGAGGCTATTCTTGGCACCAAAAACCAAAAGAAAAAGATACAAGGTAGTTGTCACAGAAGTAACATCACCCAAAACTCAAAGAAACAGTAGGTAAAAAAATAAAAATGGGTTGCCTCACATAAGCGCTTTTCTTTAACGCCTTTTAGCTAGGCTTGATAATTTTAATGATGCTCTCATAAGAATAAGAGTTGAAACACAAAGAGAGCATCAAGAAGCAAATATCAAACACATTTAAGCCTAACCCACTTCCTATGCATAGGAATCTTGTAATCAAATAAATCCACGAAGAACATAGTTATGAGCATAGGAAGATAAAGCAAGAGCAATTTCAAAACTTTCAACATAAAGAGAGGTGTTTTAGTGACATGAAAATTTTCATAACCATGTTTACCTCTCTCAAAATAATTTCCAGTAGCATCATGAACAAACTCAACAATATAACTATCACATAAAACATGCTTTTCATGATCTACAAACACATAATTTTTATTAAGCTCCAAAATAGTATGATCAAAATAAACAGAAGTCATGACCTTTCCAATCCCATTATTAAACATGTTTCTTTTTTGTTTCTTTGAGTTTGGGTGATGTTTAATAGGGGAATCGTGGTCATAAGTGTAGCAAGCATCAATTCCCTCAAAAAGGGATATTTCAAGAGAATCCATAGGAACATAACATTCATCCTCCTTTGGTAAGCATGGAGGGCAATCAAATAATGTAAGAGTTAAAGAGTTACTCTCATTAGAAGGTAAGCATGGGTAGCTACTCCATTCTTCCTCCTTTTATTCGTCACTTTCTTCCTCTTTTTCATCCAATGAGCTTTCAGTTTCAACAATTTCTTCTTCCATGGTTTCCTAAAAGGCAACAATATCTTCTTTTGGAGGATAAATTTTCTCAAGAAATTCAGTAATATAAGGATTATCATTGTAGTACTCAAGGTAATATCCAACTACAACAAAATTTTCAGATTTGTAAGAAGCATCATCAATATCTTTAAGCACAGAAGTAATTTCATAGGCACCCATAAAAACAACAAATTCTTCAATTTGTTCAATATTATCAAAACCATAGTTTCCTTTAGCATAAGAAGCCAATATTTCATTATCATTACAATCACATTGGAAAGGGAGGTGTTTATACCTCCTACAACAAAAAGATTCATTAAGGCACCATGATTCATCATAAGTAGAGCAAAAGTTTTTAGCAAGACTATTCAATTTATTTATTGTGCCCATAAGTGTTTCCCTTTTTCAGACAAGCGGTATTCCTTATAATAATTTTGCTGTTCCTCCGTGAACCCACCTTGCCAATAAGATCTAGTCTCAAACGAAGTAAACATTGATAGCAAGTAAAGAACTAGACATAATATCAAGCTAAACGATAAAAAGACTTGTGCTGGATTTTTTTTTTGTGTTTTTCAGTATTAAAGCAAACAAAAGGAAAAACAAGGCTAACAAAAAATATACTAGGCAAGACAATAACAAAGTAAAGTGAAAGGATGTGTGAAACTCCCCTAGCTGAAGCTTCCAAGTCCCCGGCAACGGCGCCAGAAAATGAGCTGTTGTTGGGAGACTTGGTAGTTCAAGAAGTCTTCTTCAAATCCCCGGCAACGGCGCCAGAAAATATCTTGCTGATTGCTATTGGGAAACCCCAAGAGGAAGGTATGAAGCAGCGTAGCGGAAAATTTCCCTTGATTACAAAACCAAGGTTGTCGAATCCAGTAGGACTTGGAGAAGGCTTAGCGAGGTGTCAATAGCGTCGTTTCTCGATTATTGACGTGGACCTACACACAATCACCAACAAACTACTTTGCCCCAACAAAACAAGAGGTTGCCAATCTCTTCGGCTTGCCAAACACAAAGAATAAAATGTGTGGATGTAAAATATGATGAGAATGAAATATGACCAGCGAGCAAATGATGATGAAAAACTATGAAAACGGTTGTAAGCAATGTAGGAAAATAGGACCGGGGTCCACAGTTCACTAGAGGTGTCTCTCCAAAAGATATACATGATGGATAAACAAATTACAACATGGCAATTGACAGAATTGTAGGCACACAACAAGGCTATCATAAAACAATATAGTTCACCGTTTCATCTAATATGGGCATTACGTCAAAATACATAGACCGTCATCCAACTGCATCTATGACTAATAATCCACTCTGGGATCGCTATCCAGCATGTCACCCAAAAGTATTAAGTTGCAAGCAACAGATCATCGCAATAAGCAAAGTGCATAATGTAAGCAATGTAGATAACACGAAGAAATCACACCGCTGTTTTCTCCCTAGTGGCAACAACACATCTCTAGCCTTAACCGTTCCTGTCACCGAACTCAGACAAAGAGAGGCATGAACCCACTATCTAGCATAAATACTCCCTCATACAACACTAACAATTACTCGGCCAAAGCAACCACTAGCATCGGAGAGCATGCAAGATCATAGATAAAACACATAACTGAACAAAAGTAATGACTTCCACAATTCATCGGATCCATGCAAACACAATCATGTAGCAGTTACAAATAGATGATCTTGATCATGATAGGCAGCTCACAAGATCTAAGCAATGGAGTACAAGGAGGAGAGACAACCATCTAGCTACTGCTATGGACCCGTAGTCCCGTGGTGGACTACTCACGCATCACTCCGGAGGCAGGCATGGTGGTGTAGAAGCCTCTGGCGTCGATTCCCCTCTCCGGCAGGGTGCCGGGAAGAGCTTTTGAACCCTCCCGAACTAGGGTTTGAGATAGCGGCGGCCTCGGACGTATTCTAGAGATTATGATCGCGCCTCCTCTGTTTTTAGGTTAGAGGAGAATTTATAGGCGATGGGGCGACGCGAGGCGATGGACAGGGCCCCAGGTGGGCCCCACGCGTGGCCAGGTGGCATCTGGAGCCCCTGTGCCTTCCCTCCGGCTGTCCTGCGGGTTCCGTCTTCGTTTCATATTGGAAATAATTCCCGTAAATTATGAGAGCAATCCGAGAAACTTTCCAGAACAACTTTTCTGAAACAAAAAGATAGCAGAAAACAGGAACTAGCACTGGGCATCTTGTTAATAGGTTAGTTCCATAAGTCATGCCAAAATGATATTAAAACATTGTAAAAACATGTGGCACTGATATATAATCAAGCATGGAACATAAAAAATTATAGATACGTCGGAGACGTATCAGTCCTCCTCCTCTATGTCCCTCTCCACCTGCAGTATGGATGCGCACAACTCCACACACTGAACAAAGCCTTCCATCGGTAGCTCCACTACCGTGTCCAAAGTCCATCTGCTATCCTTTCGATACACACATTGAAAGACAATGTTACCACTAATCAAGAGCAACGATACTAGCGCGCGCCACTAGGGATTGATTAATTTCCCAGAATTGGTGAGGTATTGGCTAACAATTACTCGTCACTGCCATCATTTGTAACCGATCATGCCCATATATAAGACTGGCCTGGTATCCTTTTTTCTTTGAACTGGGAAAGGCCCCGAAGGACCTAGACTCTATATTAACTAGGTGGCCTGGTATCCATCAAAAGAGGCTAGAACCCATACAGAGACAAAGATACTATAATCATATAGAAAAGATACATAAGACACAATACATACAAGCATTAGTAGATCACTAGCTATAAACACAGCTATCGCCTAGACAAGGACAAAGATATTGTAATCATCCTGACAAGATCCAAACAAAGATATTGTTTGGGTGTGCGCAACAAGTTGCGCAAGGGCCTCCACAAAGACACGCAAAAGCCGTAACAACGCCTCAAAGTTTACCGGTGAGGGGATCCGACTCCTACAGTTTGTGCCTAAGCACACAGAGCCAATCCAGGTTCACAACGACAACGAGAAATTGAATGGGCAACCCTCTGAGTCCCCGTAGTTCTCTATTTCAGTCCAGGAGGTTCCACCTAATCTTGATAATGAATTAATGATATCGACGGCTATTCTTCATTGGAGGACCCTGCAAGCGGCTAAGGACAAGCATCTAATTCGAGTCTTGGGCTAGGCTATGAAGTGCTTCATCGCTGGCCCAAGCTAATAAGTAAATAAGGAGTCTGAAAACTTGCATACAATAAACGCCTAAACTCTTTGTAGTTTTATTTAAAGCATTATATGCAGAGTTCCCCATTAGGGTTATAACAAAATTTTGATTTCATTCTTACACTCGTTTAACTAAAATCCAAAGTGATCCGACTGTATCGAGTAATGGTAGGGTGCTTGACTGTTTCACTTCTGGTTGTCACAAGACGACTCAACAATTATATTATATGACTCGCTTGAATCGTCTAGTTGAATATGTACAGCACCAACGGACCACTCTACGTATTCAATTACAATCACAACTCAGCTTGTATGGTTGGCTAGAGCAAAAGATGGAGGTAGACTTGCACACGAAAAAATGACAAAAGCAGAAACAAACTTCGAAGAGTCAAACAATAAACTTCAAAATAAGTTTTAATACACAACCACCGTGTTCTACACACATATCAAAGCATGCCTCAAAGTATTAACCAATTTCACTCGGCCTCCTAAGGACAAATCAATTGTTTGCTTTTTTCATGATGTTCGCCCCGATGAGGGCGCAACCTTGACTACGACTCCTTCATTTCTTGGCTCCTTTAGAGTAGGTTCATGGTGTTTTTAAAATAGTTTTTGGAAGATGACAAAGTCGGAGGTCTTCTGGGCGGCATCGCTGACCGTGTTCTAGCCGCCCATTTTTAAAATTTGATGTCATGAACACATTGCAATCTAAGGTAGGGTTTAAAGTAAGCATGTAGTAAAATATCCAAAACAAATTGAGGGTTTTTATTAATTATCATATAATGACATACTTTTCTCACATCAATGACAAAAGACATAATACAACACTTTCATTTTCCCCATAAAGACACCGCCACATGAACCTAGGGTTTAAGGTTGATAACAAGATATAAATGCAAATAAATGAGGTTTTGTACTATCTGACGCACGGCGGTAGACTTTACTCCACCATGCACTTCGGTGACAAAAAGATAAGATAATCCCCAGATTTTCCACCTTCACTCACACCAACGAAAAAAGACATGAGACAATGCTTCCACTTTCCATCTTTAAAACCTAATCACATCTCCAAGCTTGCGAGGATGTAATAGGCAGAACATCAAATATCACTTGGCTTTTATCTCATGATTAACAAGTGTTGATAAGGTTACCTACATTACAACGTGTAGCATAGAAACTTTTGCCATAAATACGTCACCACGTGAACCTAGGGTTTAAGGTTGATACAAACAAGATATATACATAAATAAATGAGGTTTCTATTACCTAACACTCGGCGGTAGACTTTACTGAACCATGCACTTCAACGACAGAAAAAACATAAGATAATGCCTACACTTTCCACCTTTACTCACACCAACGACAAAAGAGACGCTTCCACATTCCTAAAACCCTAATCACCCTTCTGATTTTGCAAAAAAAAAAATACACAAAACATCAAATATCGCTTGGCTTTATCTCATGATCAACAATTGTTGATAAGGTTTTCTGCATTACAACGTCTAGCATAGAATCTTTTGCCATAAATACACCGCCACATGAATTCAGAGTTTAAGGCTTTTAAAGTTGATACAAATAAGACATCCAGCGCAATTGAATGAGGTTTCTACTATCTAACATTGGTTGGTAGATGTTATTCACTATGCACTTCAACGACAGAAATAAAAATTATAAGATGTCGCCTACATTTTCCACCTTTAAAAACCTAACCCTCTTTTTCGACGCGATTAAATGCAACAGTAACACGAGAAATCTAACTAGCGCATACCACTACATTTGGTTATTGTCATTGCACGTAGGGTTTCCTGTTGTTCTAGCCGTTGAACTAACCATATTTGAAAAAAAATCCCAAGCCAAGCACAACTGCGATCAATCAACAGTTTAAACCAGAAAACCCTGGAGACTGTTTCTACATGAGTGCCGCGGTATACTCTGCCAGAGAATACACACCGTTCATCGCCTCCAAACATTCCAAAATTTGTTTTTTTGAAAAAGAAAAAAAATACAAATCTCACACCGATTTTCCTACTCGTGAGTCCTCACATGGCGCAGCCCTCCCTGCCGTTGGCCTGCCCAGCGAAGCCACGGGAGCCACCCACCCAGGTCCCCACCCCAGCCCTAGGCCGCTGCCAGCTGGGCCCCACGCGCCGGTTACTACTACTCCAGTACTCGGACTCTCGAAGGAGGACGCCAGCCAAACCGCAACCCCCACTCCTCCTCCTCCCGAAAACAAAGAGAGGAAACAGGATTAAAACCCAACCAAAAGCCTCCTCCTCCGGTCCTTCCTTCCTCGCTGCCTCCTTCCCTACCCCGGCCTGCCCAGGATCCCAATTTCGGCGCCCGAACCGCTCCACCGCCTCCAGATTCGTCGCCCCCCGCCGCGGATTCGCGCCGTACCGGACCGCTCCGCCGCCGGATCGGGGGCGGGAGCAGCCGGAGCCGGGGGTGCTGTTGGGGGCAACCGCTGCTGCTCCCAGCTCCTGCTCCGGGGGTGGCCGCGGCGGTGTGGTGGAGGCCGGCGATCTCGGCTTGCCGTGGGGTGAGGGGTTGCTGGAGTTCTCGCCGCAGGAGTTCGCTGATCCGGGCGGGGCATGCTCTCCTCCTCCTCGCAGGGTGCTGGTGAGTTGCTCCGCTTCCCGGATTTCTAGGGATTATGCCTTTTTCGTGCGATGGTTGTTTAATTTTTTTCCTTGCTTTGCTATCTGGGGCAGTGACTACTGGAGAGTAGGTTTTGCCATTTATTTCATGTGTTTGATATCGCATTGCTCCGAATTTCTCAATTATGTCGAGCTAGGTTTACTCTAACTTGGAGTTAGAGTGGACTGTGCTAGCTGGCTAGTTCAACGATTTTGTGGGCAACGGATGGACGGAAAGGCGTGATTTTTGATGATTTTTCTGGTCCTGCGCAGGGAACTGGAGCGGCCCATAACGGTTTGAGGCGAACCTGATGCCAGGCATGGAAGACGGCTCCTTGATGAAGGATCCGGAGAAGGCCTCCTCCTTGGAGGTGGCAAAATCTTCCGTTGGCGGCGATGAGGATCTCGGCGGAGCGCCTGCTCTTGCTGGGAAGAAAAGGAAGGATGAGAGGGCTCCTGAGAATGGCGGTGTGGCGAAGAGGGTGTTGAGGTCGAATTCCATGAAGCGGCATGTGGATGCTGCGCCGGAGGGTGAGTCTGCTGCGGATGTTAGCAAGGGCGAGAGTTTGGAGAAGACTGACTGTGAGGCTGTTGCGGAGAAAGGAAGAAGCGGGGTGCGGACAGTTGATGCTTGTAACGGTGATGATCACATGGATGAGGTTCAAGTGAAAGTGGATGATGCTATTGAAGTGTCAGCTAAGTGTTCTGGGAATAATGTGGAAAGTTCTGGTGTTGCTGCGATGGAAGTTGCTGAAGGGAATGGCTTAGACAACCAAACGAGCAATTTTGTGTCTGATGATAATAAAGGGAAGGCAGATGAGAAAATTGACACGGCAAGTCAGGAGGAGGAGAATGCGTCTGGAGCTGGAACAAGTGGGGGATGTGCTGATGACTCCCAGGAAAACAAGGGTGCCAGCCAGGGGGAGGTCATAGACCCATCAGCTAACCCATCAGCTACAGCAAATGACGATGAACTGGGCATTAGTTTAAGCAGAAGCAACCCTAGCAGCGAACGAGTATCTGTTCAGCAGGATGATGCTGTTCTGTGTGCTGAGGGAGTGGAGAAGTATGCTCACAATGATCATGTACACAAAGACACCGAGGGTTCTCTAAATGAGAATGGAAGATGCGTGACAGATAACAACATCACATTAACTGATTGCACTAACCAGAAAGAGGGCTTAGCTAGCCCTGTAGATGAAACCAAGGTTGTTTCAACTCCTGACATTGTATTTATAAGGAGAAAGTCATTAACTAGGAACACAGGAGAAACAAAGCTGGTGAAATGTGAAGAGGAGGCTCAGTTTGAGAGGAGAGTTACAAGATCATCCGTTAGACAAAGAGAGGTTGCTGGAAGCTCAGGCAAAGGTAGTGCAAACAGGGCTAGCATGGAAACCAAGGGGAGAAAGGAAGATGTTCTTCATCATTATACAAGGAAAGTGAGCAATACTGTATCCTTGAAAGCTGATCACACTGACCTTGCTAAACGTGGCACCAGCACAAAGACGCACACACTAAATGGAAAGGTTTCTGCTCGAAGAAACTCACATGTCACTGGCAATGATGATCCTGCGAATATCACAGAAAACAAGGCATCGGCAACAGAGGTAAAGATCAATTTGAAGCCACATCTGCCCAAGGGAAGTGGCAGCATTGCCAAGACAACAACAAAAAATGAAGTTTCTCTGGTAGATCAGAACATCTGTAGTTCAGCTATCACTGAAAAGAATGATACGGAGCTTACAGATTCTGAAGGAGTTAGATCTGAAAACAAAACTGCTGTGCGGAAATCAGTATTATCAGTTGGTGCTAAGATTGTTGCCGCCAGTAAGAAGAGGCTACTGGAATCAGGTCTTGATAAAATTGGTGGAGAGTCACCAGTTGAGACGCCATCCATGAAAAAGACAAGAGATGTGTCTTCTCACATTGAACAAGATCAACCAAAGAAGTCTTCTGGGGAAAAGCTTACGGGGAAGAACGGTGGTTCAGACAAGAAAGGTATTTTGACAAAACGACAGCATCACAGTCGAGCAGCTGAGTCGAGCAGATCTGTTAACCCCTCAATTAAAAATGAACCTAACGAATCTGATGTTGATGGAACTGACATCAATATTCCACACAAGAGAAACTGTCGAGGGCGCAGAGAACGTGGAGTTCATGTTGTGAAAGATGATTCCAGTGAATCTGAGGAACTCATTGTCGCGAGAAAAGACCGCCAAAAAAGAAAAAAACCTGTTCATAAACAAAGGTCTGGATCTAGATCAAACCATTCTTCTGGTTCTCCCAAAGCAAGTTATTCAGAAGGTAACAGAAAGGCAGAAAATGATCCCAGTGCAAAATCTGGAAACCCGGGTGAGCAGGTTACATCAACTCTTCTCGGAGAAAAGCGTAAAATAAGTGAACAGATAAAGGCCATACTCTTGGATGCTGGTTGGACGATTGACCTGAGACCCAGGAATGGCCGAAATTATTTGGACTCCGTGTATATACCTCCTACTGGTAAAGGATCTTACTGGTCAGTCACAAAAGCATATGCAGTATATCAAAGTATGCAACCTAAGCAAAAGGATGGAGCTACAAGCCAGAGTTTATCAAAACAATCTCCAGGCAGCCCTGGCAAAATGGATCCATTACCAGAGGAGATCCTTGACAAATTAAAAAGAGTGGTTGTTAACAAGCGAAAGACCAAATTTGAGCTTCAGAAGTTAAGAAAGAAGAAACATGGTTTGCTAAAGAAGTTTAAAAATTCTAAGGGCAAGCCAAAGGAAAAGAAGAAGATTTCAAAGGAAAGAAAAAAGCGAGGTGGTTGTGCTCTACTCGCTCGTGGATCAAAGTCTGGAAGCAGCACCGATGGTTTTGCTCCATATGAATGGAAACGCACAGTTTTCTCCTGGTTGATTGACCTGGATATTCTATCTGACAACACTAGACTGAAATGTATGGATGAAAGCCGCTCAAAAGTTTTATTAGAGGGTTTAATCACCAGGGATGGAATTAACTGTAGCTGCTGTAGCAAGGTCTTCGCAGTACTCGAATTTGTGGCTCATGCTGGTGGCCAAGTGAGCAAACCATACAGGAATATACTTGTCGACGGTCTGGACAACGACCTTTTGCATTGTCTCATTAGTGCATGGGGCAAGCAGTCTGATTCTGAAAGACAGGCTTTCTTTCCTGTTAGCACTGAGGGTGATGATCCCAATGATGACACATGTGGTATTTGTGGTGATGGAGGCAATTTGATCTGCTGTGACGGATGCCCCTCAACATTCCACATGAGTTGCCTAGAACTCGAGGTATGTGTTTATATACAGAGAGTAAATGATTTCCGTATGTTCTGAACAAAAAAGTGCTTTCTGTGCAGTTATAATGTTAGGCTGTTGGCTTAATGCCATTTTTACTCCGAGCAATAACTGTGACACTTCTTTCAATTTATAGCAGATTTGTTCACATTTTTGTGTATGTGCCGGATAACTTCGCAATTCCTGGTTTAGGATATACTAAAATGACTAGCATACGGCCTCGATTTCCTTATTATGGTCTGCAGCTTGATGTGTGTATCCCCCCAGCATTTTCTGATGAGCATGAATATCCTATTGACAGGAAGTTCCCTCTGATGATTGGCGTTGTACAAACTGTTCCTGTAAATTTTGTGAGGAGCATTTGAATGATGATGCTCCAGACAATGCTGAAGTTGATCTATTACGTTCTTGTTCCCAGTGCAAGGAGAAATGTATGTGATCTTTGTATATCCGTTTGCAGTTCTTTGGTACTTCAAAGTCTTTGATAACTTATTTTGTCAGATTTTATTGCTGTTACTACAATATTGTCATAGAAAATCATGTTATTGAGTATCCCACAATGATAATGCTTGTAGATCACCCAGCTTGCTCTCCTGAGACTGAGAACCTATCCGGTGTCTCCTGCCAGGCAGGAAATCATTTTTGCCAGCAAAGTTGCAGGCTGGTAATACTTGTCAACTTCAGTTCTTCTCTTTTCATGTCTTTCTTTCTGGATGTATTATGATGTTGTTTTCCTTGAGCATGATTTTAGCATTGGCATTTTATATTTTCAGCTAAGTTAAGTATCACTAGCTTGTAACAACTTGATTTTGAAGAAAATCTCACTCGTTAAAGATCCGCACTAAGCCCCACTCATCAGAGTTTGTTCTGTTGCTTTTATATTTGAATTTGGTATTTTATCCCAACTAGCTGTAAAGGTATACAAATTTACCTAAATCACTTACTTCAAATTTTCCCAATATGGTGACAATTTACTATCTGAAAAGCATGCAGAACTTTGAATGCCAGCATCCTTGAAACAGTTTTTACACTATACTCCATTCTGTCACATGTGATGTTTGGGTGTTTGCAGTACTGTAGTCAAACTTAAAATTTCTGTACAGATATATGTAGAAGTATTTGGAAATGCTGCATAGAATTGGTATTATAGGTTTTTGTGCCAAAAGGTACTTTCATATAGTATTACATTTCTATCAATTTTACTGTGTTATTATTATATAGCAACTAATGAACCTTGGATACTGGGAAAAGCAAACAAAAACTATTCATATTATATTCTATAATGGAGTAGTTTGCAATCAGCTCAATGCTTAACTATTTATGTCTATTGTTAGATGACCACATATCATAAGGTACTATGTTAATATGGTATTTGAACTCTTGTTTAGCAATTTTGAGAATCATCTGGTTTTACCCAGCTAGTAAAAGTTGTCTCAACATTTGTTTTTACCAAATGCCAAACTTTCTGATGACAAGAAAACTAGGTTAATGTCCTTTGGTATCAAAATAAATAAACAAATAAATTCAAATACAATATTTTGGAATTAAATGCGTCTTCATTGTTTAATCGGAAAACCAAAACCTTGCTGCTCACATCAATCCTTTGTTCTCATTTTATGATATATCAGTCTGTGTTTACCCTTCCCAAATCCTCATCACACCCTTGGGTTTCTCACTATTGATTTACGGATTCTAAAATAATTTTTATGTGATGCAGCTATTTGAGGAATTGCAGAATCTTCTTGCGGTCAAGAAGGATCTCGAACCAGAATTTGCATGCAGGATTATTCAGTGCATCCATGGAGATGTGCCAGAAACAGTTGTTGATTTGGATGAAAGGGTTGAGTGTAATTCCAAGATTGCAGTTGCTCTTTCACTGCTGGATGAGTGTTTTCTTCCTATTATTGACCAAAGAACTGGGATCAACTTGATACGTAATGTCGTGTACAACTGTGGGTAGGCATCTCTCTTTCCACAAGCTCATGGTACTCTAAGGAAGCTCACGGATACTTTTTAGACTTCCCTGTTGTTGATATGCTTTCAATTTGTTACTCTTTGCACACATTCTCTTTATCTCCTTTCTCTGCATGTTGTTTTGGTGGGTGGGATTGAGTTTACCTTCCAATGTTGCTGTAGTTATCTCTTGCCAATCTTTTAAACCGGGTCATTTTTAGTCTCTGTATAGCTCTTGATACATGCATGCTAGGATGCAGGTCTATTGGGATGAGGTCACCTCCCAATATTTCTGTTTCCTGACAAGAAATTTAATTGTGGACATTTTGCTGCTTGTCGGTTTAGTCTTGTGATGTTTTTGAGCTTACATTGTGTTTCTTTATGTTCCTCTCAAACAACATGCAATATGAAACTGATGTTTTGAAAAGAGCTGACATATGATATAGTCTATTTGTTTGTATGTGATAATTAAACTAATATGTACATGTGAGTTTATTCAGAACTAAGTGCACATGGAAGTAGCCTGTACTGACTATGTATTTAATTACTAACTAGAGCATATATATACCACCATAAGTGCTTTTGGCTATTGAGGCTTTTTGCAATCCATTTAGGTTTGGACCTGATGTATGCGTGCTAGCTCCGTCTTTGGGCCAATCTCATATTATTATATATATATATGCTGTGATAGAATGGAAGTTAATGCGGCCTTAAACTACTATTTTCGCCAGCTTGGATTGTATGATTTGGTGCAATCACATATTTTAACTAGTGATAACTGGTAAGTGGTAAGCAGTGATCACCCACTACTTGTCACTTATGAGGCATGTGGTTTT
This sequence comes from Puccinellia tenuiflora, assembly GCA_012064385.1. Lineage (NCBI taxonomy): Eukaryota > Viridiplantae > Streptophyta > Magnoliopsida > Poales > Poaceae > Puccinellia > Puccinellia tenuiflora. Next base: position 540,811 of record QRDG01000263.1, on the reverse strand, counting down.
CTGTTTGGTAGCTAATTAGAAATAGAAATCGATGCATATAGAGGTATGGGATTAATGCCAAATATGCGCAATATGTGTTAAAACAGCAAAAAATGTCCCAAGTATTAAAAGCACACCTATGCATGCACCAAATAACAAACTAACAAAAGTGACCAATGTACGAGGTGATTAACGCCATTCATGACAGTACTTATTTTTTGTTTTATAAAGTGACTGACTGGTGGACCTATTCTAGTGCTTACGTGGGTGCATATATCGCTTAGGTACTTTGAATCTAGTACATGTGTGTGATCACTCTGGTTACTTTTTGTTGAGTTACTGGCATGCGTAATTGGTTTGGGTACTTTTTTTAATTCACTCCGCACATTGATCAAGTTTCGTATCTAACAGTTGCATCATGGCAACAAGTTGAACTGGTAACGTTTCTCAGTGAGTGATGTTTGATTGCTCTCTCATTTCTTGACCGTGTGCAGGTCAAATTTTCTCCGGCTTGATTTCCGTGGTTTCTATATCTTTATTTTGGAACGTGGAGATGAAATAGTATCTGCAGCATCAGTCAGGTGGGTTACTTATTCCTCTTTTGTGTGTATGCCGTGTTCTGTGACTGTTTCGTACGAACTGAATACACTATTCATAGTTATCAGAGATACATGTACTCACTTCATAACATCCATAACCGAGTTTGTCTTGTTTCTTGTTTCAATCGCACGTTTGCTTACCTGTATGGCAAACAGTCATGTATGCTCCAACTATGGAGTGGAAGCTACATTCCCCCTCTACTTTTTCCAATGTAGGATGTCAGACGACATTCAAGTTACTTGCATATGGGCTACTGATAATTGAATAATTCAAACTTGGCAAAAGCAACTTATGTTCAATCGTCTAGTACTACTGCTAGGTGACACTTTACCAGATCATTACTGTGAGCATTGAGCAGTTTTCACGCACAAGTACTCATTTATCCTGATGGCCTCTGCAGTATTTTGTACTAAGAAACTAGCTTCATGGGACTGGAAATTCAGATTTTAGTAAGATACCATTAGTCATAATTGGCTTGCGTACTTTATAGTCCTTTGGATGCAATTTTGTAGCTTCCTTGTCTAGTTATGTCCTATACTGTATACCTTTTTGTACATACTTCTTGGTCTATCGTTACCTGAACTCTACCATGAAATACTAGACATTACTACATCTGACATTCCCTGGTTGCTTTTGAATTTTTTTTCTTCAGCTGAGTTACTGGATTCTAATATAAGTTTACTGTTATTATTTCTTATGCTGAAACAGGATACATGGAACCAAGTTAGCAGAGATGCCATTCATTGGTACACGTCATATGTATCGGCGCCAAGGGATGTGTCGTCGACTTCTAGATGGAATTGAAATGGTATCATTACAGGGGCCCAGATCCTTTTAGGCATTAGTCATGGTTTTTATATGACAGTTTGAGATCGTTTTATGTAGTCACGTAGTTCTTAAGTATGTCTTACTGTAGTTCGTAAATTTGAAGAACTGAACTGCTCAAACCCAACTTTATGAACTTATGCAAGATTTTGGTCTCAACCTGAAATCTGTTTAAAATTAGCAGAGATTACAAGGTAGCACATAAATATGCCTTCTTGCAATATGGTATTGAGTAGGCATGTAGTAGTACAACTTTTCTTTACAAAGTACTATGTTCGACAATTTTTTCTTAAATTTGGTACATAAAAATGGATATAACGCGTCAGCATATGAGATTATCATGGTAGAGTAATTCCATCGTAGTACAGCTATATTAGTGTATGGCATACTTTGCACCTTCTCTATAATAGGTTATAGATGAATTAACTTGATTTTTGTTGCTTGGTTACCACAGTAGGGAAATTCCATCGTAGTGATGCATGTACTTAAATGCCTTTTCTTATTTACATTTCAGATCCTCGGTTCTCTCAAAGTTGAGAGGTTGATCATTCCTGCTATTAACGAACTTGTGGACACCTGGACATCCAAATTTGGATTTAGCCCACTTGAAGCTTCTCACAAGCAAGAAGTCAAGTCCATCAACATGTTAGTTTTTCCTGGCACAGGTCTTCTTCAAAAGCCACTGCTGAATAACTCTTCATCTCAAGAACACCCAGGTTCTGAAGGAGGTCAGCACAGATAACATGTCTCTTATGTATATTTCAAATTTTCTCCCTGTTCTTTTATCCAACGGTGACTGCCCATTTATACAGTTGATACTGGTTTCTCTGGAGATATGTCCAGAAAAGCATCTCATCTGGCCAATAAGGATTCTCTTTGCTCCATTGCAGATGCGGAGACCCAAGGTTCGGAGGTCATGGATTGCATGAACAGCAGCAAAGATGCTGACACTTGCAAAGGTAACGTTTCACAATTTTCGTGTGTATTGATCTTAAATTAAAACATCAGAAGACAAACTTTGAAATTCTGCTACTAAAGGGCAAACTGGGAATTAGCAAAAGTGTTGTTGTGATATCTAACAAATCTAAAAGCAGCTTCAACTGTAAGGTTGATTTTACTTTGGAAAGATGGTAACTCCAGAGCACAATGTCTCTTGAACAGCTCATGCTTCATCCATATTAATGACAGGAAATTCCTCAGTTTACTAGTATAACATATTAATATGGTGGACAAAGATAACATTCTCGGATAAGCATAGCTTTGTTTAGTATGTCGGTGGAGGCTGCGTAAATAGTAGGGTTTTATTTTTATTAGGGTTCACGTAAATAACATATTAATATTTACGTATGCATGTCTCTATCTTTACGTGGGTCTCAAGATTTATAAATCTTAATTGCAGATTGACGAGCCTTGTCTACATATCCATTTGACCTGTCAAGAGACAGCCAGCTTCCCAGGAGACAGCCTCGGGATGAAACCATTCTAATTATTTTGTCTTAACTCAGCCTGCCCTGCATCTGCTTCCAGAAAGTAAACCAGAAAGGATGTGTTTTTGAAGATCAGTGCTACACCCGGTTCTTTTGGCCAGAATTTGATGGCTCAGATTCTGACAGGACTTGTTGACCAGCCTGTGCAGTGTGCAGAATTAGAAATTGTTGACTCCGACCATCTAACTTTATGTGGTATCCTGAGAAGTCAGCATGTAGAGCGGGGATGATAGTTTCGTTCTGTGTTTCTTTTGGCTTTTAACTTAAAAATCAAAGGCCAGTGGAGCCGTAGTGGATGTTAGTTGTTATTTTGTTAATAGCTTTGCATCATCCAGCCCATTTTGCAAACAGAATCTCATGTCCGTAAGATACTAATGTATGCGAACAGCTGTCATGCTGCTGCTGCTTAAAGTAAATCCAAAATTTAGCTTCCAGTCTGAATATTTTGGCAGAGTGTTTCTTCTATTCATGTGCAACTGTGGAAGGATGGGGCTTGTTGGTTGACCACAAACAGCCCAAGAGTTTTCGTTGTGCCCAGGCCACATCGGCCAGTGTTTTCCAACTTGATTTTATTCGACCATACAGCACCGAGGATGTTTGGCAGGTAAAAGAATAGAACTGAATGCAGTATTTGTCTTCATGACGTTCAGAGGTTGGCCTCGGCGGCGTTGAGGTCGTTGAGGATCTTGCTTTTGACATCCCCCGGGAGCGAGCCGAAGGGTCCCGCCTTGGAGTAGAACTCTGCCAACGATCTGATGGCCTTCTCCAGCGCAACATACGACTCCTGCATCGCACGATCAAAATCAAGGCTTGTTCGGATAGTGTAAATGTTCTCCATTTTCTGACAAACTTGTAGTCGAACTAGTACAGGATTCAGTATTTTTGGCTTGAGAAAGGAAATGAAATCAGCGTTGGCTACGCGTACCTCTTTGGCGACGGCCGGCTGGCCTCGCCAGCCGCCCAGGAACTCCCTTATGGACACCTTGGCGGAGTCGGCGCCCCGCCTGAACTTGGCCGAGTCGCCGGCGCCGTCCTCGTCCAGGGACTCCCGGAGCGTCCGCACCACCTCCCGCGCCGCCTTCAGGTACGCCTTGGGCAGCACCTTCCCGGCCTTGGTCTCCTCGTTCGGGTCGAAGAGCGACTTGATGGCGCCGACGACCCCGTCCCCGCCGGCGCCGTCGACCTCCTCCTCCGCCCTGGCGCGACCCGACAGCGCCACCGTCGCCGCGGCGCCCGCGAGGAGGGAGAACGCGTGCGCCCTCCTGCTCAGCTGCACCCGCGCTCCGCCTGCACTGTTGCGCGAGGAGTTAGCTAAGAAGCAAGAATGGCGGCGGCGGCGGCGAGAAGGATCGAGGTGGCGATGAGTTACGGATAGGCCTCCGCTTGCTGTCCGCGGCTTGCTGCTTCGGCGTCGGCGACGGCGAGGACGAGCAGCAGCGGTAGCACCTGTTCATCATGGACATGATGGAGGAAGTAGGCGCGGGCATTGCTCTGCCTCGAGGTTCTTCTCTTGGGTTGGAGCTGTGCGCAGAACCAGAGCTTCCTTATCTGCTGAGAAAATCGCACATAACACCATCCTTTGGTGCAAAAGTTGCGCAAAACACAAAATCAAAACATCTTTTGCAGCACACCCAACCTTTTGGTGTAATACGTTGCATCTAGCTCAAATTAATTGTTAGTTTAGGGTCTTACACCGTATCCGACAGGTGGGCCCATACTTATGTACCGTATCCAATTCTCAAAAAAAAAAAAGAGTGCCGTATCCCTCCTCGCCTTGGTGTACAGAGCAGCCTCGGTGCCTATCCCGTCTCGATCGAAACCAGTGGAACACTCGAGCTACGTGGGCATAGGAGTCTAGGAGATGAGATTGAGAATCGACGATGGTGGTGGCGGAGGCCGAGGTGCACCGGCGCCGAGGACAGTCGATCTGCAGGATCCTAATTCTCCTCCGGCCGGGACGCGCGTCGCCGCCGGCCGCCTGGGATAACGCGGGAGAAAGTGCTGTCTGCAGACTGCAGGTCGGCGAGCTCCTTGGTAGTGTTCCGGGAAGAGGGTCGTGCGCAACGAAGGCGAAGGAGGCCGCCGAATCAAGCAAGATGGTGGCGAGCAGAATCCACAACGCTCGCCACCAGCATCCTCGGGAGAGCCCAGCTCCATCCCGCTGACAGGCGATTGGTGTGTGCGAGGCAACCGATCGACGACGAGGTCCTCTGGTGGAAGGTGGTCGAGGAAGTGCAGGTGGTGGAACGTGGGGGCCATGGTGGGAGGAGTGCAGGTGGACTATGGCTGCTCCTAGCTAAATCTGGATCCACCGCTTTCCTTCTCTTTTCTTTTGTTTTTTCCTAAAATTTCGTTTGCACACGACTCTGAAATTTCGGTTGCACGCGATTCTGAACGTGAGCTGTATCTGTAGTGGTGCTGTACATAAGATGATTTTTGAACTGCTCTCGGTGGTCATGAACATGGGCGAATGGCATGAGTGCAGGTGGACTAAGCTAGCAGCTGGGCAGGATTTTATCGTGGGCCTGAAAATAACGGGATGCACGATACTGAACGGATTCACCAGATATCTCCATTGGTCACACATGTCTGTTATGAACACAATTTTAATGTACAAAATAGTACTACTAGGAAAAGTTGACAATCAGCGATTTTAAAACTAGACTAATTTTTGTGTATGTATTAGTCGACACGTGCAGACTTATTCTGATGCTTATACGCAGTTCTCTAACTTTATAGAGTGCAAATTGCGTGATGTTGATGCTCGACAGTACTAATCGGTTTCCTGACAGATTAGGACTCGAGTTTAATTTCTATTTTGCTCAAATTTTAACATACCCATAGTATCCACTAAAATATCCTTGCCGGATTAATCTCGAACCACTTCTTCTTGGCCCACCGGTAAGCTCCCCTGGCACCAAAAAACGCACCGAATCAATATAAAACTAAAAAGAAAACGTTCTTTCCTACTACCTCTGTTTATGAATATAAGACGTTTTGAGTATTGCACATAATGACTAGGTACATACTAAAATGAGTGAATATGTATACTAAACTATGCACTGGCGGAGCTATGTGTAGCTCAGCAAAAATCGGTACATTTTGGCCCATTTTATCCTAAAATCAGTGATATTTAGCCTATTTGCCCCCAATACTGGCCCAAACTTTCGGTCCAAGCTTCGCCACTGAAACTATGTCTAGATACATTAGATACATATGAATCTAGAAAAAGACTAAACATCTTATAATTAAAAATGGATTACCTCATAGCGTAGACGCTGCCATAGATGACGACGCAGATTGACACTCCGATGAATAAATAGCCAAGGCCTTTTACCGGTTTGGCCGAGGTCGTTGCAAATATGAAAGCGGAAATGAACAGGGACAAGATAAGAACCACCATCACGTACAGAGATGTTTTCTTTGGTTTGGATTCAAAAAATAAATCACTTGATGCGAGGAAAATGATGACCGATGAGATAAAGAAAGCGAGGGCATTCGATAGCATGAAGGCGGCGTACCTGTTAGGGGAAAAGGTATTGTTGACGATGAAGGTGGGGGGGGGGGGGGGGGGGGGTTGAACCCCAGCTTCCTCGGGTCCATCTGCTCCGCCTCCTTGTCCACCTCGAGCTCCCCGTCAATGTACAATCCATAACACAACTGCCGACAGTTTTCTTGAATCGGAGGCAGTAGTAAAAGATGCATGTTAGTAATAGTCAAGAAGATTTGTCTTTTTTTACACAAGTCATAAAAATATCTTTTTCGTGCGGAACTTTCTCTGCAAACATAGAATATCCGGATGCACACTCGAGTTTTTGTTGTTGAATTTTGTCTGATATGTGTTTTCCATATCAGCAGTATCTACTCCTATGAGCCAAAAACAACGAGTATCCCTTTTTTAGTTGCTATAATATCCATGAAGCTGTTTTCATTGCAATTTCAAACACACGTGCTGGTACATCCGAGTCCAACAACCACAAAATACTCTCAAGCTGTAACGAAAAATATATTAATAAGGGCTTAACGCCACGGATGCTGTCGCTATACCTGAGAGAAAAGAAATGGACCATTTCTCCCTCCTTTTCGCACTTTCGGTGCCTCGGTGGCGCTCCGGAAGCAGATCACCATTGGGGAAAAGAAATTCTGTCCGTATCTATTCGTTTCTTCATGACTTGCTAATTTCTTTCTCTTTGTTTTTTCTCATTTGTTGCATGTTGACGGTTGTCATGTGTGTGGAATCATCATCACCATGTCAATCTCTGTTACATGTTGAAGTTAAGGCCAAACTTATCTGACCAGGGTGTTAGAATCCAGAATCATACACTACGGGAAAGCCACAATACGCCGACGGCCGGAAGCCGTCGGCGTAAGCCTTGATACCGTCGGCGTAGCCATAGGCCGACGGCCGCCGTCGGCGTCTGGCCGTCGGCGTATTGCTTCGTCGGCATACGCTTTATGCCGTCGGCGTATAACACAGCCGTCGGCGTATGCTAGGTGGGGTCCACAAGACGCCGTCCGTCTCCGTCTACATATCGTACGCCGACGGCATTGTCCACGCATTGTAAAAAAATATCCCCGCCGTCCCTCGCTGGGGAAGGCGAGGGCTGGGACGGCCGCGACGGCACTAAGCCGCCGCCGTCTTGACACGGACGAAGCAGGGGTGGTGGAGGGAGCCGTCGTCACCGCAATTGATGCAGGGGAGAGGCACGGCGAGCTCCGGGCATGCGGTCCGCGACGCCGCGTTCGGAGGGCGGGGCAAGGGCTGCTGCCGATGCTGGAGAGGCGCGTCCGCGACGCCGCCTAAATCCTCCTGGGCCGCCGCCTTGCGACGGCCGCAGACGCACCTCAGCCTCGATTCGCTCGTGGTGGCCGCAGCTGCGCCTCGGCGCCGCCCACGCTTTCCAGCCTCCGGTCGCCGCCGTCCATCAGCTCCAGGAGGCCGTGTCGACGACGCCGCGCCGCCACGCGGTGGCCACCGCGCCTAAGCTCCTCGCCGCGTTGCGACGGCCGCAGCCGCGGCTCAGCCTCGCGCCGCTCGCGACGGCCAGCCAGCCTCCAGTCGCCGTCCTCAATCAGCTGTGAATGGAGAGAGAGAAGATGATAAGGCAGAGGATAAGGTGCGTGAATGGGGGCAGAAGATAAGGCAGACTATGCGTGAATGGAGAGAGAGAGAAAAGGGAGCATACAACCATACACACGCTACGTCATCAATCCAAACCAACCAGTCTCGACCAATCGCATTGAAGCATTTAGGATGACGGGGATAGTGTGCTTCTTCTCAACGGTTGAGATTGAATCGACGGGAGAGTGTGGCTCTATGAGTTTTCACGTGAGATGCATGGTTCGAATCCTCTACGTCGCAATTTTTATTTTTCCATACGACTGCCGCCGTTAGGATTCCGCTGTGTGAACCAAACAGAGCATCTACGCCGACGGGAGTTTGTACGCCAACGGCGGCCGTCGGCGTATGAATGTCTACGCCGACGGGGTTTAGTACGCCGACGGCCCGTTCGTCGGCTTCCCAAACTCTACTTGTACGCCGACGGCCCCGACATTTAGCCGTCGGCGTATAAGGAGGCCGTCGGCGACTTGTGTGTTTCCCGTAGTGATACACGGTCAATTAGTTGGGGACCAGAATTAGACACCGCAGCCCACTGTTCTTATTTTGGAACAAACTATTGAACAGTAAACAACCTATTGGCAAAAAAAAATCACCCTTATTATGATTACATGGTTGCATCATCTCGCTCGAGGCAAATTCAGCTGGGTTCTTGCATCATATATTTGCCGCAGAACGCAGGTGGAAACGTGCCGGTGACGGCCACCAACGATGCAACGGCCGAAAGGCTAGGCCATCCTCTTCCATCTTTCATGAGACGTCCCTTTTGATTGCACCGTCCAAAGACCAGAAAAATAATTGAATTCTGACGTGCCCTGGGCCACTGCCGTCGTTGAGACAAGACGTCGACTTCACGCCGGCCGGGGCCATGCGACAGTTCTGATTTATGACTTCCGATCTGGACTTTATTCCAGAGATTATCCTTAACTGCAGATTTCGTGCACGTTTGAAATTACAATAATTCTATGAGATTTCCGTTTGGAAATTAAATAATGGATCTTCCTGGTCGCGTAAATGAATTGCCACGCGACGGTCGGGTTTTCTCAGACAAAATGGTGGAAGACGCAACATTAGGGCGTATAAGGAGAATTTATGACGTCATCCGTAAATACTCGAACTTAGGCCTTGATACTACTTCCTCATCTGATTAATTGGATGCAGATTACTTCCAAAGAGAAAATGAAAGTTATTGTAAATTTCACACTATGATGCTCCCTCCCTCTCTTTTCTTACCGTGATAGCTATCGTTGTTTTAAATGAGAGGGCGTTTTGGAGGTCGAGCTGAATTTGTAGAGTGGATATTTTAAAAACTTAAAATATCGTTGTTGTCATATTTGCAGCCTAGAATATAACGAACTTAGGGTTGGTTTTTTGCACACTAGTAGAATTAGACATCATCTACCTCTAGATTTGTTTTCTGATTTTTTTGAAGCTTTTAAATACAAAATTTGAATTGATCAAAAAACAAGCTCCGTGGAGCTCGACCTCCAAAATGTCCTCTTATTTAAAACAACGATAGACATACACGGTAAAAAAAAAAGAGTGAGGGAGCATCATAGTGTGAAATTTACAATATCTTTCACTTTCTCTTCGGAAGTGTCAAATCTATTTCCAATTAACAAGATGAGGAAGTAGTATCATGGCCTCGTATGAGTGAGCTATTCTTACTACTCCCTCCGTATCAAAATATAAGATGTTTTAGCATTTTTCTTTCCATCGTATGTAGACATGTTTTAGTGTAAGATTCATTTGAACCTCGCACTAAAACATGTCTAGATACGGATGGAAAGAGAAATGCTAAAACATTTTATATTTTGATACGGAGGGAGTACATGAGAGTCCAACAACCACAAAATACTCGAAGGACGCGTCTCATATCCATCATTTTATTTGTCGAAAATGAAATGAAGTCCTTATTTAATTTCATTTGGAAAGTGAAATGACAGGGTTAGAGATAAGAATTGACATAAAATATAATAGGCATTTGCTAGGTATAAAAATTACAAATAAATTATATGATCCGGTTTAAAATGATGGGAACCAAACGAGTCCTAAGTGCAGAGAAAAAAACGGCTTCAAGCCACAGGTGCTGTCGTTATACCTGAAAGAAAGAAAGAAATGGACCATTTCTCTCTCCTTTCCGCACTTTCGGTGGCACTTCGGAGCAGATCGCCAATGGGGAAACAGAGGAACCACCGGCCGCAGCTCGCAGCAGCCGTCGTAGGGTGGCCGTATAGCTAATACCGACACTTTTTCCCACCAAAAAGGAGACTCAAACCAGCTCACACCCCGCGACCGCCACCCCACTCCGCTCCCACCACCTTGTATATTCCTTTTCCCTCCCCTCCCCTGCTCTGCTTTCCTTCCCTCCAGCCGCCATCGGCCATCGCATCGCATCGCATCGCTAGCCTGCCCTCCCTTTCCAGTTGTTCTCGCGTGCGCGCATTCGCAAGATCTTCCTCTAGTATTATTAAGTTTGATCCGGCGCTCCGCAATGTCCGCATGAGCAGGAGTCCGCCCGCGTCGGCGATCCACCCGAGTTCATCATCCGTGGACTGACTAAAATCGGTCAAGATGGTCAGCTTGCTTTCTTGCTCAATTCCACCGAGCTGTCCTGTCTGCCGTCCGGTCACGCCGGTGATCGGTGGCTAGCTTCTTGGTGGAGCTGACATGTTTCTTGTTTCTTGGGTCGGCAGGGGACTCCGGTCAACATCATCGTCGGGTCGCAGGTGTGGCTGGAGGATCCCGACGAGGCCTGGGTCGACGGCGAGGTCACCGGGATCAGGGGCGCCGACGCCACCGTCGCCACCACCAATGGCAAAACGGTGAGTGAGCCGGCTGCGTACGCGCGGCACGCACACCTGAGCCCAGCTCTCTAGCTGCTCGCTCTTAATTACCACCGGTGTTCTGCCAAGGACGACGCATATTTCACATCGAGCTGTGCTTGGTCGATCAGTGCCTACCAACTGTTCGTCGAATTGCCTTAGCGGAACTGCCGCCGCGAGACGATTGTTGCTTTCAGTTTCAGTTGTTGCTTAGGGCGTGAGTTTTTGGATCATTTGCGTGCAGGTTGTGGCCAGCCTCGCGAGCATATACCCCAAGGACACGGAAGCGCCCCCGGCAGGAGTGGACGACATGACCAAGCTCGCCTACCTCCATGAACCGGGAGTCCTGCATAACCTTGCTTGCCGGTACGGCCTTAACGAGATATACGTGAGTGCTCCGGGATTGCCCATCTTGATGTTCGCCAAGTCAAAGATAGCATTTTTCATTAATTGTCTGACACTGGTAAATGATGTGACAGACGTACACCGGGAACATCTTGATTGCTGTCAACCCTTTCCAGAGGCTGCCGCACCTGTACGACGTGCACATGATGGAGCAGTACAAAGGTGCCACCTTCGGGGAGCTTAGCCCCCATCTATTCGCGATTGCGGATTCTTGTTACAGGTGCGTGCGTGCGTGCGTGCCATCTTCTTCGTGCAGTTGTGGTCTGTGGGCATTGGACAGTCAGCTAGTTGAATTGTATTGTGCCTGATGTCCGTCACGGTTTTATTGCTGATAATAATTTTCAGGGCAATGATCAATGAACATGGAAGCCAGTCAATATTGGTGAGTGGTGAGAGTGGTGCTGGTAAGACAGAGACGACGAAGATGCTCATGAGGTACCTTGCATTCATGGGAGGAAGGTCTGGAACCGAGGGACGAACTGTTGAGCAACAAGTCCTAGAGGTAGGAAAAAACACCAATTTTTGTAAATCTTCTTTCTCATTCTTTCCTTCTAGAATGTCCCACTTACTCTCTCCATTCTTGTACAACACACTCAGTCTAACCCAGTACTGGAAGCATTTGGTAATGCGAAGACGGTGAAGAACAATAACTCCAGGTAGATTCTTGAATTAATAACTACAACTACGCTACACTAGCAGATCTTTTCATTTTTTATACTTATAACATGTTGATTATTTTCAGCCGTTTTGGTAAGTTTGTTGAAATCCAATTCGACAAATACGGGAAGATATCTGGTGCGGCTGTTCGCACATACCTCCTTGAAAGATCACGAGTATGCCAGGTCTCTGATCCTGAACGGAATTACCATTGCTTTTACATGCTATGTAATGCTCCACCGGAGGTAATTCTAAACAAGCAGCACCTAAATAGTACTTACCAGTTACCATATCTGCATGGTTAACACCTCCAAATTCCAAAGACTAACTTCTTTGTGATGTTTAACTAATATCAGGACGTAAAAAGGTTTAAGGTGGGAGACCCGCGATCATTTCATTATCTGAACCAAACAAGCTGCTATCAAGTAGCTAATGTGGATGATGCAAGAGAATACTTAGAAACGAGAAATGCAATGGATATAGTTGGCATTTCTCAAGAAGAACAGGTATTTGAAACTATTACGAGCTGTCCATGAAATTGTAACGGCATCACTGGGGTTAGTACTAATTAATCTCTTTCACTGCACAAGGATGCAATCTTTAGAGTGGTAGCAGCAATCCTTCATCTAGGAAACATTAATTTCTCTAAAGGGCAAGAAATTGATTCGTCAAGGTTGAGGGATGAGAAGTCAATCAATCACCTTAAAACAGTGGCAGAGCTGCTAATGTATGTCTAATTTCTTTCAATGGTTTATATTTGGTGATCTGCATCTTTATGATATACTTACATACATATTGTATCTTAGGTGTGATGAGAAGTCCCTTGAAGACTCTCTTTGCCAGCGTGTTATCGTAACACCCGATGGAAATATTACAAAACCTCTTGATCCAGATTCTGCTTTACAGAGTCGTGATGCCTTGGCAAAGACCGTGTATTCACGACTTTTCGACTGGTAAGAGCAGAGTATTAAATTAATTAATGCATTAAATAAGAAAAAAATCAACTGTTACTTTTTATTAGTATTACTAGATTGTCAGATAGTGTACAAACCAAAAATGTATTAGTTTGAATGTCATAAAAAGCTAATAAATTAAGCACCTCAGACTTCTCTCCTCCGTCGCTACTGTATGACATTTAATCAGAAAGATTTTCTTATCTGGGTTAACAGGATTGTGGATAAGATCAATAACTCGATTGGTCAAGATCCTGATGCAATCAGTATAATAGGAGTGCTGGATATATATGGATTTGAGAGTTTCAAGGTCAACAGGTTTGCCGTTAGTACCTTTGTTACATTACATAAGTGCAAGTATGATATAATTCAGTTTCTTAATACCTGGAACATGATCCACTCTCTGCTCATCTGACAGTTTTGAGCAACTGTGCATCAACATGACAAATGAGAAGTTGCAGCAGCACTTTAATCAGGTTAGCTAAGGACTATAGATACTAACATAAAATGATGGTGAGATATATTTAATATCTAGAGAAACATGTCTGTTCATTCGGCAGCATGTATTCAAGATGGAGCAAGAAGAATATACAAGGGATGAAATAGACTGGAGCTATGTGGAATTTGTGGACAATCAGGATGTGCTGGACCTGATTGAGAAGGTAATTCCTCTAAGCATATCAGAAATCGTAAACGAACGTAAACAGATGAATCGAGTATTTACTAATCGAATACTTCGTGCAGAAACCTGGCGGAATAATAGCCCTCCTGGATGAGGCATGGTATGGGTAGTGATGTTTTGACCCAGAAAATAATATTGTTTTGACTTTGTAATTATCTAGATGTAGTTTTATGTACAAATGATACTTGCAAGTTGCAACAGTGAAAATATTATTTTGTATTTTTCTCATAAAAAATAGCGTAGGATACTTTTCCTGGCATGCAAAATGATGGTAAATGTAAGTATTTGACATATCCTTATCCATGACGCAGCATGTTTCCAAAGTCCACTCATGAGACATTTGCACAAAAGATGTATCAAACATACAAAGCACATAAGCGCTTCAGCAAGCCCAAACTTGCCAGGACTGCCTTCACAATCAACCACTACGCAGGAGATGTAAGAATTAGTTCGGTGATAGTGTATAATAATTAGATATATACCATCAAGGACTTTGAACAAACTTTTGTACTTGACAGGTCACATATCAAGCCGACTATTTTCTTGACAAGAACAAAGACTATGTGGTCGCTGAACATCAAGCTCTACTAAATTCCTCAAGGTGCTCTTTTGTTGCAAATCTATTTCCTCCATTACCCGAGGAAAGTTCTAAACAGTCCAAATTCTCTTCCATCGGTACTCGCTTTAAGGTGTGTTATATTGGAGCTAAATCTCTTCTTTATCCTTGGAATACTCAGTAACTTCTCTATTCCCTAACATTTGTAGCAACAACTACAAGCCTTGATGGAAACATTGAGTACGACAGAACCACACTACATTAGATGTGTGAAGCCTAATACTGTACTGAAACCTGGCATCTTCGAAAACGACAATGTCTTGAATCAATTGAGATGTGGGGTATGTTTGTTTTTCTGTTTTTTTTCCTCCATTGAGTTCAGTTGCAAATTGCATTCTGCTCATGGCTGATGGTGTAGGGTGTTTTGGAAGCAATCCGGATCAGTTGTGCTGGCTATCCGACAAAGAGAACATTTGATGAGTTCATTGATCGGTTCGGTGTTCTTGCACCAGAGCTTGTGGACAGGTATGGATGCTAAAGTTATGCTAATTGATTAGGAGATGAAATTCAAGTAAAATATATCAGTAAGATAAGCCCTTGTTCTGTGATTATTCTGCAGTTCTGACGAGAAGACAGCTTGCGCAGCAATATGTGATAAAATGGGATTGAAGGGATATCAGGTAACCTACAGTGAAATCTAGAAGATGTGAAACATAACAACTTTATCCACCATATATGTATCTGCATGTTAGAACTGACGGTGCATACCCTTTTGTTTATCAGATAGGGAAAACAAAGGTATTCCTGAGAGCTGGTCAGATGGCAGAGCTGGATGCTAGAAGAGCAGAGGTATTGGCCAATGCTGTGCGACTTATCCAGAGGCGTATAAGAACATATCTTTTGCGAAAGGATTACATCAACTTAAAAAAAGCTTCCATTCAAACTCAGAAGTTCTGGAGAGGTATTTGTTCACTCCTCTGCATTCAGTAGTTCATGCCTTGGATATAAGTACTTCTTACTTAAATCTGACTTGACACTGACATATAATATACTCAAATGGTGCAGCACGACTAGCTAGAAAGCTTTTTGAGCACATGAGAAGAGTCGCAGCTGCAATTACAATACAGAAGCACACACGAACTCGCTCTGCCTGGAAAGCTTACATCCAAGTATACAAATCATCAGTAACAATACAGACAGGATTCCGTGCAATGGCAGCTCGCAAGGAGCACAGATTCAGAAGAGAGACCAAAGCTGCCATAATCATCCAGGTTAATATTATTGTGTGCATCATGACACAGATAATTTCATAATCAACCACACTGAACTACTTTGTTGATCTCAGACCCGATGGCGCCAACACAAAGCTTATGTTGCTTACAAACAGCAAAAAGGAGCTTCTTTGATTCTGCAGTGCTCGTGGAGGTCCCGCGTTGCAAGAAAGGAACTTCGGAAGCTCAAAATGGTTTGTTCAATTACAAATTGGGAAGTCGTAGAGAATTCATGTATATTTTAATGCATTGTGAACTAAAATATAAGCGTGCAAACAGGAAGCGAGAGACAACGGTGCACTGAAAGAAGCAAAAGACAAGCTGGAGAAGAGAGTTGAGGAACTCACATGGAGATTAGATGTTGAGAAGCATTTGAGGGTAACTCACTTAGATCAACATAGTTGTTCTGTATATCCTAATATATTGCTTGACACAAATGAGTTTGCTAAATTATATCTTGCTGGTAGGTTGACCTTGAGGTAGCCAAGGGTCAAGAAGTTACAAAGTTACAATCTGCTATGCAAGAAATGCAAGAAAAGCTTGAGGAAGCCCATGCAGCAATAATAAAGGAGAAAGAAGCTGCAAAGTTGGCAATTGAACAGGCACCACCAAAGATAGTAGAGGTACCAGTGGTGGACAATGCAAAAGTTGAGTTGTTGACAAGTCAAAATGAGGAACTTGAGGTATAAATGCCCAATAGGTTCCACAATTCTACTCACAGTTTTATTCAACAGAAAATTCTCATTATTCATGTTTTGATCCAGGGCGAGCTTGGTACGTTTAGAATGAAGGCTGAAGATCTTGAGAAGAAGCTTATTGAGGTTCAAAAACATTCTGACAAATTGTCACAGGAGACACAAGAACGAGACTCAAAAATTAATCAACTTCAAGAGATGCTTGCCAGGTATTAATGATTTTTGAGCTTTCGAGTTCAGACAAATTGACTTGTAGAGATTAAATATCGTATCCATTCACTGCCTTGTGATATATGGTTTAGGCTTGAAACAAATTTATCCAACATGGAGTCTGAAAACCATGTTCTACGTCAACAATCGTTGCTTGCATCAGCGGATGACGATAAGACAAAACAAATAGAGAGGTAAATGTGTTACAGTATGGATACCTTGTCTTTGCATTCTTAACCACTTTCCTATGTGAAAGCATCATGACTTAATACAACGAATGATTTGTCTAGTCTGGAAAGCAAGATTGCGATCTTGGAGTCAGAGAACCAGTTGCTCCGCAGCAATGCACTAGCTGTTCAAGCAGTAGTCACTCCTGAGGTGATTCAGCCACCAGTTACGAAGGTAAAGTCCCTCGAGGAAAGGTTTAGTAAGATACTGTTTTGGAATGAACAACTATATTTCAGAAGTACAAACTGCACTAAACTATGTGTTCAAAATCTCACCAGGTTCTCGAGAATGGACATCAGCTTGGAGAACTTAAAATCATCAACGTATGTATTACAACCCAGTGCTACCCAACTATCATTCTATAAACATAAGGAAAAAATTTACCAAGCAGATCCTTTGATTAATGTAGACATATATTATGCTTAGCAGGACCAGTTGGTTGTTCCTCCGATAAAGAATTTAAGCAAACAGACGTCCCTCACGGACCGACAACAAGTAAGTTTGGTTCTTTGAACATTTTGGTATCATTGTGAGAAACAAGTTCCATTATTTAATTAATAGATATTCTGCACTCTCAGTAATGTGCTGTTTCAATTGTGGTGCCTTCACTCTTTCACAGGAAAATCATGATGTCCTTATCAAGAGCCTGGCTGAAGATAGGAGGTATGACAACAGGAGACCAGCTGCAGCGTGTATCGTCTACAAATCACTCCTTCACTGGCGCTCATTTGAAGCAGAAAAGACTACCATATTTGACCGTATCATCCATACAATTAGGTCATCTATCGAGGTTGTTATTCCAATAAATTATTCCATATTTCTTCCTTTGCAGTGACATAAGTAAGTTGATGAGAAACTCATTAGCTGGTTACATGTACAGAATGCTGAAAGTTCTGGAGAACTAGCTTATTGGTTGTCGACAACGTCCACCCTCCTACACCTTTTACAAAATACCCTTAAAGCTAGCAATTCATCGACAAAAGGATCAAACCGCAGCAGGACTGTGACAGGCAACCTATTCAATAGAATGGCACAGGTAAGTTCTTGATCCAGACTTTTGCTCTGCATAAAAAGTTCTTGATTGAGATCTCAAATTCATTTAGCGCTTTTGATCTGTGATCTCATTGTAAATCATGAGCTTACGTGTTAAGAGTTCTGTTTAAACTTGAAAGTCTAGCATAGGGGTAGTAGTCCAGAGGCTATTGGGCATCCGGATGTGGCTCCTCCTGCTCAATCTGCCGTTTTGAACTGCTACTGCTATGTATTTTCAGTTTCATTCTATGCAACTAGGAGTGAAATATCCTACATTCAGGAAAAAATGAGCTTATGTTCCAAAAACTGCACTTTCAGAATGCTCGATCATCATCATCAGGATCAGGTATTTCAAGCGGATACAGTGGAATGGTAGGAAGGACAGACACCAAATCAATGGTAGAGGCTAAGTATCCAGCCATACGTTTCAAGCAACAGTTAACAGCATATGTCGAGAAGATATATGGCATGATCAGAGATAGCTTGAAGAAGGAAATAAGTGCAATATTGACTATGTGCATACAGGTAACTCAAGCATCTCCATGCCCAATCTGTGTATTAAGCAATATGATCTTTCTAACAGCTGTCAATCTTCATAGGCTCCAAGAGCTGGCCGTGTGAGACCATCTCGAGGATCGTTGAAAAGCATACACTCTAGTGCATTATCAAGGCAAGCATCAAGTGTGCATTGGCAAAACATTGTTAAGTGCCTGAACAATACACTGGAAACTATGAACAATAATTATGTGAGTACAACCTTGCTTGTTTTCAGTTGTCTTCCTGTCAGGAAATACAGAATAATTTATGAATGTGCTGAGGATTTGCCTCTTTCAACTTCATTTGTAGGTACCTCCTATGATCATTAGGAAAACATTCGGTCAAGTATTTGCATTTATGAACGTCCAACTCTTCAACAGGTACCGCTAATCTTGTAGACGTTACCTCAATTTGACTCTCTTGACTACACACTGTCATGTGAGAACATCATTAGTAAATGCTTCAGCAGATGGTTTGAGTCTGAACTATAGCAAAATTATATTTCTTCCTTCAGTTTGCTACTCCGCCGTGAATGCTGCTCCTTTAGCAATGGGGAATTCGTGAAAGCCGGATTACAGGAACTGGAGCAATGGTGCTCTTCAACAACTGAAGAGGTGAAGTAAACAAATGTGTAATTTTAACAAGAACAATACTAATAGCAGAAAATCACCAAACTAAAATATATATTTTGTAATCCAGTATGCAGGAACTTCTTGGGATGAACTGCAACACATAAGGCAGGCAGCTGGGTTCCTGGTATGCCTCAGAAGATGCCCGTTGACAATCATAGATGTTCTACTGTCTACATACTAAATGAAATTAACTTGCAGGTTTTGCATCAGAAGTCACACAAAACATTGGATGAAATCATGGATGAGCTTTGCCCCGTAAGTCATGAACAATGCAAACTTATTAAAAATGCTTGATTATTTGCAAACCATCAAGTATCAAATATCTGAAAAAATTACAGGTTCTGAGCATCAGCCAAATATATCGCATTGGAACAATGTTCTGGGACGACAAATATGGTGCACAAGGTCTATCTCAAGAGGTAAATAAATTCTTGCTAGAATATACAAGCATTAGCATGTATGGTTCCATGAAAGCATGCAAAAGTAAACAAAAATGATCATGTTTTCAGGTAATTGGAAATATGAGAACAATGACGACTGATGACTCGATAACTACTCCAAATAGTTCTTTCTTGCTAGACGACGATTCAAGGTATGTATAGTTGTATACTACCCGCTCAAGGATGTACATAACAAAATCGCAACAGTGGCCATTGATCTAACGCCCTGATGGATGAAATTGCAGCATACCAATATCCTTGGATGATATAGCACGACTGATGCTTGACATCAACCCGTCTGATGTGGAGCCGCCGCCACTACTGAGGCAGAACTCTCAGTTCCACTTTCTTCTACAACAGCATACAGACTGATTACGTTGTGTATCCAAAGGAAATACCGACAGGTGCAGCTTTTTGTGAAAATCCTGGGTACTGAAGATTTCTTTTAATAGGAGTGTGCATAGTTGAGTTGTGAGGTTTCTTTCTATCTCGAGTTTTTGATTTTGAGTGGAAAAAGTTATACGAAAGGGAAATATAGAAAAAAGATATAGACGTTTCAAAAAAAAAAAGATATAGATTTCTTTCATTATTTTAATTGTTTGTAAGAGGAAACATTGTAGTTCTTCTGTGGCAGTGTATGAATGGAAGTACATATGTTGATTCTCCCAACTGAATTTCATGACAAGATTTTGTGAGTTCCTCATCTTAGCCAACTGCATTTGTACAGTCTTCATTATAGGCAGGATTCACGTTATGAAAATTAACCACCAACGATCTTTAAAAGAAAAAAACATCTGAAATGCATGTACGCTGGTTTGGCTTTCAGGATTCATCTACACACAGGTCCACTAAGATTTCTTATGTCCAACTCGACGGTGCTAGTCGTCTGATCTACTCTTGTTTCAACCCACCACCGCACGTGTCTCAGTATGTATGCATCGGATGGTTCAGGGCGTCAACTTGGAAATAAGAAAAATCTGGGACTTAGACTTAGCAAAACCGTAATTTTAGACTTGTTACAAATACAAAGAACTTTAGATATGCAAGGTTGAGAGTCTTCTTTCTCCTTTCTTTTAGACTTATTTCTCATCGAAAAGATTTTTAGATGAGATCCAAGTAAAAATTATTATCCAAAGGCTCGGCTATCCCGAAAAGTTTAAAAGATACTCCCTCCATATCATAATATAAGATGTTTTAGCTATTTGCATACGGACTATATACGGAGCAAAATGAATGAATCTACACACTAATTACGTCTAAATACATCCGTATATAGTTCGCATGCAAATAGTTAAAACGTTTATAATACGGAGGGAGTATAACAATGTCAAACTTAATCTTATTTTTCAGTTTTATCCACATATTTTATTATATTTTTATCCCTAATTTTCAGAACATGGGTAATATTAGTACATATACCGAGACAACCATAATGAGAAAATATTTTTCTATCTTCCTTAACCACATCATTAAATTCCAAAAGCAAGGTGTTCAATATGAAATCTTTTTAGTGGTGTCACTTGGTTTTTAGTTTCCTTTCGTTAAGTCTGCTTAGCTCCTGTTTTGGACTTTGTTGCCTGGCTGTGACTCTTTTGTAGAGGTGTTAGCAGGTGTTTGCCCCGTAGGAGTGTTTCGATATCGAACACTCTTGGTGGTTTTCCTGTTGAATGCCCCAACTCGCTCTCCTCTTCTCTCTCTTTTGTAAGAAACTATGTATTTTCGTTAATTCGTTAATGAAAAGGGGGATAGCCCGGTTGGAAAAAAGTATGAAATCTTTTTCTTCTCCTTATCCAAGCTATCAAGTTTTTAAAACATTTGTTGCAAGATAGAATTGAGGTTAACAAACCTAACTTCCAACATGGCTACTAAGCAATATATTGGAAATTCAGAATTATAAGTTGACTCAACTATAGGTTTTTATTATGATCATAGAGTCTACAAACAAAGGTGAATAATTTCCTCAAGATTACCTCTTCCAATGATATCCTCACTTCTCACATTAATTTCTTTCATTTCAAACTTAGGAGGAAACACGGTGACAAGGTAAAACAAGGCAAACAGAAAAAGACTAGCTGCTGAAATTTTTAATTTTTTTGTATTTTCTTTTTTAAGACAATCAAACAAGCAAAACAAAGCAAGACAAAATATACTTAGCAATAATAGCAACAAGAAAGTAAAGTGGAGGTGTGTAACTCCTGATGTAGGGGGTTGGCCCGATCTTCACGGATTTGAGGGGGAAACGGGGATGAACGCGAAGAACACGATGAACACGATGAACACGAGGTGGAAATCGGGGGAAATCGTGGGCAAACAAAGAGGATAACTAGCAAAACCTGCAGAGATCTCCACCCAACAACAACCCTCACAAGAGAAGCCTTTGGATCGAAGAATCAAAGCCAATCTTACTCTTAATGAAACCGATTGCTCTTACCGGCCGGTCCACCGATCCAATAGAATCACCGCAGTGAAAGATTGGGATGCACTACTAGAGACACCTCAGTGAAAGAGTAGCAACAACAAGATCCATCCTCATAGAGGAACCCTAGCAACGAGGGAGCAGGAGCATAGCTCTCAAGTCTCAATTTCAGTCTAACCCTAGAAAGGAAGAGGGGAGTGCTATTTATAGGCGTAGTACAAAACGAGTGCAGAATGCGGGAGACCGGCCTGGGGGACGGCCTAGGCCGGCTGGGAGGTCGGCGGGCGCAGGTGCGGGACCAGTCTGGGGGCCGGCCTAGGCCGGCTGGGAGGCCGGTGGGCGCAGGTGGGGGACCGGCCTGGGGGCCGGCCTAGGCCGGCTGGGAGGCCGGCGGGCGCAGGTGCGGGACCGGCCTAGGGGCCGGCCTAGGCCGGCGGGCACTGGTGGGTGGCCGGCCTAGGGGCCGGCTGGGAGGCCGGCTTGCTCTGGTGGGTGGCCGGCCTGGGAGGCGGCCTAGGCCGTTCTGGAGGCCGGCCAGCCTAGCTCCGCCTCCTTCTTCCTCTTCTCCTTGACCATCTTCTTGGATCTTTCTCTTGGTCATCTTCTCCATCATATTGGACCTCCTCTTGCTCATCTTCACATGTGGGGCTACATCATCTCCCCCCCTTCGGAAAGCGTCGTCCTCGATGCTAGCACGTTCTCAGCATGTGAAGGGGATAGATGGCTTGACGTTGATGACATTGAACCTAGAGAGCGCACAAAGAAGACGAAACAACACTCAAAGAGTAGCCAATTCTTGAAGTTCATGACATGGGCACTTAAGTAGAAGGAAATCACCTTATCAAGATGACAACATTCCTTTGATGTGCAATCTAGTGCCATGAAGTTGTGGGTGGCGATCCACTCATTTGTACCTTCACACAACAAAGACCAAGCAAAACATGTGTGTGCATGATATAGGAGCACATCATTGATAACATGTCCTAGGTTAATCATAGCACCGTTCGCACAACACACGTGCATTGGAGGCAAAGCAAAGGCGAGTGCAATGTGCAAGCAATTCCTCAGAACATCCTCACGATGTGAAAGCACAAAATCTCCAAGAAGGTATGAGAATGCTAGGATAGCTATCTCAATTGGAGCCATATGATGTCCATTGTATTCCAAACATCGGGAAGATACCTTTGGCAACGGAGGGAAGAGTGGTGAAAACACAAGGTGGAAAATGCTCTCATCAAAATCATGGGTGCCAACAAAACATAGGAAAGAGCAAGTTGTCAACAATGTTGTTGCAACACAGAAATCATGTAGATGAAAGATCATTGAAACATGCATTTCACAAGGGGAAGCAAAGCCATCCACATATTTGCAAACAAACAAAAAGAAAGAGAAAGTGTGCAAGTTGTTTGATGCAAAACGTGGAAAAGGTAATAGAGCCGGGGTTGAAGCAAAGCTATCATTTATTATGATTGCCAAAGCTCTTGTGGTCAACTCATGTTGAATGGAGGTTGAAATTAGCAAGCGAGTACCATTACACCTTAAATTCCATAAAAGGGAAATATGTGCATGGGATATGTACACATCATCCATCAAGATGTGTCTCTTCGTTTGCACATGACCAAACACACAAAATTCAAAATGAAAGTGAGAAGTATGCGGATGGTCATCATGTACAAAGAAGGAAGAGTAATTCTCTACATTGTTGAAGGGACAAACTCCAAAAAGTGAGGATGCTATTGGGGCAAACTCATTATCAAGCATTTTATCATTGTTGCGAGCAATACATGTGAAATGTAAATTGTTCGACATATTGCATGCAACAGTTGGAGGGAAACGGAAACATGCATAGCAAGGCATGCTCATTGAACAATCATCACAAATAGGGGAATCCAAATGATCAACATTGTTTTTAGGCAAGGTATCACAAGTGAAAGAGAAAGTAGCATATGTGATGTCCATAGGAGCATCCACAATGTGCAAGCGCTCAGAGATCATCATGTCCACTAGTGGGATCATGGCATCATCAACACCGATGTTCATACCTTTGTATGTCCTCTCATGCGAAGTAGGCGTTGTGGTGGTCGGAGCGGCGTTCATGCGGTCGACTCGGTCATCTTGATGTAAACATGGGGTGGCTTCATCTTCAACCTCCATGTACATCTTATCAAGGTGAGGCATATCGTCCTCCATGGAGCCTAGCACATCATAAGAAAATACACTAGAAGGAGAGGTTATGTCGTTAGAAATCGAAATGGCCTTGCTTGCCCTATCGACTACCTCTCTCAACGTATATGGTGTATCACTCATGTTCTCAAAGTGAAAGCACTCCATGTCGCATATGGTGGAGTCACTCAACTCACTTGCACTCAAATGGACAAGGTGGCTCTCACTCTCGTGGAGGTACGCTCGATCACCACTCATCTCACTTTTGTTGGCTAACAAGACTACGTCGGGACTCACTCTTTTCCCTCTCTCACTCATATTTGGCTTTTGGCTCTCACTCACGTGAATGTGGTTCGCTCTCTCACCACTCAACTCACTAGAAGTTTGTTTTTTTTGCGCTCTCACAAGTGTCTTGGCGTTGTCGGCAATAATTTGGCTTGGAGTCATTGGGCGGAGCACTAGGATCTTATTGTTCCATTTGAAGCTATAGTAGTTGGTGCGCCCATCATGAGTGACGGCCTTGTCAAATTGCCAAGGACGACCAAGAAGTAAGTGGCAAACCGACATTGGAATCACATCACAATCCACCATGTCTTCGTAAGAGCCAATCTTGAAGGATACTTGAACCGTGTGTCGAATCTTCACGGTGCCGGAGTCACTAAGCCATTGCACATGGTAGGGATTGGGGTGTTTCTTGTACGTCAAGTTGAGTTTCTCGCATAGCTCCTTGCTTGCCAAGTTGTGACAACTCCCACCATCGATGATTACCTTGATTGATTTGCCATTGATGCCGGCTTTTGTTTGAAACAAGTTGCATCGTTGAGCATCATCACCTTGGGGTTTGTAGTCAAAACTCGAGTGACAACTAGTGTGGGGTTGGGGTCACCATCACAATAGATGTGGGCATCGTCTTCATCCAAGCTTTGCATCGTGGCTACCTTGTTCAATGTGTGATACTCGTCTTCGCTCATAGACTCATAGTCTCCATTGTCATTAACGATCATCACCTTTTTGTTGGTGCACTCAAAGGACTTGTGTCCTTGCCCTCCGTACACTTGTAGCAAGTGATATATGACTTGGCGGCTTGGGGTGAGGGCGCCGTCTTCTTGATGTTTGTTGGAGGTTGAGGTGTAGTACCTTTGACATTGTCTTGAGCGTGGACTTGAACCATGGGTTGTGTTGATGATGAAGCTTTTGCAGCAAAGAAGGACTTGGCCTTGATGTACTTGAGCTCTTCCGCGACTTGGCGCTCGGCCTTCATGGCTTGATGCACTAGCTCGACAAGGTTCTCATAGGGTTGGAATTCCACTATCTTCTTTATGGGGTACGTGAGGCCGTTCAAGAAGCGTGCCATTGATTGTTCCTCGGATTCAACAATGTGTGCGCGGGAGATAGTTGACTCCATCTCCTTGTAGTACTCGTCAACCGTCTTGAGGCCTTGTTTGAGCTCTTGCAACTTGTACAAATCGCGCGCATAGTGATGTGGCACAAAACGCTTGTGCATTTCCATCTTCATGTCATTCCATGTGTCAATTGGGTCTTCGAAAGAGGCTTGGAGTTGTTCCCACCATATTTGCGCATAGCCTTCGAGTTCTAAGGAGGCGAGGTCAACCCGTTTGTCTTGTGGCACCTTGTAGACGCGAAATAGTTTGGAGACCTTGGATTCCCATGCGATGTAGTCCTCGGGGTCGTCTTGGGAGGGTTGAAGCGTGGCTTGTGCTCCTCATCATCATCATCATCATCATCATCATCATCATCATGGTGGTGATGTCGGTCTCGGTGGCGATGCCTTGGTTGGTGGCGTGGAACATAATCCTCATCGTCTTCAAGATCAACATGATTGTTGTCCAATGGCACTCGGCGGGCTCGATGTGGAGGTAGGTCATGACGATGATGTCGATTGTCCTCATTGTGGGTGTGTGGGGCGTCCAAGTTAGCATTTGGGATTGGTATTTCTTGACGATGGTGATCTTGATGGTGTTGGGAGTCCAAGTTCGCTTGAGGGTGAGGCGCTTCTTGACGATGTCGGTCTTGGTGTTGTTGAGGATCCATGTTCGCTTGTTGATGAGGCATCTCTTGGTGATGGTGTTCTTGATGATGGCGATTTCCTTGATCATGCTCACTCCGTGCGTGGCTTCTAGTGGTGGAGTGGTGAGAACTTCGCGAGCTTGACCTTGAAGAGCGACTATGATCTCAGTCGAGGAGCTTGCTCATGGAATCTTGGATTTGAGCGAAACGCTCATTGTTTTCACGTTGCGCGGCTTGATGGCGCTCCTCATAGCGGCGTAAGTTGTCATCGATGTACCTCTTGAGCGCCTCCTCTTGCTTGCTCATGTCGACGTCTTGTTCTTACCTAGCCATGATAAGAAAACACAAGTGATATGTGGAATATGTGGTGGCTAATAACCGCTCTTACCTTTGGTTGATAGTATTGGACAAGTGGACTCGCCTTCCGAGACAAAGGTATCACAAGAGTAAGAGTTGGTTGATTACCAATCCAAAAGCGACTCACACACACACTTATGAGGAGCTTATGTATGGCAAAGTGGTAAGAAATCGAAACGAAGCAAACGATAAGGCTATTGCAAAAGGTGGAGGATAACCACAAAGATCAAGAGGCAAAAGAGGCTAACCACACAATCCAAGAAACAAAGGAAACTCACACGTGGAGACAAACGTGGATGGTGCGACTATGGGGATGAGCAACTTGGACCTAACGAAGACTATGCTCGTGCCGCACCACCGCTCGAAGGACAACTAGCTCAAGTGTATAGGAGGGAGCACCCGATTTGCACAAGTGTACACGTTTCTCTATTGGGTATTGGAGCTTTGAGGCGGTAAGGAGGACTAGGATCACGGCTCGGCTTTTCTCTTTTTCTCTTTTTTTTGAATCTTTTCTATTTCTCTTTTTGCTTTATGCTTTTGCCCGAGCCGAGTCCGCTACACGTTGATTCTCGCAAGATTATGATATGCTCACTTGGTGTTACACTAGTGCAATGCTCACACTTTGAAGAACTAGCTCCTAGGAAAAAGTTTCGCGAAAAGGAAAGGGATGTGTCGCAAGTTTTACCTTTGGTTGCGTCGAGGAAACGAGGAAGCGACACGAAACGCACGTCGGTGAAGACGCGTGCTGGCGGTAGTACTAGTGGACTCGAAACTGCACGGGCCGCTTGAGCTGCGAGCGGAATTGGCTCCGGGAAATCTTCAATCTGACGAATTTTGGGCGAAATTGGCACAAGGGAACACCAAAGGAAGGTGGAGAAAGGTCTTAAGCACTAGATCCGTGGATGAAAACCACAAATCGCTCACCAAATCGAGAGATCGAACGAAATCCATACGGGCTATTTTTTTGTGAATTTTCGAAATTGGTATGGTTGAGAAAAAATTGGTGGAAAATGGCTAATAAAAGGTGGAAACATGATCCAAATCCGTGGCAACCCTTGCTCTTGATACCATATGATGTTCACGGATTTGAGGGGGAAACGGGGATGAACGCGAAGAACATGATGAACACGAGGTGGAAATCGGGGGAAATCATGGGCAAACAAAGAGGATAACTAGCAAAACCTGCAGAGATCTCCACCCAACAACAACCCTCACAAGAGAAGCCTTTGGATCGAAGAATCAAAGCCAATCTTACTCTTAATGAAACCGATTGCTCTTACCGGCCGGTCCACCGATCCAATAGAATCACCGCAGTGAAAGATTGGGATGCACTACTAGAGACACCTCAGTGAAAGAGTAGCAACAACAAGATCCATCCTCATAGAGGAACCCTAGCAACGAGGGAGGAGGAGCATAGCTCTCAAGTCTCAATTTCAGTCTAACCCTAGAAAGGAAAGAGGGGAGTGCTATTTATAGGCGTAGTACAAAACGAGTACAGAATGCGGGAGACCGGCTGGGAGGCCGACGGGCGCAGGTGGGGGACCAGCCTAGGGGCCGGCTGGGAGGCCGGCGGGCGCAGGTGGGGGGCCGGCCTAGGCCGGCTGGGTGGCCTGCGGGCACTGGTGGGTGGCCGGCTGGCTCTGGTGGGTGGCCGGCCTGGGGGCCGGCCTAGGCCGGTCTGGAGGCCGGCCAGCCTGGCTCCACCTCCTTCTTCCTCTTCTCCTTAACCATCTTCTTGGATCTTTCTCTTGGTCATCTTCTGCATCATCTTGGACCTCCTCTTGCTCATCTTCACATGTGGGGCTACATCATCTCTTCTCTGCTGAATACTATAACTCCTCTCTGCTAAAGTGAAATGCACCTGATGGCTACGGTGACGCCAAAAATTCGTGTATGTCGAACGTTGGAAATCACCCCAAGAGGAAGGTGGATGTAGCACAACAACAAATTTTCCTTAGTAAAGAACCAAGATTTGTCGAACCACTAGGAGTACGGTGTGTCACATAGTTTGATGTATGACCTGCACACAACACACAAAACAACCTTGCTCGCAATGTTCTAGTAAGTTTGTCAAACTTCCCTTCTCGCTAAAACAAAGGATTAGTGAACGAAAAAAAATAGTAGCAAAACGGGTCAGCGAAGAACAAGTTTGTAATCAATGTAAAAAAAGGACCGAGGGCCATAGTCACTAGTGGTATCTCTCCAAAGATAGTAAACATTGTTGGGTAAACAAATCACAGCTAGGCAAATGATAGAATTATGATCATGCAACACGTCAAACATATATAGACCACGCACCGGCACCGCATGTATAACTGATACTCCACTTCGAGTGCGCTTCTATGCTTGCCACTCTAGGTATTAAGCTGGAAACAATAGAATATTGCCTTAAGCACCATTATTTTATCCTTCGTAGCAACACACATCCTTACCCTTAGTTTTTACTGTCCGGCCTTCCCTGGCTAGTGTACCCAACATGACGACTCGTTTTGTCCGCTCCATCCGTTTTTAATCACTTAGGCCACAATCTTCACTAGAAACAAATAAAATAATGTACATTTTATTACGGCCGAAGGAATAAGAATCACATAGTTTATTACAACCAAATAAATTTAAAATTGTAGCAAATAAATTAGAACAAAAATGATGATAGGACTACTGCTTTGCTACGTGAGTCACATATGCTTAACCAAATCATTTTGAAGTTTAACATGAGTTTCCCGATCACGTATTTCATGATGAAATTGGAGAAACTATTCAAATGTTATCGCTCCACCCTCGGCCTCACTCACCCAGTTATTTCCATCCTTGGTCACAGATACCGTCATGATCATTTATCATCTACGGTCATGTTTTGCATGGTCACACAAGCATGCATCACCTCCCACGTAGTGTCAACACTCCATGTTTTATCAGGGTGTCGAACAATACCACAACGAGATTGGAGTACACCAAAAGCCCGCTCCACATCCTTCGTAGCTCTCTCTTGTTCTTTGGCAAATCTAGACTTCTTCTCTCCTTATGGATTGGACATTGTCTTCACAATTGTAAACCACATAGGAGAGATACCATCAACTAGGTAGTATCTCTTGGTGTATTGAAGGTCGTTGATCTCATTGTTGACCTTTGGGGAATTGCATTCTGAAATCCTAGAGAACACTAGAGAGCGTTGAATCATGTTGATGTCATTGTGAGAACCTGCCATGCTGAAGACAGAGTGTCAAATCCATAGATCTTGTGATGCCAACGATTCAAGTATGTCTGTGCACTCTGCAACGTACATGTCCCTTATATTGCATGTGTTGGGTAAATGTACAGTTTTCCACTCCCAATGCATACAATCTATGCTTTCAAGCATCCTAGGAAACCCTCTTGAAAAATTGATCGAAAGCAACCGGGCAGTATCTGCAGCGTTGGGCTATGTCAAGTACTCCAAGCCAAACACTTGAACCACAACATTGCATAACTTGTACATTGAATCAAGGCGTGTGGACTCACTAATGCGCATGTACTCATCAACAAGATCACAAGCAATTCCATATGCAAGCATTCGAACAACTGCAGTACATTTCTGATAAGAAGAGATGTTGAGCTTACCACGGCATCATGCTAGCATTGGAAGTAATCATCATAAGTCATCACCCTCTCACGAATACGGTTTAACACATGTCTTGCCACCCGAAAGCGTCGTCAGAGATTGGTCGGAAATAGTTGCTTTGTGTGATGAAAGTAATCTGTGTAAGTTGGACATGGCCATCTTCTCTGTCGCAATCCAACGCAGCTGCACGACCTAATACCGATCCTATGAAAAATAGTAGCAGCCTCAAAATTTGTTCATTGACAAGAAGTATAGCAATCAAAACATCACTCTCATCGTCGGACGATTCTTCAAACGATGATGAACATACGATGTTATTATAAAACAACTTAGCCGAGCTATCCGCCATGATCTCGGACAGTGAAATGATGAATTCCGACCTCACAAACAGGTCGGGCAAAGGGCCGAGCACATTGTGGGCGGGTGCCGATCGTGGGTGTGGATGAACCTTGACTGGTGTAGGGCCCCTGTCCTGGTCGCTACCCGATGACGATTAAGTCACCGGCGGTGTGTGACGAAGAGGACGGAAAGCGACGTCACGGCGGAGAGGTGATTTCCTATGATGGAGGGGTTGATTCGGTGTAGAGGTGGGAGTGTTGGCCTTCGTGCCACCAAAGATGGGACATGGGAGGACACCACACGCGTCTGCGATGTGTCCGGACAAACGCAAATCTGGCCCAAAAATTGGGTAGGCTGTGATTTCTAACTGCGCGCTGCCCGGATAGAAAGAGACATAAGAGGATGAAATTGGACACCTCGTTGGAGTGGCAAAACTTCTAGTCAAGATATCTTTTGCAGTACTCGATACATTTTCCCCGAGTATTCGACAGGGACGGATCCACTATGATTAATGGGTGTTCAGATGAACACCCAATTTTTTGCAAACAAGTATACATAGTGTATAGTCACTTGTGATATTTCTTAGCATATATAAACATTGTGTTTCTCGTCCAATTCGAGCTCAACCTTGAATTTGTATTTTTTTCAAGATTGATGTGGGGGATCCCCATCGCTTGTTGCATTCAATCGAAAGTAGCCTGGCGGGCCATGTTCTTGCAACAGAAGGAGAAATTACAAGGGATACAAAGGCAATAGAAGACAATGAAATACATGAAAAAAATATGACTAGAAACAAGGGGGAAACACTAAGGGAGGAGGAGGTTAGCAAATGGAGCCAACTGAAACCCTCGTGAGGCTAACACCTAGCCAGCAGCCAGAGGAGGATCTCCGGTGAGAACCTCAGCACTGAAGCAAGTAGCCCGATGGAGTAGGTAGCAGAATACATGGACACTGATGACCCACAAGTATAGAGGATCTATCATAGTCCTTTCGATAAGTAAGAGTGTCGAACCCAACGAGGAGCAGAAGGTGTTGACAAGTAGTTTTTAGCAAGGTTTCACTACAAGCACTAAAAGAGAAATGTTTTTAGATTTTGATTTAAAGAACAAATAAAGAACAAGTAAATAAAAGAGTGCTGCAATAATTGCAGCAAATAGCCCAATCCTTTTAAGCTCAAAGGACAGGTCAGTTGTGTTACTTATGAAGATTAAAACGTTCTCAAGGACACATGGGAGTTCTGCCTAGCCAGTTCATTGCACGCCGGTGATTAACCTTCAATGTTTTGATAAAGTGCTGTGTGGGTGGACCTATGCTAATGCACCGCCCTTACTTGGACAAATACATACTTTTGATTAAACCCCTTGCAAGCATCCGCAACTACAAGAAAGTTTAAGATAAAAACCTAACCACAGCCTTAAACTCCGAGACCCTACGCTCCCTAGTGCACTAGTTCACAAATTGGGGTTTGGTTTCTGTCACTCCTGCAACCCTACCATAAGCAAACTAAATACACTATGCATTCCCCTAGGCCCTTTGAAAGGTGAAGTATCATGTAGTCGACGTTCACACGATACCACTAGAGGAATAACACCACAACATAAATCAAACCATTAAATATTACTCAACATTATGCAATTACTAGCAACTAGGCTTTCCCCATGTCCTCAAGAACCAAACGAACTACTCACAAGACATCATATAGATCATGATCAGAGGTGATATGAATAAGGGCAACAATCTGATCGTAAAGACAATTCACCGATAAAACTCTCAAGCATCAACTACAAGTGTAATCAACACCCGGGATACGATTCCAATGAACTAATAACAAAACAATGACATTGCTACAGCGGGATGAGATGGGACGGTGATGGTGATGATGGTGCTGATGATGGAGATGGTGTTGATGATGATCCCGATGATGCTTGGCGTGATGGCGATGACGATGGCGCGATTCCCCCCTCCGGGAGGGAAATTCCCTGGCAGATTTCTCCCTGCCGGAGCTCTTCTTCTCTCTGTCTGGTTTCCGCCTCGTGGAGGCGGCGGAAAAATTCCTCTTCGATCCCCCGATGTTTTAGGTCAAGGGTCAAGTAATACGCCGAAGGGGAGCCGGAGGGGCCACAGGGGCCAGGGGCGGGCCCCTGCGGCCAGGGTGGGCCCGCGGAGGGGCCGCCCCTGCCCCTGGAGCTCGCCTCCTGCCCCTTTTGGCTCCATGCTTATTCTTCATAATATTTATCTCAATTTTCTGGAATTTTGAGCTTCCGAAGTCAGGTGTCTTGACAGGTACTTTTCCAGCTGATTCCAGGCTCCGGTGGATGCATCTCCAATAATTGCCAAACATGCAAAATGAGATAAAATAACATAAGTATTGCATCATAATATGAAATATATCAATGAATAAAGATGAATTATGATGTAAAATAGTGATGCAAAATGGACGTATCAACTCCCCCAAGCTTAGACTCCGCTTGTCCCCAAGCGAAAACTGAACTCGGTAAACATGACCACAGGTTTATAGAGTGAAGTGTCGATAAATAAAGAATACGAACATGAAG
>QRDG01000263.1:435043-502144 GCA_012064385.1 Puccinellia tenuiflora | reverse complement strand
CTCAATGCCGAGTCAGCCCGATTTGGGCCTAAAGTCCTAGATCGGGACACTTGAAGGAGAAACAAAAAAAGGCCATGTGTAAACGCCTAGGTTGCAAATGCATGCATCACCGTACGAAACCAATAAAATAACAAAACGACAAAAAAGAGAGAGCAAAACAGCCCAGAACCTGTGTAAAAATACTACCTCCGGCCCTCTTTAATTGTCACGGAGAGAGGGCTTAGAACCTAGCGCCGCCACTTCTTCTCCTCAACCGTAGATCGGTTCCCACTCCTCCGGCCGGCCTTGCCGGCATCGGGAGGGGTGGGGAATCCGATCTATGAGTGGAGTTTTCAATAAAATTAGTGTTTCAATCTAGGGTTTTGGTTGTCGTCATCTTCATCTATGGAGATGACATCTTCTACAATAAGCAATCTTCTGGACTTCGTTCGACGGAGAGATTTCCTTCCCGGCGTCAATGGTGGTTTTGGAAGATTAAGTTTGTCTAGGTATGGTTCTTCAGATCTTGCTTCGCCAGATCAATCTTGGATTTTTTTTCTCATGGTTGCCGCGAGAAGGATTGTCCTCGCAATATCTGTCCCGGCTACTACGTCCTCGGCAATGGTGATTCGTTCGCTCGGCTCCCAACGACGTCGACAAAATTGTTCGGTTATTTTTCACAGGAATATCAGTGGTGGTGCTCTTGCCGATGTTGCTTGATTAATTTAATGGCTGCGTGCGTGCACAAAGCCTTGGCATTGCGGCTCAAAATTAAAAGGGGAGAACCTCCGTTGGTATTCACAGGTCTGTGGTTTGGTGTACTCGTCATTGTTCTACGGCTGCTTCCAGAAAAGTACAAGATTGTGTCATGGAAGAAGAAAGGGCTTGAAGATCTCAAAGATTTGCTCGTCTCTTTTAGTATTGTTTTTGTAATCGATGTAATCATGTACTATTTGCTGGTTAAATATATATGATATTTGCTAAAAAAACAAAACGACAAAAAGAATAACACTAAACTTTGACATCCCATTGGACGATTAATTAGTTGACTGAGCCCTAAACTAATTTCCATCTTACTGAGAATTAGCAAAACCGTTAAACCTAACACATATACACTATTTATATGTTAAGCTTATTGAAACACGTACATATACACTCTAATCAATTATTTATCTTACAGTTGGTGATTACAAGTTTTGAAAGAGTATTGCAATGAGTCCAGTGAAGTATAAGTTGAAAAATAAGCATGGGTATATGAGCTCTTATTGATATTAATCGAACTATTTTTCTTGAAATTTAGTGAAGATACATGTTATTATTTGTGGAAGAACATTATTTTATCTTTGAGCTATTTGTATTGTGTCATTCGACAGATTTTAAACTTATTTGCTAGACTATATGCAATCTACCGAGACAAGATTAAGACATCTAGTCTAGGCTTTATTTTCGGCAATTTCTACAACTGGGTCAAAGTTTGTCGGCCAAAGGGCCTCGGTAGCCTCGAAATTCTAGATTTTGAGAAGTAGTTCGCAGGGGCATTGTGGCTACACAGTGGCTCTGGTATGAATGGACGGGCCCGAACATACCACGGACAGGCCTAGAGACCCCAAATGACGATATTGACCGAGTGCTTTTCGGGGCCGCTACCAAAGTAAGATTGGAGACAAAATGAAGGCCTCCTTTGCATCTTCCTCTTGGCTTGGAGGCTCCTTGCCTAAGTCTTTGGCCCCTCAGATATATGCGGCCTCCAAGCGCAAAGAACCAACCGTTCATGATGCCCTGACAAAGATGGAATACTAATCTAAACATGGAGGCGTTCAATGTCAATCACATCTCGCAGTTTGTGATGCTCTTGGAGCGGCTACAGTCCTTCACGGTCACTTCTGATACCATGGATTCTATTACATGGACGTTAACTGTACTTGGGATTACTCAGCTGTATCCGCCTACAATGCTCAGTTCATTGGTGTGGTGCCCTACTCCTTCAGAAGCTTGGCATCGAAGCCTTGGGCCCCTCCAAAATGCGGCTCCTTCGGCTGGCAGTGCAAAACAGGCTGTGGACCTCGGATCAGCTTGCCATACGAGGATGCATGGCCCCACCAACCGCTTTGCCAGCTCTGCAAAAACCTTCCGAAAACTACCAGACACATCATCTTCGAATGTAGATTCGCCAAGCGCATCTGGAGCGCCACTGCCTTCTGGCTCTCCTGCCTAATGCTCTTACAGAGTATGGGCACATGTCGGCCTACTGTTTTTCAATACTGGCAAGCCACCCTGAGCACCCGTATAACTTGCCAAAAGGGTTTGAAGATGGTTGCTNCGGCCGAATGAATAAGAATCACATAGTTTATTACAACCAAATAAATTTAAAATTGGTAGCAAATAAATTGGAACAAAAATGATGATAGGACTATACTTTGCTACGTGAGTCACATATGCTTAACCAAATCATTTTGAAGTTGGACGTGAGTTTCCCCGATCACACATTTCATGATGAAAATTGGAGAGAAACTATTCAAATGTTATCGCTCCACCCTCGGGCGCACTCACCCAGTTATTTCCATCCTGGTCACATATACCGTCACGATCGTTATCATCTCGGTCATGTTTTGCATGATCACAAAGCATGCATCACCTCCCACATAGTGTCAACGCTCCATGTTTTATCAGGGTGTCGAACAATAGCACAACAAGATTGGAGTACAACCAAAATCCCTCTCCACATTCTTCCTAGCACTCTCTTGTTCTTTGATAAACCTGTACTTCTTCTCTCCTTATGGATTGGACATTGTCTTCACATTCTAAACCACATAGGATAGATACCATCAACTAGGTAGTAATCTCTTGGTGTATTGAAGGTCATTGATCTCATTGTTGACCTTTGGGGAATTGCATTCTGAAATCCTAGAGAACACTAGAGAGCATTGAAACACGTTAATGTCCTTGTGAGAACCTGCCATGCTGAAGACAGAGTGTCAAATCCATAGATCTTGTGATGCCAACGATTCAAGTATGTTTGTGCACTCTGCAACATACATGTCCCTTGTATTGCATGTGTTGGGTAAATGTTACAGTTTTCCACCTCCCAATGCATACAATCTATGCTTCCAAGCATCCTAGGAAACCCTCTCGAGCATTGATCGATAGCAATCGGGTTGTATCTGCAGTGTTGGGCTATGTCAAGTACTCCAAGCCAAACCTTGAACCACAACATTGCATAACTTGTACATTGAATCAAGGCATGTGGACTCACTAATGCACATGTACTCATCAACAAGATCACAAGCAATTCCATATGCAAGCATTCGAACAACTGCAGTACATTTTTGATAAGAAGAGATGTTGAGCTTACCACGGCATCACCCTCTCACGAATACGGTTTAACACATGTCTTGCCACCCGAAAGTGTCGTCAGAGATTGGTCGGAAATAGTTTGCTTTGTGCGATGAAAGTAATCTGTGTAAGTTGGACATGGCCATCTTCTCTGTCGCAATCCAACGCAGCTGCACGACCTAATACCGATCCGATGAACAACAGTAGCAGCCTCAAAATTTGTTCATTGACAAGAAGTATAGCAATCAAAACATCACTCTCATCGTCGGACGATTCTTCAAACGGTGATGAACATATGATGTTATTGTAAAACAACTCAGCCGAGCTATCCGCCATGATCTCGGACAGTGAAATAATGAATTCCGACCTCACAAACCGGTCGGGCAAAGGGCCGAGCACATTGTGGACGGTGCCGATCATGGGTGTGGACGAACCTTGACTGGTGTAGGACCCCTGTCCTGGTCGCTACCGATGACGATTAAGTCACCGGTGGTGTGACGAAGAGGACGGAAAGCGGCGTCGCGGCGGAGAGGTGATTTCCTATGATGGAGGGGTTGATTCGGTGTAGAGGTGGGAGTGTTGGCCTTTGTTCCACCAAAGATGGGACATGGGAGGACACCACATGCGTCTGCGACGTGTCCGGACAAACGCAAATCTGGCCCAAAATTGGGTAGGCTGTGATTTCTAACTGCGCGCTGCCCGGATAGAAAGAGACATAAGAGGATGAAATTGGACACCTCGTTGGAGTGGCCAAACTTCTAGTCAAGATATCTTTGGAGTACTCGATACATTTTCCCCGAGTATTCGGCAAGGACGGATCCACTATGATTAATGGGTGTTCAGATGAACACCCAATTTTTTTTGCAAAAAAGTATACATAGTGTATAGTCACTTGTGATATTTCTTAGCATATATAAACATTGTGGTTCTCGTCCAATTCGAGCTCAACCTTGAATTTGTATTTTTTTCGAGATTGATGGGGGGATCCCCATCACTTGTTGCATTCAATCGAAAGTAGCCTGGCGGGCCATGTTCTTGCAACAGATGGAAAAATTACAAGGAAATACAAAGGCAATAGAAGACAATGAAAATACATGAAAAAATATGACTAGAAACAAGGGGGAAACACTAAGGGAGGAGGAGGTTAGCAAACGGAGCCAACTGAAACCCTCGTGAGGCTAACACCTAGCCAACAGCCAGAGGAGGATCTCTGGTGAGAACCTCAGCACTGAAAGCAAGTAGCCCGATGGAGTAGGTAGTAGAATACATGGACACCAAAACGGGAGCACACTGATACGTGTCAAACGTATCTATAATTTTTGATTGATCCATGCTAGTTTTGTGATGTTGTCACATGTTTTTATTATCGTATTACATCATTTTTATGCATTTTGTCGGACTAACCTATTGACAAGATGCCTAGTGCCAGTTTCCTGTTTTTGCTATTTTTGTATTTCAGAAAATTTACTTCTGAAAATATTCTCGGAATTGGACGAAAATTTACAGGGAATTTTTATTCGACGGAAGGCACCTGGAGACCAAAGGGCGACCTAGGGAGCCACCCACAGGCCAGGGGCTGCCCCCTATCGCGGCCCTAGGGCAGCCCGCGGGTGGGACCCGCCATACCCTGTGGGCACCCCCTCGGCCCCCTCCGACGCCTATAAAATCCCATTAAACCTAAAAACGTCGAGGAGGCCATTATTTTCCAGAGAAGTCACCCCGACGCGCCGTCATCTCAAACCCTAGTTCGGGGGTGATTCTGAAGCAAATCCCGGCACTCTGCCGGAGGGGAGATCGATCCCGGAGGGCTCTTCATCGCCATGCCTTCCTCCGGGATGATTTGTGAGTAGTCCCATCTTGGACCATGGGTCCATGGCAGTAGCTAGATGGTAGTCTCTCTCTCTTGTGCTTCATGTCTTATGATCTTGTGAGCTGCCTAACATGATCAAGATCGATTATTTTAATGCTATGTGATGTGTTTGCTGGGATCCGATGGATTATAAAGTTATGATCAGATTGTGCATGATTCTTATATGTTGATTTATGTTTTTGCATGCTTTCGATGTGCGTAGTTACTTTGGCAAGTGATTGTGTGTATCTCCAAGAGAGGGTATTTATGCTAGATAGTGGGTTCATGCCCCCTTTTGTTCCTGGGCACGAGTGACAGAAACGTCTAAGGGCGAGGGTGTGCTGTTGCTACTAAGGGTAAAACAGTGGTGTTAATGTCTTTTTTGATATTAGTATTGCTTACTTCATGCGCTTTACTTAATGCAAATGTCTGTTGCTTCCAACTTAATACCGATGGATGACAGACTGGATAGCGATCCCACGGTGGACTTTTAAAACAAAGATGCAGTTGGACTCAATGGTTTTTGTTCATTGTCGTGATGCCTACTTAAATATTATCATGTTCTTTTTGTCATAGTTAGATTAAGTTTGTGTTATAATCTTGTCAATTGCCCAGCTGTAATTTGTTTACCCATCATATGATTGTTCTATTTACTTGAGAGACTCCGCTAGTGAACCCATGGCCCCCGGTCCATCTTTTTACATTGATTGCAACCTTTATACATCACTTTTCATCATCATTACTCCACTGGTCCATTTTCATATTTCATCTATTTCATTATATAATTAACCGCTTTGTTTTCTGCGAGACCGGAAAGGTTGACAACCTTTCCGCCGTTGGGGGCAAAGTATTTTGGTTGAGTGTGCAGGTCCACGTCTGTTGAAGATTAAGCGCTAGAGATCTTCAACATTCAATTTGTTGTTGATTTCAAGGTCCTACTGGTTCGATAAACCTCGGTTTATTATCGAGGGAAAACTGCTCTTGCTACATCTCCGCCTTCGTTTGGGGCACCACCCAACTCTTCATTAGTAGCAATCAAGCTCTTTTCTGGCGCCGTTGTCGGGGATCTTGGAGCTACAGCAAGGGGAGTCTCATACTCTCAATCAATTTACTTTGTTTTTGTCTTGCTTGTTTTATTTCTCGTTAGCTTATTTTTCTTGTTGTAAAATTTAAAGTGTAGTCTTTATTCCTGTCTTGTTATTTTATCTTATCATTATGTCTTCCACTGAAAACACCAAGTTGTGTGACTTTACTAGCACTAATAACAATGATTTCATATGCTCTCCAATTGCTCCCCCGCTACTAAAGTGGAATCTTATGAAATTAAGCCTGCCTTGCTAAATCTTATTATGAAAGAGCAATTTTCTGGTGCTAGTATTGATGATGACCACAGTGCACTCCAGGGGTCGGGATCGACGACCGGACCGCCTGAATGCTGAATACGGAGGCGACCAGGACCTCCGCCGCGTGGGAGGACCGAATCGGGGGTAGCAGGAACTTGCGGCTGAGCACCGCCACGTGCCGCAACGGATGCGAAGGGCAGACCGGCCGACCGACGAATTTGAAGGGAGGGGGTGGAGGGGGGAGGGGAACGTATGGGGCAGTGCCCCGCCGCGGCGGCGGCTAGGGGATTGGTTGCGGAGGTGGGTCGGGAGGGGTGGCAGCGGGGTCGCCTCATAGACAGGCCTGTGGAGCAACCCGGAGGTGCTAGGGCTTCCTCGTTTTAGGAGATCAATTTGTATTTTTTATTGGTGTGAAGACATAGCCCTTTTTCACCTTTATGTTTTGTGTCCGACAAAATTAAATTATATTTCTGGATCCGTCCCTCGTGGTCGGACAGTCGGACACGGATGATCGTGTATGCTCTGGTTCTCCCGAGAGCCACGCGGGTTGATGACGATCGCGCGCACCGGTTCGTGTTTTGGCCCTAGCTCGCGGACGTAGGCCACCACACCGCGCTGTCCAGAACGTTACTAGTACGAGCGAGCAGCACAGCACGCGGCACGCACCTACACCTAGCGGAGAGCGGTAGCAGCGCCAGCCAGCCAGCCAGGGCATGCACTAGTAGGACCGGTGGGCCGCCCCCGTGGTCGAAGGGCAACGCATGCCGAGGCCACCCCATGACATCCAGATCCAGGGAGCTCTGCTGGGCCACCATGA
Organism: Puccinellia tenuiflora; assembly: GCA_012064385.1. Taxonomy (NCBI): domain Eukaryota; kingdom Viridiplantae; phylum Streptophyta; class Magnoliopsida; order Poales; family Poaceae; genus Puccinellia; species Puccinellia tenuiflora. Next base: position 494,823 of record QRDG01000263.1, on the reverse strand, counting down.
CCGCTGCCCAATCCCACTAGGATACGAGCAAAAGGACCGATGGGAGGCGAGAGGCAATGCTGCCCGATGTAGGTCAGGCTCCAAAGCGATGCCTCCAAGGAGGAAGAACGACACGTAGGCGACGCCGTCGCCTGATCCGGGCATGCCGGGATCGAGGATTTCTCCCGCAGCACCGACGGGAGAGCACCACACAAAGAGGACACCTCCAGGGAGGAGCACGACATCCACAGTGCGTCGCTGTCCATAGGCTTTCACCCAGCAGTGCCTCCTTGACTCATCGGGGCGGGTCGGCGTCACCACCCCTGCAGCACAACGGAAGTGACAGGCCTGTGGAGCAACCCGGAGGTGCTAGGGCTTCCTCGTTTTAGGAGATCAATTTGTATTTTTTATTGGTGTGAAGACATAGCCCTTTTTCACCTATATGTTTTGTGTCCGACAAAATTAAATTATATTTCTGGATCCGTCCCTCGTGGTCGGACAGTCGGACACGGATGATCGTGTATGCTCTGGTTCTCCCGAGAGCCACGCGGGTTGATGACGATCGCGCGCACCGGTTCGTGTTTTGGCCCTAGCTCGCGGACGTAGGCCACCACACCGCGCTGTCCAGAACGTTACTAGTACGAGCGAGCAGCACAGCACGCGGCACGCACCTACACCGCACGCGCCGAGACACCTGCCGGCCGGCCGCGCGTCTCGTCGGGCCACCGCTAGCGGAGAGCGGTAGCAGCGCCAGCCAGCCAGCCAGGGCATGCACTAGCAGTAAGTAGGACCACGCTAGCTCCAGTCATCGGCCGAATCACTGTCAATCAAAGCCGGCCGGCGTGTTCATCTTATCCGGACCGGAGCCTGCAAAGCGGCGGCGCACCACGCCCATGCCACGCTTTCCTCCTTTTCCTCGCCAAGCCAAATCCATCCGGAAAAAGACTTGACCATCCTGATTTCTCTAGCTAGGTCCAACCAGAATCGAATAATGTGTTGTCGAGCTATGAGACCATACCATACCAATTACGGGCCAACAGAACGAGGGCACCAACTTTCTGCCACATTGGTGCAAGAAACAGCAGGATCCACATCCATCCTTCTGCACCATTTATTCAAGCTCCTCGGTTTGCACGAATTTGGAAGGATTCACCATGGCCGAAAAATAGGTGGAGCTAGTGGATCGTCTGGCTGGCTGGGATTCACAGGACAAGAGAGGAGAAAGAACAGGAGATCTTTCTTTCTTTCTTTCTTCAGGCAACGAACCGCTTCCACCAGGTAGGTACGAACAAAAACCGCCGGCCGGAGCCCTTTCCTTTTCCGGAAGGACGGACGGTGGGCCTGGTTGGGTCGTGGGCTGGCCCAACGTGGCCTAGGCTAGGGTTTCTCGTTGCTTCCCGCTGAAGTTATTTAAAGGGGTTATCGCTAGGGCCACCAAGGACGGAGACACACCAGGAGAATGGACATGGGAACCAACCACAGCAGCTAGCGTCTGAGTACTCGAGTGTTCGGGAAATCGGTTTGGCAATTATGGAGAGTAGTACATTTAACACACGACGGGATTGTTGTTGTCACATCACGTGTCTAGGCTCTCATGCGGCCTAATATCAAATCCTTGGGTAAGGACCGCACTACGCAACTACGAGGCTGTGGCTGCAGCGCTTCTGCTCTTCACTCAACCATGCATGCATGTGATGGCATAAACAATGACATTGGCGAGACCTCCTTAATAAGTATATAATGTAAAAAAAAAACTTTGAACGACTATCAACGATAGTTGCCAAATTGTCTGCACCTACTTACAAATTACATAAATCTGAAATATCAAATTATAATAACTTAGTTTCCATGTTACTGTACGCCATTCCAGATCAAATGCAAGACTCCATGATACTAATTAGTGTGGAATGATGTCTCCTCTTAGTTATTGTAAACACTCGAAATACTGACTCTCTAACTTTACATAACATTGCAATGCCTAAGAAAATGAATAAAAAACAACTGGCAATCATAGCTTACGAAAATGATATCAGGCGAGGCGGAAAAATCGTCAAACCTTAGGAACACACGATCTACTTTTTAAGCTCTAATCGATACGAACTCATCGGTGAAACGGATTGCTGATCGAATTAACGGTTTAGTAGATAAATCCTTTTGATCATTCGAAATTTGCAATTAATATGGTGATGTTTGGATTACGTGGCATATTCTACATGCATTTGCATGTGATATGTCTATAAGGGAGGAGCTCACCGCTATATAAACTAGGGACATGCCCCCACATAGAATAACCTTTGAATTAGTGCTTTAAATAGCTCGAACACATTTAAGTCACTCAAACGAAGTCATCATGATATCCAAATACCTAAACTAGAAATAAAATTCTAGGTAATATTATATAAATTGAAATTAATACTAAAAGCCCGGGACACACTACTATGAAACTACCACCTTTACAAGTAAGCATGTTTGTTAGTAATATAAGAAGTGTAAACAATTTCCAAAAAAAAGGAAGAATTGTAAACATAATAGTCGCCATGCGAAACACATAATATTGTTTATGGACTTGTGGATTCCTATTCCTCATATTACAAAAATCTGAAGTATAGAAATATTTCTGGAGGACATTATGCAAGTTTGTGCCCATCTAATAAGTAATACTCCTTGAGCCCATTTTAGCAATGCATTGCATACATTCATTAGCTCAAGGTGTAAAATATGATGAATAAACTAAAACACGTGTCACATTTGGTTTTACCGTGGATTATGGTGATCCATTTTTTTTTATCAAGTGTTGTCTTATTTTATTGTTCAACTAACATTCTTGTTCTCGTGGCCCCTTCTCAACGGCAGATCACAAAACAAGTTCAACACATCAAGTTCACCTACTATAAGCTCAGGGACGGAGGAAGAGGGGGACGAGCAGGGGCTGAGCCACCCCCAATAATTTGATTTTGTTCTTTAGCTCACTAAATACTCAAGCTTCTACTTGGTAATTTTAAGCCATTTTAACCCCTCTGCCCCCTCCAAGCCTAAGATCTGGCTCCGTCAATAAGCTGAGCCGAACCCGATAATAACCAAATTACATGAAAAAAAAACCTTTTTTTCAGTCACTGAAGGACACATTTTAGTTTTTTTTCAGGGCAGGAAGTTTTTTTAGTCTTTTTTTACATTAATTTTTTTTATTTAGGAAGATTTTTTTTAGGGACGAGGCTAAACAGTGCGCGCGCACTGTTTTGCGCACCGCGGTGCCCCCTTGTCCGAACCCGACAACGTAAGGGCCCACGTCCTCCTGTCACATGGCGCGCTCGCGCGGAAAGAAACAGAAACACAAGTGTGCCCCGTGCGGGAAGGGAGGAAAATCGAGGGCGCAGCAACGTGCGAGACTTGGCTCCACCTAAAACCCCCTGGGCCTGGATCCCAAAACGTTATCATCGAAGTCTCCCCCAACTCATTTGCAGCCGCCACTAATACAAAACTCCATGGCCACTGCTATTTGTTACATCTAGCAGAAGAACAATGCAAGATTCCTAATCAGCTATAGTTGCCGATTGCTACAGAAATGCTCAGCACCTTCAGGTACTATTGAATCTCATTAACATGCCCACGATCATACTACCTGATCCATCCCCATTCCAACCTAATAGGATCCATAAAACAAGACTTATTTCGTCTGCTTTTTACATGCAGAAGAGGCTGAAGAGAGATCCAGAAAACATGTACTTGTGATGATCAAGTATGTAATTTCCTGATGCAACCAAATGTGTACCTAAAAGACATAGTTTACACGTAAAATTATGCCAGATATACATGTAAAAGAGAGATCTCAATAACCTCAGCCGAACATGAAAATTTCTGATGATTAGGCCAAGGAATATGCAAGTAATGTTAACGTTCACATGAACCTTGCAATATGTAAATTTACAGAGATACGAATATGTATTATGTTTCAATGCAGCACCTGGATGTTTGGTCCTGTCTTCCAGAAAATGAACAAAAGAGAAACAATAACATGATGTAACTATCATTCGAAACCAGCAATATAAGGAGCTTCTTCCCAGCCTACACGTCGCACTTTGATGTCCATGCTATGTGAGATAGCTTTGAACATGCCAGCAGCAAAATCTACACAGTTTAGCTGACGAAGTATCAATACTCTCACCAATGCTTTAGCCCTTGTACCATCTGGTGTCATCTTTGGATCTTGTAATATATAAAAAAGAAACCTACATGTAAATATATGTTCTATGAGACATATGTACCAGCGGTGTCCTTTTCGAAAAAGATGCACACATGGGAAACGATAAAAAAACGCGAAAGAAAGAGTTGCTCTATGGTGTTATACCTGATTTTTCTTTCCAGCCATAGGTTTTACTGTCCCGGTATCATCCTCATCTGCAGGAGGAACTTTCTCTCTTTGTGGCGGCTCACTAGGAAGTCTTCTTCCACTACCTCCTGATCTTCCTGCACCTCGGGTTCATTCTTCTGCCAGACTTGCCAACGTGTTTTGGAGTGTGGGAGTGTTCCTGCAACACAACAGTAAACATGAAAAAGTTAGAGAATATGCAGATGTGTACATCAACAAAATGATGTGCAAACACAACAATGAACATGAAAAAAATTACATGGATATTCACGAAAAGTTACATGATAGATACAGTCCATATATATGAAGTTACAGGCTAGATATAAAAAGATACCGTCCATATGCAATAAAAAGTTACAGGCTAGAAATAAAAAGTTACAGTTCATACACAAGAAGTTACATGCTATATATAAAGAGTTACAGTACATACTCAAAAAGCTTATAGGCTAGGTACAGAAAAATACAGTCCGAACACATGAGAAAGTTACTCGCTACATACAGTCCATACTCCATACACAAGAAGTTACAGCCTAAAAACAGTCCATACACAGAAAGTTGCATTCTAAAATAATATAAACATACTTCTAGAATTCAAAAACATGCATATAAACATTGGTACTAATTTCAAACATGACAAATACATTTTGTGACCCTAGAAGAAAGTTACATCTACAGTTTCTAAAGTGCCCAAAATTAGTGCTAACTAGAACATGATGGTTACATTCAGTGGCACAAAATAGTACCTCAGAAGCACTTGAAACATGATAGTTACATCCTAAGATGAATTACTGGTCGTAGCAAAGATAGTGTTTCAGTAAATTCACTATGTGTCCCATAACGGCGACGCTAGGACCTAGATGATGCCATGCCCCAAGCTCTTTAGTTTAGTTTTCGTTGCAAGCAGACTATGCAAAAACCATATACAATATTTATAGTACTACATCCCTCGTATTTTCAGAACTACATCCATAGAGTGCAAAAAATAAAGAACTTCTGCTATAGCCCACAAATCATAGCACTTCCCTAAGTCAATGATCCTTTGGATCCCAGGATTCCAATCGTTATGGAGAATTCCGACGGCACCGTCAGTATCTGCGACCCCTGGCACCTGCATATGAGGCAAGTGTATTTTCTGTAAGCCAGCACATAAACCTATCCAATGTGCAACTTTACCCATAATAATACTAGAATCTCTAGGATAACTTTGATCAAAACATACATCATTTCTAGTTCTCCAATACATCCAAGTTGCAGAGAAGTTACATCCTTCAGTTGTTACATGAACAAATTGTAGCAGGATAATGTCTTTAACTAAACTCCAACCACCAAGTTTACATCAGTACTCACATGGTTCAATGGTTACAAAAATAGACAAAGAGTGCCACAGGAATGTCTTTTCCTCAGAATGTAGTCGCATACTTGATCATGGATCATGGATTCTGCAACACTGATGCTCTAATATTGATATTGATAACTTGCATCTAGCAGTTTCAAAAGTTGTGACATGTGGACATATGCATAGTGAACGCGTTTGGTAAAAAAAAATACTTGCATCTGAAAAAGTAAGCAGTGAACTGCTTAACACCATAAGATTACAACAGTAAAAAACACAGAAAGAATCAAGAGAACCAACAAAGTTATATAACTTCGGGCTACCACTGAAACTATATGACAGATTTTAAAAGTACATCGGGAAAAGTTTGGAAACCAACAAGTTGTATAATTAAAGTTCATCTAACAAGCTGAAACTACATCCCGTACTTCAGAAAATACATCCCGAAAAAGTTCAGAAGCTAACAAGTTATACAAAGTACATGCAAGAAGCTGAAGTGACATCTCAGACATCAAAAGTAACATCCGGAAAAAGTTCACAAATTAACAGCAAGTTATAAAACTACATGCAACAGGCTGAAACTACACACCGGAATTCAGAAACTACATCTCGAAATACTTTAAAAATTAATAAGTTATGCAAATTATATGTATATTCCTGAACTACATTCCAGAATCCGGAAAAATACATCCCGAAAAAGATAAAAAACTAACAGGATGTTATATAAATTACATGCTGTTGATAAACTAAACTACATCCAGAATTCAGAAAAATACATCGCAAAAGTTTCAGGAACTACTAGCCAGCTATTTTGTGTGACTGTTACCAATTAAAAGTGCCTAGTTGCATATGCAGTAAATAATGATAGAAAACTACATCTGCATATGCAATCGATACTGGTAAAATACATTGCATACAGCCACAACTATAACACTTGTAGTGATCTTCACAGCATGGGTGTAAAATACAAGCGTACTTCGAATTTAAACCTACACACAGACATAGATGTGCACAGAACTACATCACTACATCCAACACGCCAGTTGATAAAAATACATCTACCACAATTACAAAACTACAAAGAAACTCTATTCATCCATTTTGCAGGGGCAGAACTATCTATCATGAGGCTAACAACTACATATATGGAGATGTACATGGAGATTAGGCTCACCCATTCAAAACTCGGCCAAACATGCTAGTCCTTCATCACATTGAACCTGCAAACCATACACAACAACGAGACTATGGATTTAGAAGGCGCCAAAAATCAGTCGCGAAAATACCCCAAAAAACACGCATAGCCACCAGTAAACGACTAGTTAGGGTTCCAGCGTCACTCACCTGGGCGGTGACGGAAGGAATCGAACTCGATGTAGTTGAATCAAAGGAATGGAGTCGCAAAATCCGCCGCTCCCACACCGCCCAAACAACAGCAACCGCCCGATGGAGAAGCTCGCCCCACAAATCCACCGGGATTTGGAGGTCAGAGGCGAAGGAAACTCGCCAGCAATGGTGTGCGATTTTGCGGCGAGCTGAGAAGGAGACGGGGGAGGGAGGCACTCCGCCGCTCTCAAACCACCAAATCGAAAACAACCAGCTGATGGAGAAGCTCTTTGCGCAAATCCCCCGGATTGGAGGTCAAAGCCGGAGGAAATCCCCGACGATGGTGGGGAACTGGGGACTCCGCGGCGATGACGCGAAGGAGACGGGGGAGAGAGACACGCGGGCGTGGGCGAGCAGCTTGGTTTTCCCGAAGTTCGAAACCATGGTACGTTTTGTCCGTAGTCGAACACGCGAAGGTATCGGTGACTGCCGCACGATGGCGATCCGACGGCGCGCGCGGTGAGCACTTTGTAAGGACGAGAGAGTGCCCGGGCACGGAATAGATTTTGCGTTTTTTTAGAGTCGTAGAGCAGGAAGGCGGTTGCATCGCACCCCGTTTCGCTGGGTGCGCGGAGCAAACCAAGTCCGGGAGATAAACGAGCGGCGGGATGGGCCGGGAGCGGTACCTGAATCAGGGCTGGTGAACCATCGAAAACCCCTCACGCCTCTTCCTGCCTGGCTCCTCCCTTCGCCGCCTCGCGTCAGTCTGTGGCGGCTATCTTCGTTTCCCTCTCCTCCTCACCTCCCCGTCTCCCTCCTCCCCCGCACCCTCCTCTCCTCTCCTCTCCTCTCCTCTAGGGTTTATCCATCGGCTCCACACCTACCACCTCCGCCGCGTCGCCACCGCCGCCGCTCCCGTGCTACCTCCGTCCGCAATCTTGGGCATCGGCTTCCGAGGTACGAGCTTCTTGGCACCTGGTGGTTGCTAAACCCATGCTAATTAATTAACCTCCACGAATTCTCGGTGCGCCGGCGTCGGCCATCTGGATGTTTTAGGCGGCGGCTCTCGATTGTTGCTCTGCTCTAATTTTCTAGACTTCAAGCTGTATGCTTCTTGGAGAAGTGGTTGCTGAAACCGTTGCTTTTTGGTAAATTGTAGCCTTCCGGGATGGTGTACGGATCTGCCAACGCCGGTAATGCGCAGGGCGCGGAGCTCCACGCCGACATGCAGAAGCTCTCCTTGGAGGGGAAGAAGGATGGCGCCGACGCGGCCCAGAAGGTAGTAGCTTTTCTAGGAGGAGGCTCTTGCCTCTTGCTCCTGTTCCTGTTCTAGCCGGGTGTGTGTGTGGTTCTTGGAAGGGAGGTTGCTGAAACTGATGCTTTTGGTAATTGTAGCCTTACGTGTCTGCTGCCAACGCCGGGAATTCGCAGAGCGTTGAGCCTCACGTCGACAGGTCGATAACGCCCCTGCTCCAGGAGGCCATGGATCCCAACTTTTTCTACCAGCCCAATGGATACCCCTCACCAGCCTACTACTACCCTAGCGGTACATATGTCTCGGCTATTTTTGGGCGATGGCTAGATTCATTAATTGTGAATCGGCTATTCTTGGATGTCTTGAGCCATTAACTGAGAAGTGCCATTTCTGTATGCTGGTGTGCAGGTTATGATGGCTCAACCAATGAGTGGGACTCCAGGTATGCTGGTCAAGAAGGAATGGAGATGCCCCAGGTGAGTTAACAACTTAACCCTTGTATTATAGTCAGTGTGCGGCCATATGTATAATGTTAAAGTTAGATTATGCGTTTTCACCTGTGTTTTGGAGGCTAGGAAAAAACATTTAGATAACAACTGTGCTCATGTAGATGGCAAATTTGTAATTTTGGGCAGTTGTTTCTTGTTTCAGCTATATCTAAGTTATGAAATTGGCTAATTCTGTTGTTGCATCTGTGTAGCAGAATGTGTATGGTGACATGTACCATGGATATAGTTATGCTCCCTATGGCCCGTATCCATCAGGTTCGCCTGTCCCTTCTGCCGGGCATGATGGGCAGTCATATGCCACGCAGCATTACCAGTACCCTGGTCAATACTATCAACAGCAGGCTCCGACCAATGCAGTCCATAGTGTTAATGGTGCCAATTCTCAATCCGAGTTGCCTTCTGCTGCCGCTCATCAGGCACGTGCTCCCATTGTTACAACAAAAGCAAATAATGGGACTGCTAGTGGGATTGCAAATGCCAACAGTTCACTACCGCGCAAGCAAACGTACCAGACTGTATCAGTGACCAACAGTGGTTCATATGGAAGAGGGCCTTCACAAGGTGGACCTTCCGCTGGCAATTTCGGTCACAGTGGTCTCCGTTCTCCAGCTCAGTGGTATGAGGTGCCAGCCTACTCTAATGGGCATCAGAGATCAACTGCTAGTTCCACATCTTATGGTTCTAATTCATCTGCAGCGAAAAATCAGAGTCACCGTCCAACATCAAACCTCATGGTGTGTTCTGCAAGCTATTCAATTTCTCTGTTATTGTGTTGCACAGCTTTCCTTAGTAATTTCATGCCTTCATAATTATTAATCATAACACGCTATGACTAGCTCATAGCGTTTCACATATCGTTTGTGTACTATATAAACTTACATTACGACAGTACACATAAACATCATGATAAGTTTCATGATATTCTGCGGTCCTCCCATAAAACTTAGCTGTTAGTTTCTATTTGTTTCCAGGGAATGCATACGCAGATGCCTTCATCAGGGATGGGCCTGACCTCTCATACTTATCCTAGTAGGATGTACCCTGATAGCAGATTGTATGGTCAGTACGGGAACACACTGAAAGCTGGACTTGGTTTTGGATCTAATGTGTACAACTCGAGAAATAATGGACAGTGGGGAGTCGTGGATACTGTCAAATACAAGCCTAGAGGTCGGGCACCTTTTGGTTTTGGCAGTGAGAATCAAGATGGCTTCACTGAGCTTAACAGAGGACCAAGATCTGGTGGATTCAGGCACCAAAAACCATTTGGACCTACTGTCACTATTGCGGTGAAGGGCCAGGCTCTCCCTTCAGCCGGGAAACAGGAGAATAGTGTCCTTCCAGATAAGAGCCAATTTAACCAGGAAAGCTTTCCTGCAACATACAAGGATGCAAAGTTCTTCGTTATCAAATCTTACAGCGAGGATGATGTGCACAAGAGTATCAAATATAATGTGTGGGCAAGCACTCCTAATGGAAATAAGAAGCTGGATGCTGGATTCCGAGAAGCTCAGGAGAAACCCAGTGAATGCCCTGTGTTCCTATTTTTCTCTGTAAGTACGTTGCTATTGTATGTTATCATGCATTCTTCATTTAGCATCTCTATTGACCTTACACGTGTTCTTTTAGGTAAACACAAGTGGTCAATTTGTTGGTATTGCTGAAATGGTTGGTCCTGTTGACTTTGACAAGACAGTAGATTATTGGCAACAAGACAAGTGGAATGGCTGCTTTTCAATCAAGTGGCACATTGTCAAAGATATCCCAAACAACATTTTAAAGCATATTACGTTGGAAAACAATGACAATAAGCCTGTGACAAACAGCCGTGACACACAAGAGGTATGCTTGCTGACAATAAGCCCGTGATATAATTTCATGATGAGGCCATTGTGCATTTTGATGTACTGTTGATCTTATGTATGTTCGATGTTATGTTATAGCTTGTTTTCTCAAGGACATTGATATGGTTAGGTACATACCTTAGTTAATTAGAACAGAGGAACTTTAAAAACTGTTCTCAATATATATGGTCACGGGTATGCTGAAAATTAGGATACAATCCTGTATATAAGCAACTTAAGAATGCTATTTACGGTGTCGGTCGTATTTTTGTGTATGTATGCATTTTCCCGGTTAATTGGTGACTGACTATAGGCGATGTGTTTTATCCATTCACGATTTGACCAAAAGAACATGTAGATTCAATGGGGGTGGTCGATGATGCTTCCTTGGCAGCATGATTGATGTTTTTGGTCGCTTGTGAACTTATTACTTACAATACTGCCCTGCCACCTTCTTAATGCTGCAGGTTAAGCTCGAGCAAGGTCTTCAAATGCTCAAGATTTTCAAGGAACATGTCAGCAAGACCTCAATTTTGGATGATTTTGCATTTTATGAGAACCGACAGAAGTTGATGCAGGAAAAGAGAGCAAAGCAACAGCTGCTTCAAGGCCAGGCAAGTGTTGTATCCGTACATTAGAGCGCATAATTTCATGAGCACCAGTTACGGTTATGTCGATATAGGTCCTGATGCCTGCTTATTATTCACATTGTCCAGGGCTGTGATGAGAAGGAGAAGAATGCAGTCAATGAGAATTCCACGGCACAAAACCAGACATTGAGCAAGGAGAGTACTGCCCCTGTTGCGGGCGAAGAGCTGAACGCTTCCAAACCCACAGCTGAAAGCGGTGTTGCGAATAGCAATTAGCGCATTATAATTCTTACGCCTATTGCTGTAACATGGGACCCATTCTCGCAAAACTCAGCAGGTCTGCAGTATCTGCAAATCGAGTGCGTGGATACCTGGGAAACTAAAATTTAGGTCTGTGTGACTGGTTCTTGGCGTCTTGCTGTCAGCGTTAGGTCACTTATATACTTTGTGACATTGGGTTTTTCTATTTCTCTTTCGCAGTCTTGTTTCGGTCTCTTCAGCTATTTGTTATTGTTAGCTAAGCAGCTGATTTTCGATATATCTGGACAACATTAAGGTAGTAGTTTTTTTCCGAGCGTTGTGGTACTTGAGAAAGTAATAAGAACAACGAACTCCTGGTTTTCTGGTCCCTTGCTCTGTATGTGGTGTATTGCTTGCATTTTTTTTTTTTTGAAAGGTGGTACCTGATCTCTTATGAGGATCTTTGTTAGAACATGTTTACTACTAATCTGGCTTGTCTACCGTGGGAAAAAAAAACATGGCGAAATTGCTTCACCAAATCTAGTGCTTGTAGAGCCAAACTACTGCTCGTTGTAGAACTCTGTTCTCAGAGGATATGAACCAGAAAGATATAACATGCATCTACAAGATAGAACAGAGTCATTGCTGTAACCGCACATGTACTTGCCTATACTCTGAGAACAGAGTTCTACAACGATTACAGCAATGACTCTGTTCACACTGCTTGCACATGAATCTTATTTCTCTCCAGATGTTGTTGCGTATAGGTTATACTGTTTACACCTATATTATAGCTATTAAGATGTAGTGTAGTTGCCTACAAGAATCGAGTTACTTGTCATCTATACTACGGCTCAACCTGTAGTTGCGTATATGAATTGGATGATTTAGACAACTATATCGTTGCTCAACGAGTTAAGTATACGAATCGGATTACTTCGACAACTATATTACAGATCAACGTGTAGTTGCGTACATGTAAATCTCACGACCTGACATTCAAATTGTATGTCACATCCGAGTTCGGTAAAGATCAACATACGCCGATTTTGGTGTTTATGTTGTGAACACAGATAGCAAAGTCAATCTGAAACACTTAGACTTGACACACTAGGAAAATGTCGGGACTTCTACATGCACCTTCACAAAATTCCTCTATTAATAGTATAGAATTAGGATAGATAGGCATTTCTCCTGCGTGTTCTATCACGCTCTTTGCTCGAATCTGCAGGCCACGTTGATTTTCTCAGGCATTTCGTATGCAAACAACTACCACTGTACTCAGCTTCACTGGTCCTTTTCTCACCCCCTGCCTCTCCGCGGCTAGCTCTCAACGATCTCTTTCATTCACACTCCACGGACGGAGCCAATTCGATCCCTTTCTTCTTCTATCTGCCTCCCGGCGGGTCGATCGTGCACGACGTGCCTTCTCCGGCGCCGGCCGATTCAGTGTACCGGAGAGGAGGTACATACGCCTGTTTCTTTTTCTCTTTTGTTTCGACGAAACAGCTCGAGATAGCACGTGTTCCCTATTCTTTATCTTCTAGACCACACTCTTTGCTCCCCAGAGAAAACATACAGATGATCAATCGATTTACCTTTACCAACGGAACATCAGCTTAAAGTGTAAATTTTGCCACCTTGCCAATTATTACCAACTACAAAAATTCTGCAGGTTGGTTGTCATGCCCGAGACCAACGGTAACAACGCCGCCGCGAGCGTGACCGCGTCGCTGATGCTCCACGGGCGCGTGGCCATCGTGACAGGCGGCGCGGGAGGCATCGGCTCGGCCGTGTCCAAGCACCTCGCGGCCCTCGGCGCGCGCGTCGCTGTCGCCTACGTCGGCGACCCGGCGCCGGCCCAGAAACTCGTGGCCGGCATCAACGCCGCCCACGGCGCCGCTGACGGCCCTCCGAGCGCCGTCGCGGTGGAGACCGACGTGTCGGACGCGGCGCAGGTTCGCGCCCTCTTCGACGCGGCGGCGGAAGCATTCGGCGGGGAGCTCCACATCCTGGTGACGACGGCGGCCGTGCTGGACACGTCGTACCCGGCGCTGGCGGAGACGAGCGAGGCCTCCTACGACGCCACGTTCGGCGCCAACGCGCGGGGCACCTTCCTGTGCCTCCGCGAGGCGGCGAACCGGCTGGCGCGCGACGGGCGGGGCCGCATCGTGACGTTCTCGTCGTCGGGTGTCGGGTCCCTCCGGCCCGGGTACGCGGCGTACGCGGCGAGCAAGGCGGCGGTGGAGACGATGACGAGGATCCTGGCGAAGGAGCTGCGGGGCACGGGGATCACCGCCAACGCGGTGGCGCCGGGGTCCACGGCCACGCCCATGTTCTACGACGGCAAGACGGAGGAGGAGGCGGCGCGGTACATCGCGGAGGCGCCCCTGGGGCGGCTCGGGATGCCCGAGGACATCGCGCCGCTCGTCGGCTTCCTCGCCAGCGACGCCGGCGGGTGGGTCAACGCCCAGGTCCTGCGCTGCAACGGCGGCACCATCTGAGCTTGACCAGCAGCCGCGCTTGTTATCTTTCATGAAGCCAGGAAAGGAACTGCTGCTCATTCATCACAAGTGTTTTGTTGGATCTTCGAACTTGTTTTTCTGATCGTTGGACTGGATGTAATCAAGCAAGGATCCGTGTGGTTCTTTCTCCTTCTCCGTGTGAACTTCGTATGTTCTGATTGCTGTTAACAGTTCCGTTATGGTCATGGTAGTGAAACCTAACCCATGGTTCAGTTTCTATGCATCAAGTAACTGATCGGAGTAGACGGGCGGGCCATCGTCAGCTCGTCAGGGCAACTTTGCACATGGTCCCACTCCCACCTATGTCCCATGAAGGGTTGAAGGTGTTCATGCCTAATGTGGATGGTGTGACCGCGTACGATTCGTATTTCATACCCCGTTTCCGTTTCTAAAAACTTGATCAAACCTTACATTGTTTGACTTTCGAAAATTAATATAGGTCTTACTTTCAAGAACAGAGTGAAGGAATACATAAGAAAGATGTTTGTTGACTGCTTAATTAGTTTTTACCAATTTGAAGATCGAAAATCGATATATCTTTCCCAAATGCTAGCATATGTCGTTCCGATGATGCAACAGACGAGTACCTTCGGATTCGTGAGAGCATTATTGTAATTGATGCTTTGAAGAAAATGGTGAATGCAAAAATTAAAGCGTTTGGACGAAAATACTTGAAGGAACCAAATGAACTAGATACAGCTAGACCACCGACCAACGGAGAGGACCAAGAGTTTCCGAGAATACTTGGATGCATGGATTGCATGCGTTAGAAGTGAAAGGGTTGCCCTACAAAATCCATCATCCTTTAAGCATCACGCGATTCACGAATTTCGCATGTTTTCTTCGAGATGTTTGGATCTCACAATTACATTATTGTGTGCGTTAGAGATCTCGACTAACAACGGACTCCTGTCCATGGCTAGTTCTTTAGTGATGTTCCAATCCTTCGGGTCTCTCTTAACGGACTCATCACATGTCAAGTTTAGTCTACCACGACCCCTCTTAACATTCTCAGCCCGCTTTATCATTCCAATATGCACCGCTGATTTTGGAGGCCTATGTTGTATATGTTCAAACCATCTTAGACGGTATTGGACAAACTTCTCTTCAATCGGTACTACGCCAACTCTTTCACGTATATCATCATTCCGGACCCGGTCCTTTCTTGTGTGGCCACATATCCATCTCAACATGCGCATCTTTGCTACACCTAGTTTTTTGATATGTCGCCTCTTGGTTGGCCAACATTCTGCGCCATACACATCGCAGGACGGATCGTCGTCCTATAGAACCTGCCTTTTAGCTTTTGTGGCACTCTCCTGTCACAAAGGACGCCAGAAACTTGGCGCCACTTCATCCAACCAGCCTTGATCCGATGGCTCACATATTCATCGATATCACCATCCTTCTGCAACATAGACCCCAAATATCGAAAGGTGTCTTTCTCAGGTACCACCTGCCCATCAAGACTAACCTCTTCCTCCTCCTCCTGCCTAGTAGTACTAAACTGCACCTCATGTACTCAGTTTTAGTTCTACTAAGTCTAAAGCCTTTCGATTCCAGAGTCCGCCTCCACAACTCTAACTTCATATTAACCCATGCCCGGTGATTGCTACTGATGAAGAGTTGGGTGGTGCCCCAAGCGAAGGCGGAGATGTAGCAAGTAGCAGTTTTCCCTCGATAACGAACCCAGGTTTATCGAACCAGTAGGACCTTGAAATCAATAACAAAGTGAATATTGAGGATCTCTGGCGCTTAATCTTCAACAGATGTGGACCTGCACATACTCAACCAAAATACTTTGCCCCCTACGGCGGAAAGGTTGTCAATATTTCCGGTCTCGCAGAAAACAAATCGGTTAATTGTATAGTGAAATAGATGAAATATGAAAATGGACCAGTGGAGTAATGATGATGAAAAGTGATAAATAAAGGTTGCAATCAATGTAAAAAAATGGACCGGGGGCCATGGGTTCACTAGTGGAGTCTCTCAAGTAAATAGATCATATGATGGGTAAACAAATTACAGTTGGGCAATTGACAAGATTATAACACAAACTTAATCTAACTATGACAAAGAGAACATGATAATATTTAAGTAGGCATCACGATAATGAACAAAGACCGTTGAGTCCAACTGCATCTTTGTCTAAAAAGTCCACCGTGGGATCGCTATCCAGCCTGTCACCCATCGGTATTAAGTTGCAAACAACAGACATTTATATTAAGTAAAGCGCATGACGTAAGCAATACTAATATCAAAAGAGACATTAACACCGCTGTTTTACCCTTAGTAGTAACAGCACACCCTCGCCCTTAGACGTTTCTGTCACTCGTGCCTAGGAACAAAAGGGGGCATGAACCCACTATCTAGCATAAATACCCTCTTTTGGATATACACACAATCACTTAGCCAAAGTAACTATGCACATCGGAGAGCATGCAAGAACATAAATCAACATATAAGAATCATGCACAATCTGATCATAACTTTATAATCCATCGGATCCCAGCAAACACATCACATAGCATTACAATAATCGATCTTGATCATGTTAGGCAACTCACAAGATCATAAGACATGAAGCACAAGAGAGAGAGAGACTACCATCTAGCTACTGTCATGGATGAAAGGACACGGATGTCGCATAGAAGGGGGGGGGGGGGTGAATAGGCGATTTAAAATTATTATGGTTAAGGCTTGAATAAATGCGGAATAAAACTAATATTTAATTTATCAAGCCAAAACCTAAACTAGCTAGGTTTACCTATGTGCACCAACAACTTATGCTAAGCAATATAATCGACTAGGTGATAGAAAGATATATAACTTCAAGCTCGAAGGCTATCACAAAGTAAGTAGCATAAGTAAGAAGCTCGGGTATAGAAATATCGAGGCAATTGGAGACGATGATTTATCCTGAAGTTCACTTCCCAATGGAAGCTAGTCTCCGTTGGAGCGGCGCGGTGTTCACCAAAGTGAAACACCGAGTAGCCTTGATATGGCACACCGTATCTCCGTTGTGTCTTACCACCGATGTGGCGAGGCACTTGTCACTATGTTGTCGTTGAGGTTGACAACTAGAGCCTTTACAAGGATGAAGCACACTCCACAAGTTGGTGGCTCCCGGCAATGTCTTCGTAGCTACCAAAGCTCCGAGACCAACAAGTTTGAGCCACACTCCACAACCTAATTAGAGGCTCCCAACAAATCCCGTGAGCCACCAAGACTCCGAGATTTCAACAACCGTCTAGGGTATCAACGTGCCCTAGAGGAACAAGCTCTAGGGCACCAAAGCACCCAAGAGTAACAAGCTTCTCAACTTCGACTTCCACGTATCACCGTGGAGAACTCAAACCGATGCAACTAATGCAATGGCAAGAACACACTAAGTGGTCAAGTTCTTCCAACCCGAATCCAACCAAAGCAACTAATGCTTGGGAGGGATTTGAGAGGAAGAACAAGGAGAAACACCAAGAAACTCCAAAGATCTAGATCCAAAGTGTTCCCCTCACTTAGAGGAGAAATCAATCGGTGGAAACGTGGATCTAGACCACCTCTCTCTTTTCCCTCAAAGACTAGCAAGAACTATTGGAGGGATTGAGAGATGCCAAGCTCAAGAGGGTCAACAATGGAGGGGAGAAAATAGCTCAAGAAGTTGGCTAAAAGTTAGTGTTTATTTGGGGAAGAAGCCCCTTAAATAGGAGGCCAAAATAGAGCTGTTGGGAAAAGGAAAAGAAGCAAACAGCACAGCCGGGCCGGCCTGGCAACCGACAGCCCACCCGGCTGCGCCGGCCTGGGCCGGTCGGGGAACCGACAGCCCACCCGGCCGCAGCGGCCTGTGACCCGGCCTGGGCCGGCCGGGGAACCGACAGCCCACCCGGCCACGCCGGCCTGTGACGCGGCCTGGGCCGGCCAGGGAACCGGCGGCCCACCCGACCGCGCCGGCCTGTGACCCGGCCTGGGCCGGCCAGGGAACCGGCAGCCCACCCGACCGCCCCGGCCTGGGAGCCGGCCTGGGCCGGTCTGGAGGCCGGCGACCCATTTTCCCCTTTTTTCTTTAATAAAACTTCCAATAATAAAACCGCAATAACTATCACTCCCGAACTCCGTTTTCGATAATCTTGGACTCGTTGGAATCGTCATAATGAGCACTACAAGAATATGCAGAGAAACATAATTGTTCAATAAGATATGGTAAAACCAAATGATGAAGATAAAAGCTTTCTATTGAAAACCAGAAAACCATATCTTTTGCAAATGAAGTCCGAATGACATGAAACCACTTTTGTTGGAAAGAGGACGACAAATGTTACCCAATAATAAGTGAAAATATTGAAACCAAGAAAGGGAGATTTTGCTAATAAATGTAAGAGTGAAACCTTCCGCATAAATAGACCAGCAAAATCTCCAACACCGAAAACTCAATAGGGGACACATATGAAAACCGTTTTCGGTGATCTTGGCCTTGTCATGAAAAACACGACAAGCACCAATACCACACTACGATAAGATCCAAATAGAAACCAATAAAGATGATGCCAAGGATGAAAAGGTTTGAGCTCTCTACGACCGATACGCTAAAGCTCACTTGAGAGCACCTCTTGATAGTACCGTTACCTATCCTAAAACCCGGTCTCCCAACTACACCGCGAGACCGGTAAAATAGAAACCCTATCAAGATCATACCTTTTCCTTGCGCATTCCACTTGAGCTAGATGATGACGATCTTGATCTACTCTCAAGTGGATCACCTTTCTTGATTGTGCTCCGCTCGGTGAAGACTCGCATATTGCTCCCCCATACACTAATATGGGAGAGACACTCTTTCGCATATCTTCACATGCCCTTATCTTGTATGTTGATCAACTAGCACTCAGTCTTGATCAACATACCGCTCGGTGAAGACTCGCATATTGCTCCCCCATACACTAATATGGGAGAGACACTCTTTCGCATATCTTCACATGCCCTTATCTTGTATGTTGATCAACTAGCACTTAGCCTTGATCAACATATAATCTTCTTCTTTTAGCCTTGACTCCAACATATGGAGTTCAAGCATTCCTTACGGACCAACACTGCAAATATAACTCAAAGCGCAAATTAGTCCATAGAGATTGTCATTAATTATCAAAACAACATATGGGGGCAATCACGCTCTTTCAATCTCCCCCATTTTGGTATTGATGACAATCCCTTTTAAGAGGGTTTATATAATGAATTAAGCAACCTTGCAAGACAAGGATGCATGAGCATGAGAGGCAAATGCTTAAGAACCAAACAAAAGCATAAAACCAAATTCCCTTAAACCCTCTAAAACTTCTCCCCCATTGGTGTCGATTGCCGAAATGGGAAAAAGTTTAGAAGGCCAATATAATATGAGTTCCTCCACAAGGTGTGCATTTCTCAAGATATGAGTGAAATCAAATGCACATATCCATTGACAAATAATAGAGGAAATCAAACTATATTGAGGATCCAAAGATTGCAAAAGGATGAAATCATTCTAAACATCTCCACAAAGGAGAAAAGCAATCGAGAAGATCCTAGCCGAGAGTTCTAAATAAAAATAGAGAAGCTCCCCAATGTTCATGCACTATCGAGGAGTGCACAAACATGGAATCCTCACTCCCCCAAAATCATCTAGAACACTTACCAAGTGTAGGGATGTAAAAATTAAAGCAACACAAAGAACTTGTACCAAAGATGTGGTTGAGCCATAAGGAGATACCAATTAAAAGAAACTGTCAAGAATGGCCCAACCAAGAGTATGTGTGTGTGACAAGACAATTAATTTGGTAAGACACATAGTCTTAACCAAATGGAGATAAGTTATATATCAAGTATTGACATACACAACTTACAAAGAAGATTTTTTTTTTCAAAAAGAATATGTTCACAAGCTCAAGGATACCAATTGGAAACTAAAACCAACTGAAAAAGCCAAGAGCTAGTGAGAACATTTAGCCAACAAAATCAACATACTCACCGTGATAAGCATGAAGAGAAGGATCTTCAATAAGATGTGAGTGCGCAAAGATGCGAATAGAAATAAGACAAGCACTCACGAGTCAAACTTGGAGCCACCAAAGAATTATAGATAAAAGGCAAGGTGGCTTGAAAGAAAATAGGACACCAAATAAAAGGTGACCTCTCTCATATGTATAGGTTTCTAAGTAGACAAATCGTTAATGATATACATCGACAAAGAAACTTACACATATAAAATGGTCGAAGAAAGGGAGACCACGGTAACCAAAAAGGAAGTCATGAATATACAAAAAGAGATTATTGCTTAAAAGCATAGCACATAGCTCAAATTTATCTCATTGTATATAAATGAACTTCAAACACATCAAATGCATCACACATATCACTAAGGGAACAAGAGATAGTGGAAATGCTTTGAGATAGGCAACAAGTATCACAAAGAAACAATACCAATTGAAGGAAAGGTTTTTGCAATTTCATCACAAATATCACAAAGATATACCAAGTGAAAGAAATAAGCCAAAACCACAACATTTGCACATTAAAGCTTTCATGCCAAGAGGCAACCTACACAAGGTTGAATACAAGAAAGATATACATGAGATAGCTACTTGTTACCGATATAGCATTGGTGATGATGAAGATGAGAATTTTGTTTATCATCACAACTTGGCTCCAATAATCACATGGTGAGAACACCTTCCTTATGAGTGAGGCAACCATCCAATGCATCTCCATTGCACCTAAAACAAAATTCAAGTACAACATGGTTCCCAAACTCATTGGGTCCCATAGTAGTTAGATGAACTACAATACATAGAACATACTCCACATAAATATGTGCATATAGATATGAAATTAAATTTCATGCACATCTTAGCCGATTTAGGATTCGGTGGAGTATTCCCTATATATTGGATCAAGAAAGACAGGCATGCCATATGATATATATGTTAAAGGATATACATACAAAGTCTTTTAGGAACCAAACGAGATACAATTTGGACAAAACACCAAGTAAACCAAGAAGAGAGCACACCAAAGTGTGACACAAAAAGGTTGTCCAAATTATATCAACATCCAAATCAACACATGATTGAGGAAAAATCAAATCAACATATGATTGATTCCAAAACACATCAACACATGAAGTGTGATATCAAAAGGAATCGAATCAAAGCAACATATGATCGATAAGACACCAATTGAAAATAAGATACCAACTAGGAGAAAAGATACCAAGAAGAGGATAATACTTGACCGGAATCAAGTAAAGTAAAATAAATTAATAAGGTATCAAAATTCCCATAATAAATATCAATTGAAACCAATATCTATGGAGGAGATATTAAATTCCAATTAATACCAATTGAAGGTACCTAGGCAAGGCCAATGAGCATATAAGATAAAAGAAAGAGACATGCTCAAAGGGTTTTCTCATTCTATAGGATAAACATAAAACAAGAAATGAGAAAGCAAGACTCCCAAGAGAGAGCAAGGTTACACAAAATAAACCAAACATCCTCTACACTTTTCATGATGGCACAAAGCATCAAGAGAAAAAGATTTGTCTTCCATAAACACATACGATAGAAATCAAATGCCAATTGAAAGGATCAAATATTGATAGATAGGATAGTGTTCTAAATAAAAAGGAATGCTCCCCCAAGATTCATGCATTATTTTGAATACAAAATGCACGCACGAGGGATCATTACTCTTCATATTTTATTTACAACACTAAACACTACCAATTGAAAATTAGGATCCATGCAAGAGGCAAGGAAGGCAATGGGAGTTAAAATAAATATTTTGGCAAGAGATGGGGCAAATAAAAGCCAATGCCAATGTAAGGATAATCAAAAATATTATATCACAAACATAAATATGGATTGTCCAAGCACAATGACCATTTGGAATTATTTTCCCGATGATAGAGGTATCCAAGAATATCCTCACAAGATAAAACATATGGCAATAGATAAGAAATAAAACACCATATTTTAATAAGGTTTGTTGGTAGTTCCAACTATTCAAACCAACCGGCAAGGCCATGGTTAGAATAATATGGAACAAATGGTTTCTCAAATAATATATAGGAATGCATATTAGAGAGAAACCATACCAAGCAAACTCACACAAACAAGAGCCAAAGGGTAACCAAAAGGAAAATTGGAACTTCTTTGAGCAAACATGCCACATAGGAATAAGATAATTTAAAATATCAAATCTAAGTGGCAAACCTCAAATGTTCACATTTTGTAGGATTGTAATATGCACATAGCTTATTACTCCCCCATAATGTGATAATTCATTTTATCTAAGCAAGAGGCAAATAAAACCAACTAGAGAAATTAATGGACATTGTAGAATTTGAATTTCTCATGAATATGACATACCACATAGTAACTAGATAATATTGAAATATCAATACTAGGTGGTGTGCCTCATGTACACACATTTTTAGGTTAGTGAGGTGCGCAAAGCATATCACTCCCCCAAAATGGGATAGTCCATTAATCTCTCAAAAGAGCCAATTGAAATCAACACAAGATCCAATAAAGACTCAACACAAAGTTTACACATATATGGTGCGCAAATTAACATACACAATCTTGATTGATCAAGGTAAGTAATAGGCACAACATATACAAGCACATGATAGGAACAAAACTAACACATGCAAGGGAGCAAGCAACTTTCAATGTATATATAATTTAAATACAAGTTACCGCAAGGAGGAACGTAGGATATGAGATATGACAATATAATCCAAATGACTTGGCTTGTGGAAATAATAATCAAGAAGATCCCTTAATTCTTCAAGGATAGCCAAGTCTCCAATGTCCTCCATCACAACCTATTGATCAAGTTTGAGCTTGTTGGTCCCCAACCAAGTTGGGTCCTAAGAGGTTAGTCACAATAGGCTTGGCAACCCAAATGTTCCTTTTCTTGACACCACTTTGAGTCCCCACATATTTGGCAAACACATTGCCAACCCTATCCTTCCTAAGAGAATAAACATCATCAATTATTATGGGGTTGGATAGAGTACCATTAGTGCATGAAGAAGCCAAGTGGCCCTTCTCACGGCATAAGTAGCAATATCGACTCTTTTCTTTCTTCTTAATAGGCTCCTCAACTTGAGGAGCAATGACTTAAGTCTTCTTAGGAGGTGGCCCTTGTTCAACCCGAGGTTGAGCATGAGATTGAACAATAGGCCGCTTCCCTAGTTGCTTCTCACTAAGAGGCTTCTTCTTCATTGGGCAATCCCTAACATGGTGCCCTTCAACTTTGCACTTGAAGCAAACAATCTTGTCCGAATGATTTACTTGTTCTTGGCCCTTCTTATTGCTACTCTTGGACTTGTTCTTGATATTGGAGTTGAATCCAAATCCACTCTTGTCATTGGGGGATTTTTGCACACTCAACATGTTGTCAAGTGTGGCCTTCCCTTTATGACGCTTCTCCACATCCTTCTTCAAAGAAGTGGCTTGTGCCTTGTGCTCTTTAGTCTTCCCTACAAGGCTAGTAGCTACACAAGTACTAGTGGAAGTTGAGGCTTCATTGTTAGAGCAACTAGGCACGAAATGTAATTCAACATATGATTTACCACTAGTGTGAGATGAAGAATTACAAGGACTAGTGAAAGAACAAGCTATGCCCGAGATGCCGCCTAGAGGGGGGGGGGGGTGAATAGGCGATTAAAACTTTTTCTAATTAGGGGCTTGATAATTGCGGAATAAAACTATGTGTTTAAATTAATAAGCCAACAACCTAATTACTAGGCTCACCTATGTGCACCAACAACTTATGCTAAGCAAAGCAAGCAACTAGGTGATAGCAAGATATGAACTTCAAGCACGAAGGCTATCACAATGTAAAGTGCATAAGTAAAAGCTCGGGTATAGAAATAACCGAGGCACGCGGAGACGAGGATGTATTCCCGAGTTCCTCCTTATTAAGGGAGTATGTCTCGTTGGAGGGGTGTGAGCTCGCCACAACAGGCCTACTCAAGATGCCACAAAGGCCTCACCCTATTCTCCGATGAACTGCACCCAAGGGTTTGGTTCACCTTCCACTATCAGAATCCTTCGAGGCGGATTCCGGAGCCCTTTTACACCGTTCTTGGGGCACACACCCAAAACTCAATTGGGGGCTCCCAAATTCGTGCCGAAGCTTCACAACTCGAAGTCTTCGCGGCACCTCCAAACCGTCTAGGGTACACAATGCACCCAAGAGGCACAAAGCTCTTGGGAACACAATGCACCCAAGAGTAACAAGCTTCTCAACGTCGATCCTCACGTATCACCGTAGGGAGAGCAACCCGATGCAACAAATGCAAGAGGCAAGAACACACAAAGTGGTCAAGTCCTTCACTCCCAAATTCCAACCAAGCAACAAATGCTTTGGGGGGAATAAGAGAGGAAGAACAAAGGGGATGAACACAAAGCAACCCCAAATCTAGATCCACTAGGTTACCCTCACATAGAGGAGAATTTGATTGGTGGAATGGTAGATCTAGATCTCCTCTCTTGAATCCCTAAGTTTGGGCAAGAATCATCGGAGGGATTGAGAGGAATCAAGCTCACAAGGATGTGCAACAATGGAGGAGAGAGAGCTTGAAGAGATTCAAAAGATTGGAAGAAGTGTTCCACCAAAAGGGGGAAGAAGGGGCACTTAAAAAGATGCCCTGGGAATCTGGCCGTTGGGCTCAGACTCCCGCAGGGCCGGTAGTACCGGCCCAAGGGGCGGTACTACCGCCCCATGTAAAAACAGCCCCAACGACTCTCATTTTAAGTGAAAACCCGCAGGACCGGTAGTACCGGCCCAGAGGGCAGTACTTCCGGCCCACACACAAAAAGCCTACCAACGGCTAGAGGAGAACACTCGCAATGCCGGTAGTACCGGAAAAAGGACCGGTAGTTCCGGTTTAGCGGTAGTACCGGTACTACTTCCGGTGCTACTTCTGTTGAACTCCAGAACCGAACTTTCATAAGCGGTACTGGGTTCCGGAAGTAGCTCCGGAAGTTCCGAGCGGTAGTACCACTGGGAGGACCGGTACTTCCGGTTTAGCGGAAGTTCCGGTACTACTTCCGGTGCTACTTCCGTTTGAGTCCAGAACTGAACTTTCGTAAGCGGTACTGGGCTCCGGAAGTAGCTCTGGAAGTTCCGAGCGGTAGTACCGCCCGCATGGCCGGTACTTCCGGTTACTGAAAAACAGCCGAAACCAGAAACTGAATAACTTTTGTGTGGAAGCTCCGAATCGAGTGAATCCAATTTTGTTGGAAAGAGGACGACAAGAGCTTACACTACAAAAAGTCAAAATATTGAAACAAGCAAGGGAGATTGTGCAAAGGGTTGGAAAGGTGAAACCTTCCAAACGGATGAACCGGCAAAATCTCCAAAACCGAAAATGCAATAGGGGACGCATATGAAAACCGTTTTCGGTGAACTTGGCCTTGTCATGACGAGCACGACAAGCACCAAGACCACACCACGATAAGAGACAAATAAGAACCAATAAAGATGATTGCATGGATGCAAAGGTTTGTGCTCTCTACGACGATACGATCACGATATTCGGTCGAGAGCCCCTCTTGATAGTACGGTTACCTATCCTATAATCCGGTCTGTTGGGGTTATGCCGAACAGGTGTCCTCACAGAGAAGACTAAAAGCCAGCATACCAAGGTGGCCCAGAGTGGTGGAAAGCCGAATCTGGCTTAACCGGGCGGCCCAGTATGATGAAGCGCAGGAGGCCCATCCGGCTAAGGGAAGATTCCAGAAGCCGGTCTGCATTGCAGAAGACTTAGCCCACAAGGCAGGGCCCAAGCCGGATTGGAGTAGAACTCTGTACTTAGTCGGTTAGGTTTCCTCCTGTAAGCCCTAGGTCCGGACGCCTTTATAAGCCGGCCTACGGGACGCCTTAGGGCACGCTCTCGATCCTGATCCACTGTAACTCGGCGATATTGCCTTATAGTGAATTATAGCAGCACGTAGGGTTTCGCCACCGTTGCGAGATCCGAAGCTGGGTAAATCCTTTGTCACCCCGATGCCGGAACACCCCACGTCTCCAAAACCCCTCTCTCTACCTAGCTCGATGGCACCCCTGCGCCGCGGCTAGATTCGACAATACCACGACAGTTGGCGCCCAGCATGGGGCAGGAGATGTCCGGGGTTTCGATCCGTCCAGGAGCCACAGGCGGAGTCGGCGACACCATCGCGGTCGGCATGGTGAGCTACTTTGACGAGACAGGAGCTGGCCACGTCTTCAACGGCGGCTTCTGGACGGTGGCAAAGGATGATCCGGCCGGTTGGTCCACGGTCTCCATCGGCGGTTTCGACATCTTCGTCGGCTTCACCGCCCAGGCCTTGGACGATCTCGGCTTCACCTCGAGCTTGCCCACCACCCACCCAAGCAACCTCGACGAGGATTCGGATCTGGACTTTGACGAGATCGCCGATCTGGATCTGGCCTTCGATGCTGACGATGAAGACTCTGAAGATGACGCAAGTTCCAGCATGGTGACGCCGGACTTCCACTTCGTCGGCGTCTTAGGAGAATCCGGCTCTCACAAGTCGATGACAGAGCCTGAGTCTATCCTCCCTGCTCAGCAGGCCGGGGTTGATTCAGAAGCCGGATCAGGGGACACTGCCCATATGGAGCAGGACCTCGAATGTGAAGGAGAATCCGACGATTTTAGTCGGAAAGTTGCATCCTGTTTAGGACGCCCTGCCGAGGTCTTGATGGGTAACGTCTCTGATCCTAAAGACGACCCCAACACCTCGAAAGCCGCCAATGGGGAAGAAAAAACTCCTCAAGCCGGAAATCTCAAGGTGGATTTCGTGCCACCACTGGCTCCATTCAAAGGGTTAGGTAGAATGCTGGCTGAAGGAGACGACATTGACGTTACAACCGGCGAGGCGGCAGGGAAGGAGCACGAAGAAAGGATGGCGAGGTACAAGCAGCTGCTAACGCCACTCCCTCCTAACGCATCGCTGGACGACATTGAGAAGCGCCGCGCCCTGCTTGAGGAGTAAGCAGCCCAGATAGTAGAGCGTGAGGTTGAGCTTACAAACAAGGAGACGGAGTTCATCCGAAAGCAGAGAGAAAAGGGGGCTGATGATGTCTTCCGTCCGGCTCGTAACAAGAATCTGCATAAGAGGTTGGATTTCCGCAGCAAGTGGGAAGCCGACCATGTTGATTCAATCTGGAGGAAGTATCACCACCGACGTGATCTGGTGAAAAACCTGTGTTACTTCAACACCCCAGCCAAAAACATGGAGGCTGCCCAGGAGGTCATGTTCGACAAATCGTTGGATCGTGATGCTCGGCTTAAGTATTCGGCTTATCTTCTGGAGGTAGCACAACAACAGCAAAACGACTCGCAAGTCAGGACGGGACGGCTCGTTGACGACTCTCGTCTTTGCAAGTCGACTGCCAACAAGCCAATGGCTGCTGCCCCTGCTGACCCAGACGATGACCCGGCCGGCTCAAGCAGCCACAATAAGGGTGGTGACAAAGACCCAAAGGACAAGCACCCCAGGGGCGCGGAATCCCGAACAGGTTCTTCACGCCATCGGGAGGCTGGCCGGGAAAGACATCGGAGCCGTGAGAGACAGGAGGACCCTCGCAAGGAAAAGGCGGCGCCACCCCGTCAGGAGCGACGACGTGGGGGGGGGGGGGAACCAACCCCGAAGGGAGGATAACAGAGATCATATGCCACCTCCACCGCCTCCACCGCGCAAAGAGGGAGATAACCCTTCTAAGTACATACCCCCTCCACGACGACAAAGGACTCCAAGCCCTCCGTGTAACGCGAGTCGGGCGAGCCAAAGCCGTCACAGGGAAGAACCAAGACAGGAAAAGTCGGTTGGAAAACCGCCATCAGCCAATGATGTTCGAAGCCTAATCGAGGAGAGGAAATCGGCAAGAGACGCCCAATACCTCGGCCCCAAGTGCTTTGGCAGAGCAATCAGAGAGCAAATTCTACCTCCCACTTTGTCGAACGTAACAAAGATGGTTGAGAAGTACAGTGGTACGGCTAATCCTGAGACCTGTCTCTCAGATTATGTCAGTGCCTGCGATATATATCAAGGCAGCACCGACTCCGCAGTGCGATTTTTGCCCCTGATGTTAACCGGGACGGCACGCATGTGGATTGAAGGTTTGCCGGAAAGGACAGTTCATACCTGGAGTGACATGAAGCGTGTCTTTATTCAGCACTTCCAGGGCACATATAAGCGCCCAAAGTCAATTTTCGACTTACAGCGGTGCATGCAGCAAAAGAACGAGTCTAGCCGTGAGTTCGTCTCGCGATGGAGTGAAATCAAGAACGCTTGCGAAGGCGTCTCGGAAACTCAGGCGATCCATGCTTTCAAGCAATCCTTGATCAAAAAACAGAATTTAGACATGTGGAAACCGAGAGTGTGTAGGTCCAGTGGGGATGTTCTCACATCACCATCCTTGGATAACTCATGCTGCATCTCTTCCAATCCCTGTGAAAAAAACTTCAAAACACCGTTTCTCCCATTTCTTTTCTGTGGGGTGATGTTAGTAGAGATAAATAAATAGGTTTCTTGCTGCATATAATCCATGGGCTAAAATACACATGAATGTCCAGAAAGTGTATAATGTTGTATGCCTACTCATAAACTTAATTGGATAAAAAATATTCAACTTAAAAGTTCAAAACAAGCATAAAACAATATGGGACAGAATCTGTCCAGAAAAACAGCAGCAGAAAAACGTATTTTTTCTGTCCTACTTAAACTCATCAAAAAATTCTGAAACAATTCAGGCATACAGAGGATGAAAAGTTGCAGTTACAGTTAAAGTCTCAGCTCATGCGGAGTTACAGAATAAAAATGAAAAAATCAAACCGTGCACAGACTTTGTGTAGGAATAAAATCTCCGAATAGAAATAGCAACTTTGTCAAACCAAAATGGGTAAAACTTGGCACTTTATTAAAAATTCCATAAACTAAGCGAGGAAAACATTCTCTTGCTACAGAAAGAGGACAGACAGAAAATCAAAAGTAAAAACAACCGGGTTGCCTCCCGTAAAGCGCTTTCTTTATAGCCATATGGCTAGACTTATTTACTTGGTATCAAGATGGTTGGAGTGAGGTGGCTTGGCATACCCAAGCTTAAATTCTTGTATGTAGGGTGAGCTTAGGGGTTTCATCCCCAAGCTTGAGTTTTTGTCCCTCTTGATCTTGATCATCACCCTCAATTCTTCCACCTAAAAATTTATCTCATCATAAACTTGATTAGAGGGGTTAGTGCCTTCATTAAATCCACATAGGTACAGCAAAGACATATCATGAATTGATTCTAAACATTAGCTACTGTTACTACGATTGTGTAATGCTACTTGATCAAAAGAACCACTCAAAACACAAGTAATGAGAGCAATGCGAAATAAAGACAGAATCTGTCAAAAACTGGACAGCCCGTAAAGAGTGAATTTTCAGAGGCACTTACGTTGCTCAAACCAAAAAACATTGAAGTAATTTATTGTGTATTAATAACTGAATATTTCTTTCTTAAAATATCAAGTCAATATTCATCTTCTGTGATTTTTAACATTTTTCGTAGTGAAGCTCAGGAATCTATTTTCTGGACAGCAAATCACTATTGTTTAATCCTACCTCTCGAAAGAGGTTACTCTTGCCTTTTAAGATGAAAAAAATAAGATACAAAGGTGATGTCACTATTTTTATTTGGTTTTAGCTTTGGGAAAAGTTTTAATGATAGGGACTTTGCAATGATTCCATTGGCATGAACAACACATGTTCAAGGTCGACCCCAACTTCTCCATTACTCATCCTTCTCATTTACTTTCCCAAATTTTGTGTAAAGTGAAAATCTTAAACTAATTGTTAGAAAACAGTAGGTAAATTTATTTTACATGTTGTAAGGATATAAAGGTGTGCTCAAACTGAATAGGACATTAAAGCATAAGGAACACACCACAGAATATTAAACAATTTACTTTTAAGTCTAACTCTCTTCCTATGCATTGGAGTTTTATATATGAATAAATAACAACAAACTTGTGGTAACCAATGCATATAATAATCAATAGTTTGCATTTTAAATAACATAGATACATAAAGGGTATTCTTATCCCTTCCTTTCTCATAATAGTTGCAAGCATTAAAGTTAAACATAACCACATAGTTTTGAATAGAATCACCATATAAAGACTTATCATCTAATGAGCATAATGGATCATCATGTAAAGCATTATCATATAGCATGTCCAAACCATATTATTCATCATTATTAATAATGTTCTCATTAGGCATAGGTTGATATTCTTCCTCATCATCAGAGTCATAAAAGCAAAGTTTATCATTAGCAAAATCTTGAGTGTTACCCTCATCCATAGGTGGTGAAGGTGGAAGTAACTTCTCTTCATTCTCTAGTTGTTCATCATTTTCAACATCTTCTTGGGGTTGCACGGGCATCCCCAAGCTTAGACTTTTGTCATCTTCTTCCTACAAAACATTAGTACTACCTTGGGCAAATCTCTTCCTTGTGTGAACAACATAAATATTTTCATCAAATTCGCGTATGCAAATTTCAAGGAGATTGGCAATAAAAACTTTATAATAAGAAGCTATAGGGCAGGTTTCATGTTAATCAATGAAGGTGTATAATTCATAGGCTCCCATAAAAATAACAAATTGCTCTACTTCTTCCATCCCTAAGTGAGCATAATTCCATGTATGATAAGTTCCAAGAACAGGTTTGTATTTATTGGAAGGGCATTGGAATTCAAAGTGTCTAAAGTATTTAGAGCAACAAATTTCTTCTTCATGATAATAAAGCAGCTCACTAGCAATTTTATATAGAAGCTCTATGTAGCCTCCTAATCTTTTCCCTTCATTTGATTTTCTAAATTCAGCAGCTATCAAGGCGTTTTCATAATAATTTTCCATTTTATAATTTTTTTGTGTTTTGAAATATATGTTAGTATGCAATGAAAACAAGAATAATAGTTTAGCACAACGCTCCCCGGCAACGGCGCCTGAAAAGTACTTGATAATCCCCAAGAGCAAGGAATCACTGTAGCACAATTCGATAAGTATTTGAGTGTCGAACCCACGTGGAGCTGAAGGTAAACTATCTATTCCCTAAAGCCCTATAACCCTCTTAGATGGCCTTTTATGCAAAGCAATAAATTTGAGTAAGAAAGGAACTAACTAATGGAAGCAAGCGATGTCGAGTTGGTTTATCTAGCAACAAGTTTCTAAGAGCAAGTTTTCTAGTGCAAGTTTCTTAAAGTAGCAAGTAGCAAGGATCTCAAGTAGCAAATATCTCAAGGGAGCAAATGTTCTGGCAATTGTTATTTCATTCGTGTGGTTGTCACAATTAGTGAAGCACATGTTTTAGTCTTAATTGTTTCTTCTAGGAGGGAGCCATAAATAGGTGTAGCCAAGTAAATGAGCAAATTACACAACTCTTATGATGGATCTCATGGCCAATTAAATGTGCAGCACAAGAATTATTAAAACATAATTGTCCCACCATAGCCTTAAGTTCTAGGGTCCCCCATAAATATCCCCCAATAGAGTAACTTCATGATTCGATCTCGGGTTTACATGTCCTCCCAAGTCTCCCTCACTCCATTACCTTACCGGTGATCACCTTACATGCATTCGCCAACATATGTGTGCACTCATACATTGTACATCAAGACAAACATAAAAGATAACAAAACTTGTATGCAACCAATTGATACCCACAAGTATAGGGGATCGTTGAAGTCTTCGATGTGTAAGTATAGTATCGATCCCACGAGGAGCAGAAGGTATAAGTATTTATCCTTTCAAATAAGAGTGCCACTTCCCTTATTATCTATGCACTAGACAAACTAAAATGATTAAATGATGCAAGTGTTTTTTTTGGGTTTTTGGTGTATAGATTGCAAGAAAGTAAAATGCTAAGAATGCAATATGAGAAGTGAAAGCTCTCAAAGAGAGAAAGCCCAATCCTCTATGAAGCAAGAGGACAAGCTCAAGTGTGTGTTTCTTATAGGTGGAAAGAGTTCCCAAGGGCTAATTAGACTTCATGGCATAAATATTTCTAGAACAACAAGGTAAACATTTTGTCAAGTTTTAATCTTCTTTGGACGGAGCCATAATTAGGAATAGCTAATAAATAAACTACACCTCTTATGATGGATCAAGGTGCCAAGTAAATGACTACACAAGAGTTATTAAGACATAAAGTCCCACCATAGCATTAATCTTTAGGGTCCCCGATACTAATGCCCCATAAAGTAACTTCATAACTTGGTCTCAGGTTTACATGTCCCCCTAGGACCTCCTCAATTCATTACATCATAGTGTTCTCCTATGAGCCCATATAGGTGAAGTGATATGCAGTCGATGTTCGCACAACACCATTATAGAATTACATCAAAGATAAAAACTAGACATGATACCAACACATCTCATATATAAATCATTGCCAATTCGTCCTATACCCCCAGGAACATGAGATAATTACTCACAACGCCAAGACATGATATGATTCAGTGGTACAAGTGATACAACACAATATGAAACAATGATCTCCCCACAAAACAATAACAAGTAGCAATTCACAAACATGTAAAATAGCACTTAGACAATAGCTAGGGATCAACCAATCTCAAACTATGAGGGGGATGAAGTGGATCATGAAGATGGTGATGAATATGGTGATGGAGATGGTGCTGGTCTTGGCGGTGGTGTTGATGGAGACTCCGGAGGGGGGATGGAGAAGACCTCCGGAGGTGATTCCGGCGGCGTTTCCCCCCTCCGATCTTCTCCGGCGGTAGCCTTCTGTCTCTCTATTTCTGGTTTGGTGTTTCTCCGCCGCCTCCTCGCGAAACTCCTCGGGGGACTATTTATGCTGTCGTTTTTAGGTCACGAGGATGCTTCAGGGCGAAGGATCGATGCAAATGGGGCCACGAGGGCCAAAATAGGTGGTCCCTCACTGCCTAGTACTGTAGCCGCGTGGGGCCCCCCTTTCATCCTTCTGGCCTCCACTTTTTTCCATCCTTTTTCCCAATGCTTTGTTTCTTCTAAAAAATGATCCCCGTAAATTTTCAGCTCATTTGGACGTCGTTTGGGTCCCTGAAACATCAAAATATAGAAAATAGGGTTTTCTACCAGTGCAGGGTTAATTCCAAATAAATGGGGAAACTGTGAATTATCCCCAAAATCAATATAAAACAATGATATAACCCTTATATGATGCAAATATGATTGAAATATGAGAATTATAATGCAAAGTTCATGTATGCATTTTACATGCATCACCAATCAACTAACTATTTCACTAATGCCATGAACAAATCACTTCTCAAACATAGATGGAGAGACACAATAGATCAAGGGAAAGGTATATTGCATCATACATCATGTTTTCCAAGAGTTTACAGTGGAGAGATGATATGATATTTCTATAGAAGTTGATGATGAACACGTCGGAGGGGGGTGGAGCCCTCCGGAGGTGGATTCCAGCGGTGTTTCCCCCCTCCAATCTTCTCCGGCGGCAGCCTTCTATCTCTCTGTTTCTGGTTTTGTGTTTCTCCGCTGTCTTCTTGCGAAACTCCTCGGGGGGCTCTTTATATAGGAGTTTTTAGGTCACGAGGAAGTTTCGGGAAGAAGTATCGACGCAAACGGAGCCACGAGGCCCAAAAGAGGTGGGCCCATGCGGCCAGGTACAGGGGCCGCGTGGGGCACCCTCTTTTGGCCCTCCGGCCTTCCGTTTGCTTGCTTCCTTCGCTCCGAGGTCTTCCTCCTTCCAAAAAAATGATCTCCGTAAATTTGCAGCTCATTATGATGTCGTTAAGGCCTTGAAATAAATAAGGAAAGAAATAGGGTTTTTTCTGCCTGTGCAGGATTAATTCCATAAATAGGGGAAATCATTATTAATTACCAAAAGTCATTAAATAACAGTAATGTACCCCATATATGATGCAAATATGAATGGAATACAAGTGTTATAGTGCAAAGTTCATGTATGCATTTTACATGCATCAGCGACGGAGCCCTCTTCGATGCCATGAGGAAGATCTTCCCCCCCAACGCACAATATCAACCACCATAGGGAATCCAGCCTCTGTGCGAGAATCCAAGAAAAGCGGAGATCCTTGCAAAGATGCCGAAGTGCAACGCCCTCGGAATCGTGGGCCGAGACGATGCAGGGCCCCAGATCCCCAAGGCCAGAGCTCGCAGAGTTAAGGTCCCCTCTAGCTCTGGCGAGGAGGAGGAGGCCTCTGAGTCCGAGCCAGAGAGCGCAGAGAACTCCGAGGTGGAGTCCGCCCGCTCCACCGAGGACAGAGATGATGATGACGATGAGGAGTCCGAGGGCGACAATGCCGGCGAAGCCACCGGCAGCGAAGAAGAGGAAGCGGAGGAAAAGGCCTCTTCCACGGGTGGTCCCGAGTCCGGAGACGAGCCCCCGGGCGCCGCCCGTGGTCGGAGAAGAGAGCGGCCCCGTGGGCATGGAGGTTGATGACGATGCCTTCGTCATCGCGCCGCGGCGCAAGGGGCAGCTCTGACACCAGTTGCCGGCCCTGGAGCCTTCCTTCGCCACCAACGCGATGCCAGCGAGCCCGCACGGCTCCTCCGCCGGGTCCGTAGGCATGCCCGAGTCGCTGGGCCACAAGCGACCCCGTGGGTAAGCTTTCTTCTTGCTCGTCCTTGTTGTGCTGCTATTGAACTTGCAAGCCACGCCTCCAGGAAGTTTAACCAAAAGTCGTTGCATGGGCCAAACTTCCCCGGAAGCCAGCAAGAGGCGGCGGAACGCGACACAGCCAACAGCGCCGGACTCCAACTGCTCCCATCTTGGAGAAGGTACTTGGGGCCGACGCGTAGGAAAACTCCAGGACGCGTCCGACCCCCACGAAGGCCGGAGGAGCAGGGACTCCGGAAGCGGCAGGTAAGCCTCGTCCAATCGGACAAGTCTAACCTTGCTCCACCCCCAACGACTTGACATTGTGCCTTGCTAAATCAGATACCTCGGTGGTTGGCAGGTCCCCGATGGGAGACCACGCCGCGACGACTCCGGACCAAGAGGTGTCTAAAGCCGCACCCGAGGCGACGATGAACGCGCACCCGGAGAGCGAGCGCACAGCGGCGCCAGGGCAAGGTCCGACCGCTGCAGGAAACGTGAACTGTCCGGGCACCCCGAACCTTCTGGATTGCTCTCTTATGACAGAGGAAGAGCTGGATGCCTTCGTCACCCTGTCGACGTGCTCTGGAGCGAGCGCCGATATAGCCGCGCTGGCGGAGATCAAGACGGACTTCTCTGCACGGTGCGGGAGAGGAAACACTCTCGGGGGCCCGCAGGGAGCAGCCCCGAGATCACGATCACGGGGGTGAACACCAGTGAGGCCGTGATTCGGGGGGTCGACCAGCTGGCCCAGGAGATTGAGGCCAGGGAAGATGCGCTGGCGCGTGCCAGCTCCCACGCCGAGGAGGCGATCAATAGGGCAGCGACCGAGCTGTCCCGCCAGTGGAGCCTACTCTCAATCATGTGGAAAAGCATGGAGAAGAAGAACAAGAGCAAGCGGGACGAACTCGCACAAAGGGAGCAGCAGCTGACAGCTAGAGAGGCTGAACTGGCGAAAGATGTCGGGTACCTGGAGCTCCGAAGAGAGGAGCTAAAGATCGAGGTCGAGCAGCGCCTCACTGAAACGGAGAAGAAACATCAAGCGGCGCTGGAAGAGAAGACCAACGATGCCAGGAATGCACATCGGAAAGAGGCAGAGGCCCGGAAGGCTGCCGAAGGCACCAAGAAGGGTCTCCTCGCGGAGAAAGAAGCTACCCGCAAGCTAGGAGACCAGGCCAAGCTGGACAGCCAGAGAACTTCCGAGCTGGAGAAGTCCCTGAAGTTGAAGGAGGAGGAACTTTCATCGCTGACGATCAAGCACCTCGAGCTGGAGGAGAACCATTCTCGGGTGTCCTCAGAGCTGGCGGGAATCCACCAACAAGCAGAGGACAGGTTCAAGAGCATCATCGCCGCCAGCGCAGACGTGGCGACGCGGGTTCTCCAACTAGATAGGCACGCCGAACTCTCCGGGTTAGCCCCGGACTGTCGGAGCCTCCCCGAAGTGACTGAGTTCCTCAGGAAAACGATGGCCTCCGTAAGGTCCGCCAAGAACCGGATCGCGCTCCGGCTGCGCACGGATCGGAATGGGGCCAGTCTCGATGCGGCAGCACATGTGATGGCATCATTCAGGGAGCCAAACCTGAATGCTGTTATGCCCAACTTCGTGGTCGACAACCCTTCTGAGGCCTCGCTCCAAGCCGTAGAAGACCTCGCGGCCACGCTGGCCACGAAGATGTAACCTCTGCCATCCCACTAGGCTTCCTGCACACCATTCGAGCACCTCGTGCCCCAAATGTAATAATCATTGTGTCAGACTTTGTATGTGATCATAACTTATGCTGCATTGCTTAGGAAGCTTTTATGCTACTCTACTCGCGGGTGTTTTAGTTTTATCATGTTTTTTTTCTCCACGTCTTTGAGAGATCCTTCCAGGATGCAAGCTTACCCGTGAGATCCTGACTGATCAGGCACATCTCCATAGGCCCTACCGATTCCTGAAAGGTCGCTCACCCACTCGGCTCGTACTCCTCCCGGGCGGTATCTGGTCTCTCACCGCTTCGTACCCCCAAGAGAGCCGGGCCCCTGGGGTGCTCAATCGATGGACGAGACGCGTTTTTAGTTTCAAGCATGGTTTTATTCCTGCGAGATAGACAGCCAAAACATGACATAGGTTCAGGTCAAAGATGACTTATCTTTTTCGTTTACACGGAGTCCCGGGTGGTAACTCGTCCGGGTGCACTTCCAGATTTCACGGGTACCTTGTG
Source organism: Puccinellia tenuiflora (assembly GCA_012064385.1). Lineage (NCBI taxonomy): Eukaryota > Viridiplantae > Streptophyta > Magnoliopsida > Poales > Poaceae > Puccinellia > Puccinellia tenuiflora. The sequence continues at coordinate 457,976 of QRDG01000263.1, read as the reverse complement.
CGGACCGTGCTCTTGGCTTCAGCGTACCCCGCGGGGTGGAAAGGAAGCAGCCTCCTCGACTTGTGCGCACTGATCAGCCATGGTCCACAGGTCTTCCAGGGTGGCCACCGTGCGGGTTCTTAGTTTCTCCCGCATCATCGGGTTGCGAACGTTGGCATGGAAGACGGCGATAACGGAGATCTCTTGCAGGTCAGCCGGGGGAATGCGGGCGATGACGCCCCGGAACCTCCAGATGTATCGGTGTAGTGGCTCCTCAGGCCCTTGCTCTAGGCGGTAGAGGTCAAGGACAGTCGCACCAGGATGCGGATCCGCCTGGGCCTCCATCTCCTCGCGAGAACGATGCCTGGGGTTGGAGCTCTGGTTGACGGCCTCGCAGGTGGGATCCATGGGCCTCTTGCCATGGGGATCCCCTCGTCGTTCCTCCTCTGGAGGTGCTAGCGCAGGAGCGGCAGCTGCTTGGGCGTTGGTCGGGGCAGAACTTGTAGTTGTAGGAGCATGGCAGTGGTGAGCATAGTCCAGCAGGTTTTCCAAACTCGCGATCCAGGCCCTCGCTCGGTGATCGCTCTTGCACTGCTCTGGCGGGTATGAAAGAAGCACTCGGGCCATGCCCAGCGCTTCTTCCAGCCCCCAGCTTCTTCGCGACGACTGCTGTGACGGCTCACCACGGACCTCCTGAGTGCCTGACATGGTCTTTGCTGGTCGAAGACGTGCCCGTTCACCCGATCTCGATGGAACAGAAGAGGAGCTCGTGGCAGATCTTGCCTCGACCGAAGAGCTCGATGATGAACTTGATGATGCGACGAACCAAGATCTTGCTAGAAGATCTGAAGAACTTGAAGCAGATCTCCTCGAAGATCTCGAAGCCGATGAAGAACTTGAGGAAGATCTCAACGAAGAACACGAAGCCGATGATGATGAAACCAGCGCTTGCGCCCCCTACCTGGCGCGCCAGATGTCGTGTCTTGGATCACGGACACCGGGGGTAAAGGATACCCCCTTTTTAGGTTCGGTATGGGGCGTGAAGGAGGCTGAGGAACGTCTTCCGCCGGGGGGCTTCGTCTACGCTCGAGATCTACGTGCTAACAAGCATCACAGAGACACAAGGAGTTAACACAGGTTCAGGCCGCCCGGAGGCTAACAGCCCTACTCCTGCATGTCTGGATTGAGTGTTGTATCATGGTGTAGCTTTACAATGGTGGTTGCGGGTGAGAACCCGGGAGGTGTGACCCGGAGGAGATCACCTATCACCTAAGCTAATCTCGGACTTGTGCGCTACCTAGCCTAGCCTCCCACTCGTAGATGTTCCCCCTTTTCCCTTGGGTGCCTTGGTCCTCCTTTTATAGGCTAAGGGGATACCACAGGAGCACCCTTGGGGCCGGAGGGGTTTTGGCGGGAAAACCCCTCCGGGTTCTCCTTAGGAGGCGACGTGGCCTCTTCTCGTCCAAGTATTCTTCTCAGAGGGGGTAGGTGCGGCCGCCCACCTTTTCCAGGGAGGGCGGATAGAGACTGGCAGCTTTTCCGCCTCTGCCCCCTTGGCGCCTCCATCTTCTTGGCGCCCAAGTCTTCTAGGAGCTTCCAGCCAGGGCTGGCAAGCTTATCCTCTTCGCGCGCTGGAGGTTGGTTTCCGGGGGTGAGCCTAGCCTCCTGCCGGGCGCCGGGGTCCCCGGGACCTCCATGTCTGCTTCCGGGTCGAGGGGGCCCCGGGGGTCCCCCGGTCCTTTGCCTTGGTTGTCGATGCCGTGTTCGTCCGGATGCCATGGGGCAGATGGGGGGCCCATCTGCCAGTCTTGTGCCTTAGCCTTGAGCGCCTCCTTGGTGGGCCCATGTGCGATGGACCCACTTTGACTGCATCAGGGGAACCCCATGTTCCACTGTTGCGACACCTGCGATCTCCAGGTATCTTTGTCTCCCAGATATTTGTGACAACAATTAGTGAATATGCAATCCACCTGCCTGATTGAGAAGTGCAAACATTGGAACAATTGGATTCTCATGAGATGTTGATTGTTGACATGAGGTCCTTAAAGAGCGTGGACAGACAAAGAGAAATTTTTCCTGATATTTTTGTGTGCTAACAAATTACAGTTGGTGTATTCGTTAATTTGTACAAACCGATTATATTGTTTGCTTGAATATTGGACTTCTTTTCGTTGATCTCTTTTTCCTTATGACAGTACTACCAATGGAGCAGTACATTGGAGTATGGGATAGCAGGTGGAAAATTCCAAAGCTGACCATCTGAGCATCTCAATGTCATCTCCGTATAAAGTTGTTATATATTTACTAAATCAGGAACTCGCTATAATTAGTCTTATCTGCACTTAATTGATCCAATTGCTTTTGTTCTGCTTGCAGGTCTCATATTCTTTTACTAAAGTTGAATTAGCTCATATAAGTCACAACATCTTAGGAGTAATCAGTTATCAATTTTCTTAGGATATATTCTGTTATAGAATACATCTGTGTTCCAGTTGTAGTGCTTATTTGCTTATTAACTGAACTTCACAGAAGGGAGAACCTTAATGGAGCAAAGGGGAAAAGAAAGAGAGATATTCATGTGAGACTTATTCCTGATCTCAGTTGCTCATACCTCAGATGTATATATTTTACCACGTTGAATATTTTTTGTTTCAACGTTTTTTGCATGCATGAGTTAATCTCTATACAAACCTGATTTGGGTTTGATGGTATTTGAGTTCAGTTGCTCATGAAGGCGCCCAGTCTTTCACTGCTTAAATGTGAGTTCACAAAAGAAATTCATAGACATTAGCATGATAAACAACACAAATAACCATGTACAACATGATTATTTGCACCAATCTTTAGAAAATGACCTGACTATTTCAAATCGAGCAAAGTTGATGTTGTTACATCACGATTAGTACTGGAACCAGAAAATAATTATTGTCCCAATGATTCAACACTATTTGCTAATTACTGAATTATTCTATCATAGTATTCCTGAATCATTATATCTTCTCCATTTGTTTCTAAATACTGCCCCACATTTTGCTTCCTTCTTTGCAGTTTTATACATCCAATAACACAGAAATATATTAGAGCAGCAATGACATTGGAATCCAATTATCTTCAGAGTATATGCTCTTGTACTAATATGGCTATTACATATCGCTGGATAGAATGACACTGCTTAAACTCATTCCCACTGTGGTCATTTGACTTCAGCACCAGTACTTCCATGGTTTAAGCACTGATTCGAATCAATGAGCATTCGATGAAGTATTCCTTTTGAAGTGCAGGTGTATTACCATCTTCACCTTTACTCACATAGAAAAGTCATGAACTTATTGGAGTTATACCAGCAGTATGGTGATCAGTTTGCTTAAGTTTTTCTCAGTAATTAGGCAAATTCAGATAATCAGTTCAGACCATTTAACTATGTATCTCTTTTTTCTGTTGTTAACTCTAATTAGTATTGACAATTTAATGTCTTCATGTTAGCAGTGCCAATGATGTCGAAGCCAACCTATATATGCGCGCTTATTGTTGAGAGAGTGGAATTATTTAGTGAATATATGTTTGACATGACCATTTGGTCAAAACCTATTTGTAAGGTGATGTATAGAATATCTACAATAAAACATTTCTGGCTCAAGGACCAAACTATTTACTGTACTGAAATCTCGATGTCACAAACTTATAATGCATTCTGAAATATTAGAGGTGTTGTACATTTTTAAAGGTTAATTATGTCAAATGTGCAAAAAATGATTCAAATTTTATTTGTTCCATAGCAAGAATTATAACACAGTTCTTGGCAGAAGGTGCTTAATGAGGGGAAGAGTCAATGACGCATGATATTATCAAGGTAGTAATATGAGTTAGAACTCTCTAATCTTCTACATGCAAACCTTTATGCTTGATTTATACTGTTCTAGTGACTATTAGGCAATAAGGCGGCAAAGGTGGTCGTGAGGCGCTAGGCTTGCCTTATATGTCATGACAACCTAGGTTTGCCGGGCAAGTGATCTGCAACGTTGCAGGTGCTCTCTTTTGTCTAATAAAGTGATGATTTATGCATCTAAGTTTTTTTTGTTACTTTAGGATGTACATTCCATGTTCAACCAAATCCTCATTTATTTTGTTTCTGTTTCCATGACTACTGAAGTCTCTTCAACAATGTCTTTTGAAAATGTCACCTCAAATTATCTGCTCCTTCTGACAATCAAAAGTCTTGTACGCACAACCAAACAGCCAAATTGGTTGTTAGATTCATAACATGTTTCACTATGAAGGTACATTTTTTTTAAAGTTTATGGGAGGGCATTCACATTCTGGTGAATTTGGGTACATTAATCTTCAGACTATGGTACTCTATTATCATGTACAGTTAATGGATTTAGCCATTTGCGGTAGACCATATATGCGATGCTTTCTTGATCTCACAAAAATATGACACCGGTTATACTTAAGAATTCAACTGATGGTTTCAAATGCAAACATACCAAACTTTCAAGGAATTTATTTTTTCTCATTAGGATTTCTAGCATATATATCAAAAGAAGTTGTGAGACCGCCTTTGGATATATACACTTCAAAATTATTTAAATATGATGCCAAGGTAGATGGGAAGTGAGTCTGGTTGCAAACATGAAACTCGATTCACGTAATTGTGCTCAGTAAAATTAATGGAAGAACATTCCGTAGAACGTACTACAACAGAATAATATTTGAAATATCCCTCTAACTCAAATTCTCTTGGTGTAGTTAGGAATTTGTTAGAAGTAACCTGTTCGTTTTGAAAAATCTGATTCAGGACTAACCAAATTCTCTTTGGTGATAGACTAAAATTTCAGTCTATTTGGTAATAGACGTAACAGATATTTGTTTCACTTCCTCATACTTTCCTAGTAGATACTTAAATAGTTAGACCTCTGTGTATCCCCACAAGTGATCAGTTCGCACATGAATAACTATCTATTCAATCCAAAATTGATTCCTTCACATGTGTTCATTGGACAATGACCCATCATTACTAGGCAATGATTATGAGGCTACCATGAAGAACAATTTTTCTTACCATACAGTCTTGTGCGAAACCGCTTTTCCAAAATTGAACTAAGTAATACATATCAAATATAGATAGTTGAACAGGGATAGACTGAAATAAATATTGCTTTGAACAATGTTGAGAACAAAGTATACTCGAACCATGTGTTCCAATCCGAGTAGTTGAAGAGGGATAATATAAATAGCAGAAAAATCTTATATATATATTTACTAATTGGAGGCACCGTACGAGCCTCCACGTTAATCCTCGAAAACTAAGAATATTATCCATCCGATTTCGTTATTAGTTATCTACAGCCATCGGATCAGATGAAGTACCGATGGAGTCCTCGCCCCTTGTCCCACCTCTCCACACCTCGGAAAAGAAAAAAGAAAAAAAAAACAGGCCCCAGATTCTATTGCACCGCCGCCAAATCTTACCGCAAGATCGCACCGATTAATCCGTCATGCAGGAACCTCTCTATTGGACTTCACCGCCAGTGCCGATTCCCAGCCGGCCAGCTTCTCGCGAGAGCAATCTCACTGGTAGAGCTGCCTGTGCCAATTCCCAGCCGGCCGGCTAGGCCCCGCAAGAGCAATCTCGCAGGTAGAGTTCACCATGCTACTATGCATCGAGCTTGCAACACAGATCTATCCGTTTTTTTTGGTTCAGGTTTCGGCCTTTCGGGGATACACGAGCAAGGACGGCGGAATCAGATCGATGTATAGTTAAGTAATTCCTATCTCCCCTTGATTGGCATCCAGCCGCTACTCAGCAGCAGCAGCAGCAGTACGCCAGCATGAATACGCGTACGTGCATCAGATTAGTTTACCTTGCAAGTGTATTCATGTTGGCACACATATATCGATATATGGATGGGATCAATGGAGAACTAATGGCTGATGGAATACGTTTAGGTCTAACAAGTAGTACATTTATGATTTATCCTCTCTCTCTTTCTATATTAATCCGTGCATGCCACTGTCTCTCACGATCCATTATAGAAAAACTGAACCCAATTGTCAAAGTTGCTTGACCATCAAGGCGATGTTTCTAGGAGACCGGGTGTGACAGCAGGTTCATACGGGTTTCAGGTAAGAATCAGAATTGATTATATTTTTTCCTTTATTTTTTTATTATTCGTTTTTTCTTTTGAAGTTCTTTGCAGGCTGCTGATTTTGATTTGATTCATCATGAAAAGTATTATGGCTAATGTAGGGGACGGAATTTGTTGTTTGGTTGATTGAGTTAAGGAGAAAAACTAGGGCACAAATAAAACTAAAATTCCGGGCACAACAAAAGATGAAACGGAAATTTTATATTAAATTTATGATAGTCATATTTCTATAATGTATATCTTTACAGAAGACTCATATCTGATGGAATAGGTGTTTGTCTAAGATGTACACTTATCCTCTTTCTATATATTATATGCTGATAATCCATGCATATCTGTCATCATCCTTCATGGAAACACCGAACCTAAAAACCGCTTGACCATGAAGGTGTTGTTTCTAGGTTTTTCGATATTAGGAATCACATATTGATTATGTAGGTTTTCTTTTGAATTCTTTCAAGGCTACTGATGTTGATTCATCACGACAATAAATATGGTTTTTAAGGAAACGAAATTTGTGGTTTGATTGATTGATTTAATAGAGAAAAACTAGGGCGCATATAAAACTAAAATTCATAAATCTGTATTGGTAATATTTCTACAATTTATCTCTTTATAACCAAAATTGCGGAGTTTTGAACCATGACCGGTGTACTAATAAATATTTCATTTGTTCATTGTGTATTTTATTGTATTTTTCTTAGAAGTTGATCTTACATTTTTCTCCACAATTGTGGTTTGGTCTGACTTATATAGCTGATAACATAACAAGATATCTGGAACGATGTAATTTTTTGTTTGTGTGTAACTTCAAGATGCAAAAAAAGTATTATAAATATTCTAAGAATTTTTTGGAAACATGTCTCTATTCCATGAATTACTTTCATATGTTAGAAAAAATATGGCTGTATGTATGGTATGTCATAGTAAGCGGTGGCATGAGATTTATATCAGACATAGAAAACTTATTTTCAATAAATTTACTCTTATGTATTTCGACAAAATATCCCCACACAAATGTTTAGTCTTGAGTGTACATTATAATTTTTCCGTAATAAAAAGTGTACTTTACAATTAACATGGACTACAAGCATTGCAAAAAGTTACATGAATTGTTCGGTTCTCACTAGGCTTCTCAATGAATAGAAACAGTGCAATCTTTAGCCACTGATGTTCTTACAACTATGAACAAGGTAATAATATAGTTGTATTCAAATATCTACAAACTAGGTAATATTGTGTGAGAGAAATGTTTGTGCAATAAACAAGTGTGCACTATCGTACAAATACCACGGAGAAATGTTGAAGATACTTTTTAAAGCATTATTAATTATGAAATATCTATATCTAGAGCAACGGAAAGATTAACGCGCAAAAATAGTCATGCAGTGTGCAATTCATGTCAAGATATTTATGTCGTTTTTCCCAATATAAAGTAGCATTCTTAACAGTAATAATCTTGCAGGTACTGCAGAAGTAGTAACAGTTTGAAAAATCCACACGGCATGTGTGTCCTCTTGAAACAAGATTATTCATGTGGAATACTATGTACTGCAACTTCATTCGTATATTCACACATATTTCCATACTTATATGTAAATTCATAAATGGAATAAAATTGACTTATTTGCAAATATTACAATGGATTTCATGATTACTTTTTCTTCCAAAAATTTAGTTATCAAGATTTTAAGAGCACGCAATCCTCATATATAGAATAAAACATCCAAGCAAAATAATTTTAAATACAAATATGTACACAATGATGCACTTTGAAACAAAAATACAATAGATAATCTAGAGAAAAAGTATGTCCCCAAATAAAAATAAAATAAAATATCCTTTTGACTATATTTCGATTAGAATTTAAACCTCAAATAGTTCCACATGAGAGACGCAAAGTCTCCATGCACTTAAAATATCCACTGAATGTTCAATAAAGCCCGTGTGAACGCACGGGTTGTCGACTAGTATGAATAATTGATCTTGATCTGTCATATCATAAAATATGATGTGTAGGACCTAATCAATTTCTATAGGGTTTAGTTTGACACCATGTTGATACGTCTTCCTCAGTCACAGGTCATTCTGCTACATTCTAATAGTTGTAATAACATAACATTTGAAATTATAAACACATCAAATGTTGCCCGCGCATGTGCGCGGGCCACTTTGCTAGTTAGTATAAATAGTGCAAACATTAGCAACCATACTAATTTCAGCAATTTCAGCCTATTTTTCTTCTCTTTCCCATCTAGCATGTAATTCGGCCAACATTCTTATATTATTATCAATTGTAACTTGTATGTCATTTAAAGTTTTATGTTCCTTAACATCATGAGGCAAACAAATTATTTTATGGAAATCAACTTCATGAGATAAACTATCAACTTTAATAATAAGATTATCAAGTTTCTCTAGCTTTTCTTCAACAATTTTATTGAAAGTTGTCGTGTCTTGGATCGCGGACACCGGGAGTAAAGATACCCACTTTTTAGGTTTGATATGGGGTGCGAAGGAGGCTGGGAGACGCCCTCACACGGGAGAACTTCGTCGAGACCTCCGATCTATGTGCTAGCAAGCAACACCGGGACACAGGGAGTTTACCCAGGTTCAGGCCACCCGGAGGCTAAAAGACCTACTCCTGCATGTCTGGATTGAGTGGTTTATCATGGTGTACCTTTGCGGAGGTGGTTGCGGGTGAGAACCCGGGAGGTGTTGGCTAGAGGTTGATGACGAGCAGATCCTATCCCGGAGGAGATCACCTCTCGCCTGTACTACTCTTCGTCTGGTGCGCTACCTAGCCTAGCCTCCGACTCTCTGGCAATCAATCCATTCCCTCAGGTGCCTTGGTCCTCCTTTTATAGGCCAAGGGGATCCCACATGGGCACCTCTGGGGGCGGAGGGATTTTAGGCGGGAAAACCCCTCCGGGTTCTTCTTAGGGGGCGACGTGGCCTCCTCTCGTCCAAGTATTCTTCTGAGGGGGTTAGGTGCGGTCGCCCACCTTTTCCTGGGCGGGCAGACAAAGGCTGGCACCTTTTCCAATCGTGCCCCCCGTGGCGCCTCTGTCTTCTTGGCGCCCAAGTCTTCTGGGAGCTTCCAGCCGGAGCTGGCAAGATTATCCTCTTTCCTTGTACGGAGGTGGGTTCCCGGGGGTGAGCCTGGCCTCCTGCCGGGCGTCCGGGTCCTCGGGACCTCCGCATCGTCTGCCGGGTTGATGGGAACCCTGGGAGGTCCCCTAGTCCTTAGTCATGGTTGTCGATGCCGTCCTTACTTGGTCGCCGTGGGTTAGATAGGGGGGCCCATATGCCAGTCTGGAACATTTGCCTTGTTCGCCTTCTTGGTGGGCCCACAGGCGGTGAACCCACTTTGACCGCATCAGGGGAACCCGTGTTCCACTGTTGCAACAGTAGCCCCCGGGCATAGTCCCGGCGGCCATGACCTTCTGTTGCCGAGGCAATGACCAAAAAAGTCAAAGTGGGTCCCTGGCGTCAGGTCTTGACTGTCTTCCCATCTGTCGGGTCCGTGCTCATAAGGGAGCAGCGCGAGCCCACGGGTCTTCTTCGCCTTGGTGAACATTGCAGTCCGTGCGGATCCCCAACGCTCGTCTTGAATCCAACGGGAGGAAGCATACCGAACGGAACGTCTCCTCGATCCCCATGCCGGCCGGAGCGGTGGGGCCACGACGCAACATGTGGGATGCCTTATAATCCACGGCTCGGGGGAACTGTAGCCGTTACTTCTCCCAAATCACAAAAATCCCCAAATCGCCGCCCAATCGCACTTTGTCTTCTTCGTTCTCGCTGTGCACCGCGTGCTCCTTCACTTAGCCGCCGCGACACTTTGTACCTGACATCTCTATGTCGATGGCCAAAACCAAGCAAAGCACCCAGAAGAAGCCCTCCGAGGCCTCGCTCATCAAGAGGCAGCCGCCCCCTAAATTCAAGAAAGCGCTGAAGAGGTCGGAGCGTGCTGCCGCAATGGCAGATATGCACCGGTGGCAGGCACTGTTCCCGAGCATCTACGTCGACGACCAAGAGAAATTGAAGGCCTCTCGATTCGGGGCGGTCGCGTCCAAGGCGAGGGCCGACGCTCCAGCTCTCGCGGCGATAGAAGTCCTGCCGCCGTCAGAGACCGGAACGGCCACACATATCCCCATCATCAACACCTTCGTGCGGATGGGGCTCGTTCCCCCATTCTCAGACTTCTTTCTAGAAATCTTGCATGCGTATGATCTAAAGCTTCTGCATCTGACCCGAGGTGCCATCCTGGATCTGTCCATCTTCGCCTACGCCTGCGAGGCATTTGTCGTGGTGATGCCCTCCATGGCGTTGTTCCGTCATTTCTTCTATCCCTGCGTAGGGAAAGAGGGCTGGCTGTGGGGTGGAGTCACGTTCTGCTTCCGCCCGAACCTCAAGCAAGCCTACCCCGAAATGGTGGTGAAGTCCAAGTGGGATGAGTGGATGGTTCCTCGTCGCCGTGCCGGAGGCTGTCCTACACCTTCAGGAGCCGACGGAGCACCCGGCGAGCCAAGAGCTCTGGAGGATCCCGAGCTAGCAGGATGTGTATATCTCGATGGCGGTGTCCCGCTTTAGGCTTCTGCGGGAGCAAGGAGTTTCTGGAGCCGCCATCATCGCACATGCCTTACGCAACCGCCTGGCTCCCTTGAAGAAAAGGCCTCTCCCGGCCTGGAGCTTCCAGGGTCCCCAAGACCCTTCCCGCTTGCAGAACACCAACATGGATGACGCCGCTCTCTTCATAGTCATGAAGGTGATCTTCCCTCCCACCGTGCAGTACCAACTGCCAGAGGGAGTTCGGTCCTTGTGTGAGGACCCGCAGAGGGAAAAGGTCCTTGCAACAATGACAATGTGCCACGCCCTTGGGATCGAGGGCCGAAACGATGTTGGGCCCCAGGCCTCCAAAGCTAAGACCCGCAAGGTCAAGGCACCCTCCAGCTCCAGAGAGGACGAGGAGACCTCCGAGTCCGAGGAGGAGAGCACGGAGAGCTCTGAGGAGGAGTCTGCCTGCTCCAAAGGGGACGACGAAGGCGACAGCGACAGTGAGGGGTCCGAGTATGACGATGATGTCGGCGGGGATGTCAGCGGTGAGGAAGATGATGACGAAGAAGAGGAGGTGGGGGAAGAGGCTTCTTCCCAGCGTCCTACAGCGGGACCCACGCGCCGCGGTCTCGAACCCGAAGGCGAGCCCCCGGGCACCACCCATGTGCGTGGTCGGTGAAGACGGCAGCCCCATGGACATGTTGGTCGACGCCGATGCCTTTGTCCTGGCGTCGCGACGCGAGGAGTCGCCCCGACGCCAGTCGTCGGCTCAGGAGCACTCCTTTTCTGCCAGCATGATGCCCTTGAGCCCCCATGGCTCTTCCGTCGGGTCCGCAAACATGCCCAAGCCGGTGGGCTGCAAGCGCCCCCACGAGTAAGTCTGCTTCTTGCTTGTCTTCGTTGTGGATGTTGCCTTCGAACTTGCGAGTCGCACTCCAAAGAAGCTGACCGAATGTCATTGCAGGGGCCAAGCTTCCCCAGAGACCAGCAAGAGGCGGCGAGATGCGGCCGATTACTACACGACCACTAGCACCGGAGTCCGCGGTGGGAACCTCCGTGTCGTCTGGCCTACTGCTACATAAAGTCAAATAATTCATTATTGAAAGAAGTAGCAATATGCAAACAGTTTATAAAGTGATATCAAGTATTCAATGCAAGGATGTTCAATGATAGTCCACAAAGTGTAACATAAAAGATAGTAATATGGACCACATGTATGCAATATGATAAGTAAGAACATCCTACATTGGTCATAGAGTGAAGATGAAAATCTGAATGTAAAAGGTGGATACTTTGGAAAAGATATATAAAAGAGTAGAGGTAAAACATGCATAAGTTTCATCTATCCTCCAAACTATTATACTTAAGTTATTGATTGCAATGGTAATACTTGGTGTCAAGCTCTCATTCCCCTATCATAGCATCTTGAATGATTAAAGTAAAATGTGCAAGCAAATATGAGTAGTGGCTTTGATAAAGTAAAGGTTAGATGTCTCATGCCCCTTGAATACAAGTACCTACACCATGATTACTCAACTTGGGAAACAAAGCAAGTTTAAGTTATCTATCATTGTAAGTAATAATGGTATCATCAAGAGCCTCAACTGGGGTACCTTTTGTCCCATGATATGGATCAAGCCCACATCAAAACAACAAGACAAACAAACATAATGAACAACCTCAACACCCTTTTTATTTACCACTTGATATAGCTTTTTATTGTAGGGTGTATCACAGAAAGTTCAAAATAGCATGTAAGTAAATTTCCACCATGAATGATGCATGGCTTAGATTAACGGCCCAGGTTTCTCTCTAACCATTTATACAAACTCATTTAAACTTTACTCTATTTCCACATTATTTCACCATGATAGACATCCATAAACAAAAGTACATGATATCAACTAAATAAATGATGGAACATGTTGAAAGCTTTGCATGTGACATCACATATGGGCTAACTCCCAACCTTAAACATTTATCAAGCCACTATCATCATAATATTAATCACAATGGTTCATGTTTATTAAATACAATAAAAGTAAGTGTGCATCAAGTTCGCGAGAGCTTTTTAACCAACTTTTCCCATTACAATAAATAACATAATCATTTTCATTTAGAGGTATAGATAACACAAATAACATGATAAACATACTTGAAATAGCATAAAGCTAATAGGTAGATATGGTGGACTCACTGGAAAGACTTTGGTTGAAGGTGTTGGAAACAAGTTTTTACTTGTTGGAATTTTTGGGCTAGCAAAAGGGAGAAAGATGACCATCTAGATGCATGCATGAGTGTCCATAGAACTAACTAATTCATGTCAAACAAGGTGAAATAACATACAACATCAAAACATGAATAAAAGATAGCTCATGATAAAACATTTGCAAATTATTACTCATAAAGAAACTCATGAATCATGCAACTATATGTGTCATTAAAAATCAACTTAGACATCCCTTTTCCCAATACAATAAAAGCATGCAAGATATTTCAACCCATATTTCCAGTAGCTTCCTCATATATAAATGATAGTGTGGTGGTCTCACAAAATAAAAATCAAAGCAAAAACAAACAAAAAGACGCTCCAAGTTTATGCGATAAAGTGTTTCAAATGAAAAAGAGAAGTTAGACGTGTGCAATCCGAGAGTATGTTGGTTCAGTGGGGATGTTATCCACATCCCCAAGCTTATGGTTTTCACCATCCTTGGATAACTCATGGTGCATGTCCTCCAATCCCAGTAAAAAAATTCAAAACACTGTTTCTCCCATTTCTTTTCTATGGGATGATATTAGTGGAGATAAACAAATAGGCATCTGGCTACATATAATCCATAGACTAAAATACATATGAATTTCCAAAAAGTGTATAATGTGGTATGCCTACTCATAAACTCAATTGGATCAAAAAGATTCAACTCAAAAGTTCAAACTATGTATAAAACAATATGGGACATAATCTGTCCAGAAAAACAGCAGCAGCAAAACGTATTTTTTTGTCCTACTTTAACTCGTCAAAAAATTCTGAAAACATTCAAGCACACAAAGGATGAAAAGTTGCAGTTACAGTTAAAATCTCAGCTCATTCGGAGTTACAGAATAACAACGAAAAATCAAACCGTGCACAGACTTCGTGCAGGAATAAAATCTCCGAATAGAAATAGCAACTTTTTCAAACCAAAATAGGTAAAACTTGGCACTTTATTAAAAATCCAGAAACTAAGCTAAAAAAACAATCTCTTGTTATAGCAAGAGGACACAAAGAAAATCCAAATAAAAACAACCGGTTTGCCTCCCGTAAAGCGCTTTTTTTATAGCCATATAGCTAGGCTTACTTACTTGTTGTTTACCGAAGATGAAGCTCATAAGGGAGCTTAAAAGTTGTGCCCTTATTCCTTGGGAAGTGTTCCATGCATTTCTTATATGGAAACTGAAACTTCACATTCCCTTCCTTTGAATCAATAATAGCCCCTGTGGTACGAAGAAAAGGTCTTCCAAGAATAATAGGACTAGAGGTTTTATTCTCCATATCCATGATTAGAAAATCCACAGGTACAAAAGTCATATGTAACTCTACCATAACATCACTTACTTTTCCTAAAGCACGTTTAATGGTATTATCAACAAGTGCAAGTTCAACAGAGCATTTTTCAAGATTCTTTAATTCAAGTACTTCATATAATTGTTTAGATAAAACAGAGATACTAGATCCTAGATCAAGTATGGCATGGTGTGTCTCTTTTCCAATAGTTACTAGCACCTTGGGGATCCATATATCCCAAGCTTAGGTGGTATCATAGCTTCTTGATTGTATCTAGCAATTTTTTCTTTCAAGATTGGTTAACATCAATAGAAGGATCACTTGCAAATTTTTGTAAGATAGATATTAATTCATGCAAGGTACAATTCTCTAAATCAAGCAAAGGATCTTTAACTTTCTTTTCCTTTTTGACCCAAACTTGTTTTTTAACAGGGGTACTTCCTCACTTCTAGTTTCTTGCTCATTGTCCTTAGAATTGGTCAGTTTGTTTTTATGTAGCCAATCTTTAAAAGAGGGACAATTCTTTCTAATGAAAGCTTGTTCCAATTCTCTCCAGGTCTTGGCTGTAACAGGTGGTAGTGAACGTATCCATTCTCTTGCCTCTCCTTTTAATGAAAGATGAAATAATTTTGGCATCACAATATCAGATTCCTTGAAGTTAAGTGCAGAACAAATACTGAAAAAATTATTCAGATGATCAAGACAGTCTTCTTTTCTATTATCACCAAATTGTTTCTTAGTTATCAAGTGTAGTAAGTCATAACTTACTCTAGAACTATCAGCTTGTATCTCAGGTGTGGTAATAGGTTTAGCAATAAATTAATCATTTGGAGTATTTGTGTAATCACACAACTTAGTCCTATCACCCATTTTAGCAAGTTTTTATGTATTTTTAATTTTTTATGCAAAACTGAAAATAAAATGACACTAAATAATGCAAACCGAATTAACTAATGCAAAACAAAATGCAAAACTCAAAATAAAATATGCAAACCGAAATCTAAAAAATTATATGCAAGACAATAACAAAACAAAATAAATTGCTTGAAGGTAAAGATGGACAAGATGATGCTCACGTAGGTGCAACCTCCCCAAGCTTAGGTGTTAGCACAAGTTGGTGATGAAGTTGACTTTGTTGTGATATCCTTGGATAAAAACTTCCAGCTATGACTCCCCGGCAATGGCGCTAGAAAAGACCGTGATGTCAGAGTTGACGGAGGAGAGTCTTCTTCTCCCCCAACTACGCCAACAAGCACTCTTGATACTGTAACATCCCAAATTTTGGAATGTTTTAAAAATCACAAAAATTTAAAACTTTTGATAATAACTAAATAAAGTCTCCAAAAATCAAGCAAAGCTTTTATAGAAGATTGTTTTGACATCTTCAAAGTTATTTTTTTTATTAAATATTCCTTTATCTTAAAATATCAACTTTAATGTTTTAGAAAATAAAATATTTAAACGAGTTTCAAATATCACTTCAACTTGATATTTGGTTTTCAAATAAATAATATGGGGATATTATAAACCCTAAATTATTTAAGAAAATGATTTAAACATCTTTCCGATCCTTGTTTTATAAAATGTTTTATCTTAAACTATCTTTAAATATGAAAATGAGTTATCATTTTGAATGATATTGCTCATCTTATTTCTCTGGTTTTTATTTAAATATTTTGGGATATTTATAAACCTTAATTTGGAAATTTCCCAAATAGCCATATGAGGCAAATTTGACCAAAAGGGTATTTTGGTAATTTTGTTTTGACCAAAAATAGTTCCAAAATGTCTAATTTGACTATTTGGAATTTTACAAATTTTTACAAATTTATTTGACTTGATTTGGACGCTTAAATCAAAAATTATAAAAGAAAACAGGAAAACAAATAAAAAGGAAATTTGATGACGTCATGCTGACGTCATCGCCTTCAAAGCTCCACCACGGCCGTTTCTTCCGATCCTCTCCCACCTTGATTGCTCGCGATTGAAGGCACCCCTGGCCTCCCCGAGCACGCCCCCTGGAAACCCTCTCGCTCCTCTCTCTTTCCCCTTTGGCTCCCCTTCGAATCGCGCCGCCAACGGGTCGAATTTGCTCGCCGGAGTCCGAGCTGTCCGCCGCCGTATTTCACAGTTTCCGGCCGCCCCGGTGAATCATCGCGGCCCCATTTTGGTCCTCCTGGTTCCCCTCGTCAATCCGCAACTCCCTGACGCTGTCGCTTATTTCTCAACGTAGCCAATCGACGCCTTCATCAACGACCCGACGATCACCGCCACGCGCCGTTCTCCGGTTGCACGCCGGCACCATTCCTGGAGGAGAAGCACGACGCCATCGCCACCGTCCTCGTTGCCGAGTCGAGCCATGCATCGTCGACACCTCGCCGAGCTCGGGGGACCGCCGGAGCAACGGGAACATCCACACCCTTGCCGCAGCCTCCCCATCGCCGCCGTCTCCGGCAACCCTGCGCCGCCCGGTGAGGAAACCCTAGCCCGTGTCCCTCCGATCTGAATTCAACGACCGAGATCAGATCGAGCCGACCCGAGCCAAGCCGCGGCTTAAGCCGAAGCCGAGCCGAGCCAAGCCCGAGCCCAACCAATCCCAGCCCGCCGCGTGGCCAGCCATTTTCTGGGATTTTCCCGAAATAAAATTAAACGGCAGTTTTGCAGAAAAGTCCCTGCAACTTCAAACCTTTATAACTTTCAAACCCTTTGGCCAAATTTAACAAATTTTATCTTTTTGAAAAGCTCTGGACTTGTAGAATCTTTTGGCACTGTTAGTTTTCAATGTAACAAATCCAAATTTATTCAAATTTCAAATGAATCATTTGAGTAAATTTGGCATAGTTTTAAATCTATAAGTCCAAATTTTGCAAATAAAATATTTCTGGAAACCTTGGAACATGCATGACATGATCCCACTGTTATAATTAATTTTTGATAGTTTTAAAAATATTTCTTAATCAGAGACTCAAATTGGAGTATTTCTGATATAGTTTAATTTCTATAAATCCTTTTTTAATTGTTTTCTTTTAGAAAACTTCTTAAAATACTTGTCTCTATCCAGAGAGACCTAGAACAAGCCCATAATACTCTTTTTGAAACATAAACATTGAAAGTGTGCCAAAGGCCATTTAAATGTTAATGTTTTGCAAACTATAGTTCAAAATGTTTTAAAAACTCTTTAGACCAACCTTTGTGTGATCACTTTGATCAAAACCAATCCTTGGAACCTTTGAAACACCCCTTCAACCTTTTCAAATTTTATTTCAGACCAACCCCTGACCCAAATGGCAAACCCCAAACCTAAATGCATTGATTCCTTTTGCATATGGAATCATGTATTGAAGCTTGGACCACCAACCTAGTTTTGTTTGTTTTTATCCATGTTTGTTGTTATGTTTGTTTCTTTTGATTGTTGTATTGTTGCTTATTGTCATATGTTTGTATTGTATAGATTGAACGGAGTGCTACGAGTTACTTTGAGAAGAGTGTGTGAGCAACGACAAGTTCCAAAAGGCAAGTGCATACACCCTTTCATGAAAGACCTACTATTTTATTATATATGCATTGTAGACTATTTCAGTAGTATACATGATAGGTGTACTACTATATTGCTATGCAGACCTGTTAGTATATCACCCTTTATTCCTGTTGATTTAGGAACCCATTCACTTGGTAGAAGTTAGAACTGCAATGCTGAAATGTTTTATTGTAGTATGAAAGGATAAAAACTCTACTAAGTTAATGAACTACCTGGGTGGCAATTGATTTGCTCTATTGGTGGTCAAAGTTGAGTGGCTGCTCAGGGCCATTTCCATGGTTTTAACTGAGTACGTGCACTTGTGAACGGCCACCCAGGAACAAAGAGATTTAAGTCACTCCAAGTTTAGATTGCTTCCAGTGCAGCCACTTGGTATTATGGCTCTGCCTTGACTAAGTAAGTTCTAGGAACCTGATTCCGGCAGATTTCAGCTGATGAACCCCTGGTATGGGTCTGCCCAGAGGAACAGGGGACTGTTTCCCAAAGGTCTCGTCTTCATCTTCACCTTTCCTTTTCACTTCAAGAAGGTCAAGGTCAGAATGGGTTGATGAAGTCTCGTGGTGAAAGTGCACAACCTCTCGAGAGTGTAAAACTATGATCATAGCCGTGTCCCGGTTACGGACAATTCTGAGCAGCTGGACAAGGATGTCGATGGAAAATCTCCTCATTCCAATTTCATAATAAAATTTGATGGGTGAACTCGGGTATATGAGACCTTGGATGCGTTCCATGGGTGTGTCTCATATTGAAAAGTTGAGAATATAATGTTTGTGAAAAGTAGGACAAAATTGGCTTTATGCAATAGCCTTCAACCCCACCAGCCAGATGAGCATGTAGTTTTAGTCTTGCCATTTTATAATCCACCATAGTATTCACTTGCCGGCCTGTCACAAGGTATTGACCCAAATTCCCTGGGCTGCAACGTTAATGTTGCAGGTTATTACGATGAGTGAGGACGTCTACCTTTCGAGCTTGCAACCAACATGTATGCCAGTGGCACATGAAGATGATGAAGCTCTCTGTGCTACTTATGTTTCCGCTGCCAAACTTTACATTCAAGCTAGCCTTTGGCTATGCAATTTGTAAAGAATATTTTATTTATGGATCTCACGATGTAATAATTATTTGACATTGATGCATGATATTACATCTATTGTGAATTGCTATCCATACTCGATCCAGGGAATAGCATATTTCACGATGTGTCATTGCTTTCTAAGCAAGGGCGCTACAGATGGTATCAGAGCGTAATGTTGCCTGTAGGCTCGAAACCTTAGGTTTGGATTAGAAATAAGAATGACCATAGGAACAAAAGTTATTTTCTTCTTGTCCAAATCTTTCCTAATATCCTTCTTGTAACCTTCTCAACTAATTGCTTTCTAAGTTATCTTATCTTATTTATAGATGACCATAACTCAGAAATGTTTCCGAAGACATTGAAGATCAACGTGACAATTATGAGAAGCCATCAAGCGCATTGATCGAATACTTCAATTTAGACTTCACAACACCAGAAGTACCTCGACGAACTCAAGGAAATAGAAGAGAATCCTGAAGCATTGAAGGGAGAGATAGACTAGATCACCATTTTACCCTAATAGCGTTATAGTAATATTGTATTGACTTACCAAATTGAGGTATGGCAGTACTATCGTGTCTATTTTGAAAAACCTTGTTGTGTTTGTTTGTTATCCAAACTATATTTTCGAAAATTAAATAGGAATAGTTGTTTTATCTATATTGTTTGTCGCTTGTTGCTTGCTAGATGTTTTGTTTGTAAGATGAATTGTCTTGATCTGTTTGTTTGGGTAGGAATATTTCTCTTAATATCTCTCTATCTCTACTCATCCTTTCTAAACTAAACAAATGTCCCAGCCAAATCCCAACAACCCGGTGATGCCTACACTACAACAGTTACTAGATGCACAGAAACAGTTGAATCAGTTGATGACCCACAACCAGGAAGACCACAAGGACATTCTAGCACCACCTCCTACTCAAGTGGATATGTTGATCAGATTCTTAAAACTTCGACTGGAAAAGTTCTCAAGAGCTGCAGAACCTATTTTGGCCGACGATTGGCTACGATCAGTGAATAAGGATTTGGTGACCATCGGATGCACAGATGCTGAGAAGGTTAGATTCGCGGCACACCTACTAGAAGGACCTGCAGCAGACTGGTGGGACAACTACCAGATCACTTACCCCATTGAAGAGATGACATGGGATTTATTTCAAAAAGGTTTCCGTAGTGCACATGTTTCATCAGGAGTGATGAAGCTGAAGAGGGAAGAATTTCTCGATCTTCGACAAGACGACCGAAATGTAATAGAATACATGAATGAGTTCAATAATCTGTCGTGCTACGCACCGGATGATGTTGATACAGATACTAAGAGGAAAGAAAGGTTTCTAAATGGTCTGAATGACGAATTATCCATTCTATTGACAGTTGCATATACCCAAACTACCAGTCACTGGTTGACCAAGCGATAACCTTGGAGAGCAAACTGAAGCAAGTTGCGAACAAGAAGCGAAAGCATAATGTGGAAGAGCATCACTCAGAATCATAGCAGGAATTGCACATTTCAGATGATGAACATAATCATTTTGAGTTCAACTATCATGGAGACAATAACCACCTTTGTCATAATATTCATAGACATGACTTTCATGGAGAAATTGATCACCACATCAACCATGGACACCACAGCCCCGTCCATACTGAAGAGGTTTATGACCTCGGAAATGAGCACCTTATGGGAGAAAACAGCAGTCAGAATCGCCACCCCAAACCCAACAGGAAGGACATCAGCCAGGTGGAGTGTTTCAAATGCAAGAAAATGGGACACTATTCCCGAAGCTGTCCGGAAAAGAAGTTTAGTAATGCAACCAAGCCAACTCAATTCCGAAAGGGTCATGTGTTTTCTATAAACATTGAGAGAGTTCTCAAGAAACCAAACCCTGTTATTGAAGGATTGTTGATCAACTCCTATTCTGCACTAGTACTCTTTGATACTGAGGCTACACATTCTTTCATATCAAAACACTTTGTGAATAAAAATAAGATACAATGTCGAAGACTTAAAAGACCCATCAGGGTAAGCTCTACAGAAGGGAAGAGGCCAGCAAACGCGGTATGCCAAAACATGACCTTGGAAATTGAGACACACAAGTTTCCAAGTGAGTTGTTTGTGCTAGACTTGCAAGGCTTGGATATAATCATAGGCAAGGACTGGATGTCCAGGTATGATGGTCAGGTAGATCATGCCAGTAAAGTTGTCACACTCACCACACCAGAAAAGAAGCGGATCAGATATCAGTTTACATCGAGAAGCAAAGAAACCAACTGAGTTTTCATGAGGAGTTTAGCCAAGAAGAAAGACTAGAGTCTACGGAAATGTTCTGAGGATGAAATAGATGCCACTAATTATATGTAAGTGGAAGAATAAGTACTGTGATGTAAGAGGGGTGTAATGTCGAAGTAATAACCATATTATATCAGGATGAATGAAAATAGTATCGACTATCTTATGCCAAAACTTAGACAAAGCAATAACTATTGTTGTGAAGCCTGCTCGTCATATCATGGATGAAGACATGACACAGAAATAGACAAGCAAAGACGACATGGAAAGTGTGTTTCCCACGGAGAAGGATCACCAAAGAAGCTATAGCTTGTGAGCTAGCGCGTGTAGTAATTTCCGTAACCCCATAGTTTGAAGAATCGATAGTTTAGTTTAGGTTGTCTTACAGACTGGAAACTTTCTGTTAGACATGTGAGATCGACCAAGTGTTAGCTTACGAGATTCTCCAAACCAAGTACAAGGTAATGACATGAGTGCGATGTGGAGTAGCTACCATGACGACTACTCATTTCATTCGCTTTGCTATGAGGAATGGTAAATCTGAGTGACATACCTATAAGAGAGACGACGTGGATAAGCCTAAATCAACGGAATATTATAACCCTATGTGAGGCAAATGTTGCCGAAAACGTAAATATACGGTGAGGATAAACCATAGCTTTTGTGAAGAAGAAGAAGAGATCCAGCAATGAGAGTTTTGACCCACCATAAGAGTTTCGTTAGAATTGACGCTTTGTTTGCACTGAAGGATGTCAACCTAGAGAAGAAAAGATTGCCTGGGTCATCGATGAAAGACATAATTATTCTTGCAGAGACACCACCCATTGTAAATGAAGACTATGATAAAAGGATCCAAGGTATTATTTAAGGATCAATGAATCACCAATTCCTTACGAGGAGCTGGTACATGTTATAAAAGTGGGTTTAGGAAGATGAAGCACAACTTCAAGAGCTGAAGATATAGTTGACTCCAGTGAGACCTAAAGGCTAACCCGATGGACCCTAGCCCGAAGGAAAGAGTTCAAGGCTGCCTACAAAAGTTTCTTTTAAGGGTGTAGCCCACCCAGTTGTCCAAAACCCTGAGTTCCGAACCCATCTTTCTTCTAGCCTCTCCGAATCTCGGGGACGAGATTCCTTTTAAGGGTGGTAGGTTGTAACATCCCAAATTTTGGAATGTTTTAAAAATCACAAAAATTTAAAACTTTTGATAATAAACTAAATAAAGTCTCCAAAAATCAAGCAAAGCTTTTATAGAAGATTGTTTGACATCTTCAAAGTTATTTTTTTTATTAAATATTCCTTTATCTTCAAATATCAACTTTAATGTTTTAGAAAATAAAATATTTAAACGAGTTTCAAATATCACTTCAACTTGGATATTTGGTTTTCAAATAAATAATATGGGATATTATAAACCCTAAATTATTTAANTAACATCCCAAATTTTGGAATGTTTTAAAAATCACAAAAATTTAAAACTTTTGTTAATAATTAAATAAAGTCTCCAAAAATCAAGAAAAGCTTTTATAGAAGATTGTTTTGACATCTTCAAAGTTATATTTTAAATTAAATATTCCTTTATCTTCAAATCTCAATTTTAAAGTTTTGGAAATAAAATATTTAAATGGGGTTTTCAAATAGTATTTCCCCCTTTGGTTTATTGTTTTAAAATAAATAATACGGGGATATTATAAACCCTATTTCATTTGTGGAAATAATTTAAATACTCTTTCAAGCTTAGTTTTATAAAAATGTTTTATCTTAAATTATTTTAATATAAAATGAGTTATCATTT
>QRDG01000263.1:330553-434598 GCA_012064385.1 Puccinellia tenuiflora | reverse complement strand
GAGGACGTCCACGGCAGAGCCGCCGGCCGCCGTCCGAGCCGTCCTCGGCAACCACCCGCCGCCGGGGTAAACCCTAGAACCTAGACCATAGGATTAGATCGAACGGCCGGATTAGATCGAGCCGAAGCCAAGCCGAGCCACGCTCAGCCAGCCAAGCCGACCAGCCGAGCCAGCCATTTTCTGGAATTTCCCGAATGTTTAATGGCCTTTTTGCAGAATAGTCCCTGCAACTTCAAACCTTCATATCTTTTAAACCATTTGGCCAAATTTAGCAAATTTTATCTTTTTGAAAAGCTCTGGACTTGTAGAATCTTTTGGCACTGTTAGTTTTAGTGTAACTAATCCAAATTTATTCAAATTTCAAATGAGTCATTTGAGTAAATTTGGCATAGTTTTAAATCTATAAGTCCAAATTTTGCAAATAAATATTTATGGAAACCTTGGAACATGCATGACATGATCCCACTGTTATAATTAATTTTTGATAGTTTTAAAAAGATTTCTTAATCAGAGACTCAAATTGGAGTATTTCTGATATAGTTTTATTTCTATAAATCCTTTTAATTTAGTTTTCTTTTAGAAAACTTCCTCAAATAGTTGTCTGTGTCCAGGAGAGACCAAACCTACCTAGCTACCACTTTTGAAACATAAACATTGAAAGTGTGCCAAAGGCCATTTAAATGTTAATGTTTTGCAAACCATAGTTTCAAAATGTTTTAAACTTTTGACCAACTCTTGTGTGATCACTTTGATCAAACCAATCCTAGAACCTTTGAAACAACCCTTCAACCTATTCAATTTTTCAATTTGATTTCAGACCAACCCCTGACCCAAATGGCAAACCCCAAACCTAATGCATTGATTCTTTTTGCATATGGAATCATGTATTGAACTTGGACCACCAACCTAGTTATGTTTTTCTATCATGTTTGTTGTTATGTTTGTTTCTTTTGATTGTTGTATTGTTGCTTATTGCCATATGTTTGTATTGTATAGATTGAACGGAGAGCTAGAGCTACGTTGAAAAAGAGTGTGTGAGCAACGACAAGTTCCAAAAGGCAAGTGCATACACCCTTTCATGAAAGACCTACTATTTTTATATTGCATTAGACTATTTCAGTAGTTGCATGATAGGTTTACTACTGTTTTAATTATGCTATGCAAGCCTGTTAGATCTTTCTTGTTGACTAGGTACCTACATTAATTTAGTAGAAATGCTTGCTGCAATTGTGAAGATTTTGATGTAGTAAGTTAAGTGAAAACTCTACTAAATTAATGAATCACCTGGGTGGAATTGGTTGTCGAGGTGTGCGAAGTTGAGTGGCTACTCAGGGCCATTTTCTTGTGGTCTAACCTGAGTATGTGCACTTGTGAACGGCCACCCAGGAACAAAGAGATTTAAGTCACTCCAAGTTTAGATTGCTTCCAGTGCAGCCACTTGGTATTATGGCTCTGCCTTGACTAAGTAAGTTCTAGGAACCTGATTCCGACAGTTCTCAGCGGATGAATGTCTTGTATGGGTCTGTCTGACGAACAGGGGACTGTTTCCCAAAGGTCTCGTCTTCATCTTCACCTTTCCTTTTCACTTCAAGAAGGTCAAGGTCAGAATGGGTTGATGAAGTCTCGTGGTGAAAGTGCACAACCTCTCGAGAGTGTAAAACTATGATCATAGCCGTGTCCCCGGTTACGGACAATTCTGAGCAGCTGGACAAGGATGTCGATGGAAAATCTCCTCATTCCAATTTCATAATAAAATTTGATGGGTGAACTCGGGTATATGAGACCTTGGATGCGTTCCATGGGTGTGTCTCATATTGAAAAGTTGAGAATACAATGTTTATGAAAAGTAGGACAAAATTTGCTTTACGCAATAGCCTTGAACTCCACCAGCCATATAAGCATGTAGTATTAGTCTTGCCATTTTATATTCCACCAAAGTATCACTTGCCGGCCTGTCACAAGGTATTGACCCAAATTCCCTGGGCTGCAACGTTAATGTTGCAGGTTTTTACGATGACGCGTGAGGACGTCTACCTTTCGAGCTTGCAACCAACATGTATGCCAGTGGCACATGAAGATGATGAAGCTCTCTGTGCTACTTATGTTTCCGCTGCCAAACTTTGCATTCAAGCTAGCCTTTGGCTATGCAATTTGTAAAGAATATTTTATTTATGGATCTTGCGATGTAATAATTATTTGACATTGATGCATGGTATTACATCTATTTGTGAATTGCTATCCATACTCGATCCAGGGAATAGCATATTTCACGAATGTGTCATTGCTTTTCTAAGCAAGGGCGCTACAGATGGTATCAGAGCGTAATGTTGCCTGTAGGCTCGAAGACCTTAGGTTTGGATTAGAAATAAGAATGACCATAGGAAACAAAAGTTATTTTCTTCTTGTCCAAATCTTTCCTAATATCTTCTTGTAACCTTCTCAACTAATTGCTTTCTAAGTTATCTTATCTTATTTATAGATGACCATAACTCAAAATGTTTCCGAAGACGTTGAAGATCAACATGACAATTATGAGAAGCCATCAAGCGCCTTGATCGAAGACTTCAATTTAGACTTCACAACACCAGAAGTACCCTCGACGAACTCAAAGAAATAGAAGAGAATGCTGAAGCACTAAAGGAAGAGATAGAACTAGACCACCATTATAGTAGAATAGCATTATCGTGGTATTGTAGTGACTTACCAAATTGTGGTATGGCAGTACAATCGTGTTTATTTTGAAAAACCCTTGTTGTGTTTGTTTGTTATCAAACTATAATTTTGAAAATTAAGTAGGAGGAGTTGTTTTTATCTCCATTGGTTGTTTTATTGTTGATTGATGCTTGCTAGATGTTGTTTGTAAGATGATTTGTTTGATCTGCTGTGTCGGGTATTAATACTTCCTTAGTATCTTTCTATCTCTACTCATCCATGCTAAACTAAAAGATGTCCCATCCAAATCCCACAACCCGGTGATGCCTACACTACAAGAGTTACTAGATGCACCGAATCAGTTGAATCAGCTGATGACCACAGACCTAGGAAGATCACAAGGACATTCTAGCACCACCTCCATCTCAAGTGGATATGTTGATCAGATTCTTAAAGCTTCGACCGGAAAAGTTCTCAAGAGCTGCAGAACCTATTTTGGCCGACGATTGGCTACGATCAGTGAATAAGGATTTGGTGACCATCGGATGCACAGATGCTGAGAAGGTTAGATTCGCGGCACACCTATTAGAAGGACCTGCAGCAGACTGGTGGGACAGCTACCAGATCACTTACCCCATTGAAGAGATGACATGGGATTTATTTCAAAAAGGATTCCGTACTGCACATGTTTCATCAGGAGTGATGAAGCTGAAGAGGGAAGAATTTCTCGATCTTCGACAAGACGACCGAAACATAATAGAATACATGAATGAGTTCAATAATCTGTCGCGCTACGCACCGGATGATGTTGATACAGATACTAAGAGGAAAGAAAGGTTTCTAAATGGTCTGAATGACGAACTATCCATTCTATTGACAGTTGCCTATACCCCTAACTACCAGTCACTGGTTGACCAAGCGATAACCTTGGAGAGCAAACTGAAGCAGGTTGCGAACAAGAAGAGAAAGCATAATGTGGGAGAGCATCACTCGGAATCACAGCAGGAATTGCACACTTCAGATGATGAACGTAATCATTTTGAGTTCAACTATCATGGAGACAATAACCACCATTGTCATAATATTCATAGACACGACTTTCATGGAGAAATTGATCACCACATCAACCATGGACACCACAGCCCCGTCCATACTGAAGAGGTTTATGATCTCGGAAATGAGCACCTTATGGGAGAAAACAGTAGTCAGAACACCCACCCCAAACCCAATAGGAAAGACCTCAGTCAGGTGGAGTGTTGCAAATGCAAGAAAATGGGACACTATTCTTGGGACTGTCCACAAAAGAAGATTAGTATTGGTACCAAGCCAACTCAATTCCGAAAGGGACATGTGTTCTCTATAAACAGTGGAGAGAGTTCTCAAGAGACCAACCCAGTTATTGAAGAATTGTTGATCAACTCATGTTCTGCACTAGTACTTTTCGATGCTGAGGCTACACACTCATTCATATCAAAAGACTTTGTGAGTAAAAATAAGGTATCCTATCAAGGGATTAGAAGACCTATCAGAGTAAGCTCTACAGAAGGGAAGAGACCAGCAAACGCGGTATGCCAAAACATGACCTTGGAAATTGAGACACACAAGTTTCCAAGCGAGTTGTTTGTGCTAGACTTGCAAGGGTTGGATATAATCATAGGCAAGGACTGGATGTCCAGGTATGAAGGTCAGATAGATCATGCTAGTAAAGCTGTCACACTCACCACACCGGAAAAGAAGCGGATCAGATATCAGTTTAAATCAAGAAGCCAAGAAACCAACTGAGTTTTCATGAGGAGTCTAGCCAGGAAGAAGGACCATGGTAAATGGAAATGTTCTGAGGATGTAATAAATGCCACTAGTTATATGTAAGTGGAAGAATAAGTATTGTGATGTAAGAGTGGTGTGATGTCGATGTAATAACCACAATTGTGAGTATGAATGAAGCGTGTGGCGACTCTAGTACACGAAACCTATTGTGAAAAAAAAATTATATATTGCTGTGAAGCCTGTTCATCATATCAGGGATGAAGACACGGCACTGAAATGGACAAGCTAAGACGACATGGAAAGCGTGTTTTCCCCAAGGAGAAGGATAGCAGAAAAGTGTAGTGTGAGCTAATCTGTGTAGGAGTTTTCGTAACCCCATAGTTTGAAGGAGCGATAGTTTAGTTCAGGTTGTCTTGCAGATGAGAAACTTTCTGTTAGACAAGTGAGGATGCCCGAGAGATAGTTTACGTGATTTACCTATCTACATATTGAGGAAATGATACGGGTGCAGGATGGACTGATCACCATTCCTACTACTCATGTTATTCCCCTCACTATTTGGATTGATAAATCTGAGTGACATACCTATAAGAGAGACGACGTTGATAAGCCTGATCCATAGGAGGATAATATATTATAACCCTATGTGAGGCAAAAGTTGCCGAAACGTAAGATATTCGGTGAGGATAAACCACAACTCTCCTGAAGAATAAGAAGAGATTCTGCAATGAAAGTTTTGACCTACCATGAGAGTTTCGTTAGAATTGACGCTTTGTTTGACAGTGAAGGATGCCAACCTAGAGAAGAAATATTGCCGAAGACATCACATGGATGAGGATGTAATATGTCAAGCCATATTAAAGAGAATGGTATCCGAAGTTATCTAAAGAGACACCCACCTATTGGAGATGGAGCACTTCATGAGTGTAAGATATAGTTGACTCCAGTGAGACCTAAAGACTAACCCAATGGACCCTAGCCCGAAGGAAAGAGTTCAAGACTGCCTACAAAAGTTTCTTTTAAGGGTGGTAGCCCACCCAGTTGCCTAAACCTAGTTGTCCCAAACCCATCTTTCTTTCTAGCCTCTCCGAATCTCGGGGACGAGATTCCTTTTAAGGGTGGTAGGTTTGTAACATCCCAAATTTTGGAATGTTTTAAAAATCACAAAAATTTAAAACTTTTGTTAATAATTAAATAAAGTCTCCAAAAATCAAGAAAAGCTTTTATAGAAGATTGTTTTGACATCTTCAAAGTTATATTTTATTTTAAATATTCCTTTATCTTCAAATCTCAATTTTAAAGTCTTGGAAATAAAATATTTAAATGGGGTTTTCAAATAGTATTTTTTCCCTTTGGTTTATTGTTTTAAAATAAATATTATGGGGATATTATAAACCCTATTTCATTTGTGGAAATAATTTAAATACTTTTGCAAACCTTGTTGTATAAAAATGTTTTATCTTAAAATTATTTTAATATGAAAATAAGTTATCATTTTGAATGATATTACTCATATTTTCCTCTGGTTTTAAATTAAATATTCTGGGATATTTATAAACCCTAATTTAGAAAATTCCCAATTAGCCATATAAGGCATATTTGACCAAAAGGGTATTTTGGTAATTTTGTTTTGACCAAAAATAGTTCCTAAATGTTTATTTTGAATATTTGGAATTTTACAAAATTTTACAAATTTATTTGACTTGATTTGGAGGCCTAATTCAAAAGTTATAAGAGAAAGCAGAAAAATAAATAAAAAGAAAATTTGATGACGTCACAATGACGTCATCGTCTTCAAAGCTCATCCGCGGCCGTTTTCTTCCGATTTTTCCCCCTTGATTGCGGCCGATTGAAGGCACCCCTCGCCTCCCCGAGCACGCCCCTGCGAAGCCCTCGGCCTCCTCTCCATTTCCCCTCTCCTACCCCTCCGAATCGTGCCCCCAGGCCGGTTAATTTGCTCGTCGGAGTTCGTACGGCCGCCGCCGTATTTTTCTTCAAATCTAGCCACCACGGTGAGTTTCCGCCGCCGTACCTTGGCCTCCTCTCCACCCCTCTTTATCGCGCACCGTCTGATGGCCTCGTCCCAATTCTTTTGCAACTAGGACGTGGGGATCGAGCTCGACCCGAAGCCACGGGCGCCGCCGCTGCTCCGTCCGCATGTCCGCGGCGTCCCAGGAAGCCCAAGTCGCCGCCGACCTCGCCATACTTCCCGCCTCGCCGCACCGCATCTCGTCGTGGACCTCTCCGTCACCGCGAACCACCGAAGCGACTAGCGCATCCACGCCCGAGGCCGCCGGCGCGCCACCGCCGCTCCGTCCTCGTGTCCGCACCGACCCAGGAGGGGAAAGCCGACGCCGAGACCACCATCTGCCTCCCCGTGTCGAGACGAAGCTCGTCGTCCCCTTCCCGAGCCCAGGCGACCACCGGAGCGTCGAGGACGTCCACGGCAGAGCCGCCGGCCGCCGTCCGAGCCGTCTCCGACGACCACCGCGCCGCCAGGGTACAAACCCTAGAACCTAGACCATAGGATCTAGATCGAACGGCCCGGATTAGATCGAGCCGAGCCAAGCCGAGCCACGGCTCAAGCCCAGCCAAGCCGACCTGAGCCGAGCCCAGCCATTTTCTGTGAATTTCCCGAATAGGTTTAATTGGCCTTTTTGCAGAATAGTCCCTGCAACTTCAAACCTTCATATCTTTTAAACCATTTGGCCAAATTTAGCAAATTTTATCTTTTTGAAAAGCTCTGGACTTGTAGAATCTTTTGGCACTGTTAGTTTTTAGTGTAACTAATCCAAATTTATTCAAATTTCAAATGAGTCATTTGAGTAAATTTGGCATAGTTTTAAATCTATAAGTCCAAATTTTGCAAATAAAATATTTATGGAAACCTTGGAACATGCATGACATGATCCCACTGTTATAATTAATTTTTGATAGTTTTAAAAAGATTTCTTAATCAGAGACTCAAATTGGAGTATTTCTGATATAGTTTTATTTCTATAAATCCTTTTAATTAGTTTTCTTTTAGAAAACTTCCTCAAATAGTTGTCTTTGTCCAGAGAGACCAAAGCCATGCCTAGCTACCACTTTTTGAAACATAAACATTGAAAGTGTGCCAAAGGCCATTTAAATGTTAATGTTTTGCAAACTATAGTTGCAAAATGTTTTAAAACTCTTTTGACCAACTCTCTTGTGTAGATCACTTGTTCAAGACCAATTCCAAGAACCTTTGAAACAACCCTTCAACCTATTCAATTTGGATATCAATTTGATTCAGACCAACCCCTGACCCAAATGGCAAACCCCAAACCTAATGCATTGATTCTCTTTGCATATGGAATCATGTATTGAAACTTGGACCACCAACCTAGTTATGTTATTTCTATCTATGTTTGTTGTTATGTTTGTTTCTTTTGATTGTTGTATTGTTGCTTATTGCCATATGTTTGTATTGTATAGATCGAACGGAGAGCTACGAGCTAGTTACGTCGATAAGAGTGAGTGAGCAACGACATCTTTCAAAGGCAAGTGTATACACAAACTCATGAAGGACCTATTATTTTTCTTAATTGCATTATAGATTATTTGGTAGTATGCATGATAGGTTTACTATTGTTTTAATTATGCTATGCAAGCCTGTTAGATCTTTCTTGTTGACTAGGTACCTACATTAATTTAGTAGAAATGCTTGCTGCAATTGTGAAGATTTTGATGTAGTAAGTTAAGTGAAAACTCTACTAAATTAATGAATCACCTTGGTGGAATTGGTTGTCGAGGTGTGCGAAGTTGAGTGGCTACTCAGGGCCATTTTCTTGTGGTCTAACCTGAGTATGTGCACTTGTGAACGGCCACCCAGGAACAAAGAGATTTAAGTCACTCCAAGTTTAGATTGCTTCCAGTGCAGCCACTTGGTATTATGGCTCTGCCTTGACTAAGTAAGTTCTAGGAACCTGATTCCGACAGTTCTCAGCGGATGAATGTCTTGTATGGGTCTGTCTGAGGAACAGGGGACTGTTTCCCAAAGGTCTCGTCTTCATCTTCACCTTTCCTTTTCACTTCAAGAAGGTCAAGGTCAGAATGGGTTGATGAAGTCTCGTGGTGAAAGTGCACAACCTCTCGAGAGTGTAAAACTATGATCATAGCCGTGTCCCCGGTTACGGACAATTCTGAGCAGCTGGACAAGGATGTCGATGGAAAATCTCCTCATTCCAATTTCATAATAAAATTTGATGGGTGAACTCGGGTATATGAGACCTTGGATGCGTTCCATGGGTGTGTCTCATATTGAAAGTTGAGAATACAATGTTTATGAAAAGTAGGACAAAATTTGCTTTACGCAATAGCCTTCAACTCCACCAGCCAGATATGCATATAGTATTAGTACTTGCCATTCTATATTCCACCAAAGTATCACTTGCCAGCCTGTCACAAGGTATTGACCCAAATTCCCTGGGCTGCAACGTTAATGTTGCAGGTTTTTACGATGACGAGTGAGGACGTCTACTTTTCGAGCTTGCAACCAACATGTATGCCAGTGGCACATGAAGATGATGAAGCTCTCTGTGCTACTTATGTTTCCGCTGCCAAACTTTGCATTCAAGCTAGCCTTTGGCTATGCAATTGTAAAGAATATTTTATTTATGGATCTTGCGATGTAATAATTATTTGACATTGATGCATGGTATTACATCTATTTGTGAATTGCTATCCATACTCGATCCAGGGAATAGCATATTTCACGATGTGTCATTGCTTTTCTAAGCAAGGGCGCTACAGTTCAGAGCCAGTTTTTCTGTTCAAATCTAGTTTTCGTTCAATTTTTTTAATTCATTCATATCTAGTTTTTTGTTCAATTCTCTTAAATCTAGTTTTTCGTTCAAAATATAAAGTTGTTTGATTTTTTGAATCCGTTCAAATCCTTTTTTTGTTCAATTTTTTGAATTCGTTCAGATCTAGTTTTTTGTTCAAATATATAAGTTGTTCAATTTTATAAATTCGTTCAGAGCCAGTTTTTCTGTTCAAATCTAGTTTTCGTTCAATTCTTTTAATTCGTTCATATCTAGTTTTTTTGTTCAACTCTCTTAAATCGTTCACATGTAGTTATTCGTTCAAAATATAAAGTTGTTTGTTTTTTTGAATCCGTTCAAATCCTTTTTTTGTTCAATTTTTTGAATTCGTTCAGATCTAGTTTTTTGTTCAAATATATAAGTTGTTCAATTTTCTCAATTCGTTCAGAGCCAGTTTTTCTGTTCAATCTAGTTTTCGTTCAATTTTTTTAATTCGTTCATATCTATTTTTTTGTTCAACTCTCTTAAATCGTTCACATGTAGTTATTCGTTCAAAATATAAAGTTGTTTGATTTTTTGAATCCGTTCAAATCCTTTTTTTCAATTTTTTGAATTCGTTTAGATATACTTTTCTGTTCTGTTCAAATATATTAGTTGTTCAATTTTCTCAATTCGTAAAGAGCTAGTTTTTCTGTTCAAATCTAGTTTTCGTTCAATTTTTTTAATTCGTTCATATCTAGTTTTTTTGTTCAATTCTCTTAAATCGTTCAGATCTAGTTTTTCGTTCAAAATATAAAGTTGTTTGATTTTTGAATTCGTTCAAATCCTTTTTGTTCAATTTTTTGAATTCGTTCAGATCTAGTTTTTCTTTTCAAATATTTAAGTTGTTCAATTTTTTCAATTCGTTCAGAACCAGGTTTTTTTTGTTCAGTTCTCTAGCTTTCGTTCATATTTAAAACTGTTCAATGTTTGAATTCGTTCGAAATAAATTTTTCCATTCAATGCTTAAATTGTTCACATGTAGTTTTTCGTTCAAAATATAAAGTTGTTTGATTTTTTAAATCCGTTCAAATCCTTTTTTTTCAAATAATAAATCAATCATTTATAGTTTTCGTTCAAACTAAAGTAGTCCAATTTTTTGAATTGATTGATTCATCCAGTTTTTTGTTCAATTTTTGAATTCGTTCAGATCTAGTTTTTCTTTTCAAATATTTAAGTTGTTCAATTTTGTCAATTTGTTCAGAACCGGTTTTTTTTGTTCAATTCTCTTAAATCGTTCAGATATAAAGCTGTACAATTTTTCAAATCGGTTCAAATACAGATTATTTTTGATTCGCTTTAATTTCCTAAATTCGTTCAGATCTAGTTTTTCGTTCAATTTATCAATCGTTCAGTTATACTTCCCGTTCAAAATGAAAGTTGTTTAATTTTTTAAATTTGTTCAAATCCAGTTTTCGTTCTATTCTTAAATCGTTCAAATATATAAGTTGTTTCGTTCAAATCCAGTTTTTTCGTTCAATTTTTGAATTCGTTCAGATCAAGTTTTTTGTTCAAATATATAAGTTGTTTAATTTTCTCAATTCGTTCAGAGCCAGTTTTTCTGTTCAAATATAGATTTCGTTCAATTTTTTAATTCGTTCATACCTAGTTTTTTTGTTCAATTCTCTTAAATCGTTCAGATCTAGTTATCCGTTCAAAATATAAAGTTGTTTGATTTTTTGAATCCGTTCAAATCCTTGTTTTGTTCAATTTTTTGAATTCGTTCAAATCCAATTTTTTGTTCAGATATATAGCTTTACAATTCGTTCAAAATAAAGTTTTTTCATTCAGATCTAGTTTTTCATTCAAATACAGATTTCGTTCAATTCTTAAATCGTTCAGATATATAGCTGTTCAATATTTCAATCCGTTCAAATTCAATTTTTCGTTCAATTCTTAAGTCGTTCAGTTATAGTTTCCCGTTCAAACATATAAGTCGTTCACTTTTGTTGAATTCGTTCAAATCCTGTTTTCGTTCAATTAATATATCTGAACTGATATAGTAAATCATTCAAATATACTTTTTGTTCAATTCTCAAATCATTCAAATATATTCCGTTCAAAATATACATAAGTTTGTTCAATTTTTTAAATTCGTTCAAATCTAGATGTGAATGATTTATAGTCTCCCTTCAATTCTTTTAAATTCATTCAAATCCAGTTTTTCTTCAATTCTTAAATCGTTTAAATATAGACAGGAACATTTTATTAAATAAAAATAAAAACGAAAATATATAAGTTGCCTAGATGTAAAAAAATCCAGGAAAACACATAGGATAATGTGTGTGCGAATAGAACACTGTATGTTCATCATCTGTAGTATTGTTAATACAAGATTCAAGCAATGATTGATAAACAATGACATCTTTTTTCATTACAATTTTGAACAATAATGATTTTGCCACCCTTAACAATTCTTCTTTCCTGTGTTTCTCTTCCTTTTTGAATTCTTCTCAGATTGAGGCTTCATTCTATTGCCCTTTACAACTGAAAGGGCACTAGAAACTGGAGGATCTTTCAGTGATGTGGTAGCCTCATCATTTTGTACATGCATCTGCTTATTCTTCTTATTGCCTGTCTTCACCTTATCCACACTTTTATTTAGTTGGACAGGTTTTGAAACACTGCCATCAGTGTTCACCCAAATTTCCACACTACCATCAGTAGTTGACATAGGTAAGTCTCCATTTCCATCATCTATTGCATTTTTTGCAGTATTTTTCTTGATCACAGGAAGATCTTTCAAGGCTATATTGTTTTCATCTCGTTTCTTCTGCTGGGAATTATCAGCCATCAACCTTTTATAAAGTTTGAGTACTTCTTCCACAAACTCACGACTCTTATCAGCATCTCTACTAATGTCAGCACAAACATCACTCACACAGTTCATCAGCATTGCATACCTCAAAGCATTATTTGTCGTATTTGTTCCTTGCACTTGTATTACTTCCTGTTTATGTTTGAGCAACTCTTTCTCTCTAAATTTAGTTGTCCACCTTGCCATTATATACTCTCTGGGAAGTCTAACGATATCAAACTGAGTAAACAATCTGAGTATGTGACAACAGAGTATGCCATCTTTCTGAAATTTGCCACACTCACATTCGAATTCGAGTGTCCTTCGATCAACAACAACGGTGAAAACTTTTCTTCTATATTCAGGGTTATCATAGGGAAACAGCTTCTTCAGTTCATACACGTGATCTCTCAAAACTTCAGTAACACCAAAAGCTGTTGAGTTTACAAGCTCAGTGACAAACTTCAAGTATATGCCCCTTGTGTAGACTGATGCCGCATGCCTCTCAAGTGGAGAAGAACCCCAAAATAGAGGTATTTTCTGGGTAGACTCGAATCTGTCTTCATTTTCAATCTCAATTATATTTTCTTGGAACAGTTCATACTGTTTCAGAAAATTTTCAATTGTGTCTTTCCTCTGGATATAGTCCTTGAAATTGGAGTTGAAACTCTCGCTCCTTCCAGTTGTCTGTGTGAAAGGGGAGAATCCTCCTTTGAAATAAGCTGGTACAAACATCTTCCTTCCTGCCCACATTCTTTTCAAGTGATCATGATTGGAACAATTATATGTTGTCAACATATCTTTCCAGCCAGTTTCAAATTCCGTCACATTCAAAGACTCCATGATTAGGGCAACTATAGCATCTTCCATCCCTTCTTTCTCTACCATATATGCACTCATGTTTTCTCTAAGGCACTTTAGGACGTGCCAAATACAGAATATATGCCAAGCATCAGGAAAGACCACAGAAATAGCATTCTTCATAGGAACATCTTGATCTGTCAACACCAGACTTGGTTTTTTTCCTTCCATAACTTCAACAAAACTTTCAAACAGCCATTCAAATGTTTTTGCTTCCTGATCCTTCAGGAAAGCCCATCCAAATACAATTGTTTTTCCATGACCATTTATACCTATAATTGGTGCAAATGGCATATTATACTTGTTTGTGCTATATGTTGTATCAAAGCATATTATTTCTCCAAACAACTTGTAGTCCAGCCTTGGCCTACCATCTGTCCAGAAGATGCTTCTAAAAGCTCCTTCACTGTCAACTTCCATCTTGCAGCAGAATCCAGGCTTCTCTAGTTGCAACTTCTCAATGTATTTGAGTGTGCAATTGATATCTGAATTTTTTTTTGTTCTTCCTATCTGCTTGTTTCAGATTATCTAGTTTCTTTTTGCCAAACATTACATTCCCAAAGCTGCCCTTCAATCTTCTGAAGATTGTCATTATTCTCTGTGGCTTCACTCTGATTTCTTGAAGCAATTTAGATAGCATAATTTCTTCTTCACTCATTGTTCTGTGGCTTAAGAAGAATTTAGTTAGTGAAGGCGAGGACACTAAATCATGATTGTGATCCATTACACAGGATATGATGTGCCACTTTGTCTCCACAAGTTTCACTGTCACATTCATCTGACAATTGGTTCTCCCTATCGCGCTTCGTCTCCTTTTTCTCTGGCCTGTAATGATTCGGCTTGCTGTCTTTCTACTTTTATTGCACTGAAGGGTGATCTTCTTCTGTTTGTAGTTCCTTCCTTTTATCACAGAAAACCCTTTGAGCTGACCATAAACGTTGACAAATCTCACTGCATCTTCAAGCGTTGAGAAAACCATCCCAACTTCAGGAGCTTTCGCAGTACAAATCTCGTCTGGCGTTGGAAACAGGTATTCTTCATCACAGTTGTCTGAATTGTAATCATCATCATTGAGAATGTCTTCATCTGAATGGCTTTCATCAACATCTACAACCTGCATTTTTAAGGATGAGTTAACATAGAAGCATGTTTCCTTTTTCCCCGAGGCTATTCTCGTTCATTAATTTTGATGTATACCTTTGCTAAAGTAGTATCCTCGTTCTGATCTGTGATTGCATCATCCGCTGCATATCCAATGATCTGCAGAGTTTCCATCTGAAAATTATGTGCCCAATATGAAAAGACAAACATGATACAAGTTTTGTCATAAACAAAAAAATTTATAACAACATATCACTGCTTTCTTACATATGGGTTCTCACCTCTACATTATTTAGGTTCCGATCAGAAACTGCATGGTTATCAGTTGCACTTTCTTTCTCAATAACCTGATCATGTTCCTGGCACATGAGACATGACATCTTTTTTTTTCCAATACAGAGTATTCAACAAATACAAAAGGAACCTAAAGAATTTTAATGTGGATTTCTTAATATGGATCCAATTCCTGAGTACTATATATAGCTCCACACATACCATTGCTCCTTTCTTCAGTTCATGATAAAGGACATACTGATCAAATTCCTCCATGGTACTAGCTTTTCGAACTTCAAGTGTACTAACTTGCTGTCTGTGTTTGTTAGCCTGAAAAATGTAGTGCAAACATTTTAATCACCCAATTTTCTGAAAATAACATGATAGTACATACACATACACATATAGCTCTCTTTTTTTCCTCCTCACATGGTTCTGTACTACATATAATATATGTAGCACACATAGATAACAACTCGCCAAACTACTTGAACAATTGAGCACGCTTGATGAAGGACATGATTCTTTCATTCGTTTTTCTGCCTGCACAAAGTGGAACTCATTATTTTTATCAACGAACGAAATGAAACCTGAAACTCATTTTTCTTTTTGAACGGAATGCTAAAATTGAACAACATACCTTCTCTTTCTCAAGAGTTGCAATATCAATTCTACTGGACTCTCTCCTTTTCTCTATAACATTATTAATTGCTTCTTCTATTCTTCTTCTAGTGTCCATCAAGATAAAACTTCCTCTTGTACCGTTTTCCTGATTTTTCATGCACATCAATTTATTAAACAGCACTTCAAAACTGAATTAACAACTATGCCCAGATCGGTAATTGAGGAAAATAAAAAATGCTAGCAATATCAATACGTGTGGTCCGAATGATTCACTATAATACTTCAAATATTTTCATACTTTTTAATTACGTACCGAACGAATCAGAATCAAGTGCGGGGTGAGATGCAATTCTTTCTCCAGTTTCCTTCAAGAACCGAAGGTGGAACAACGAACGTACCTTCTACCGACGATGTCCGGGGATGGCGGGCGGGGGACCAGAAGAGGGATCGAGGGGAACGTATCTGCTTAATTTTTGGGATCGAGGGGGAGTACAAATCGGGATCGGGGCAGTGAGAAGAGGATCCTTCCGGGGAAGAACGAGTTCTGACTTGAGCGTTAAGTTGATCTAATTTTTTTACATTATAGTCCCTCCTGGGATTTTTAATTGCAACGAAAGGACAACAAAATGACTATTACATGTGGGTCATACATTTATTGTCAGCAGATCATAATAATTCCTATCCGGAAGGGGCATGGTTCTAAATCTTCTTCGTTCCCCATTTCTGCTCCGCCTTCGAAGTTCGCACGGGCGGATTTCCGAGCTCCTTCTGTTCATCTGGCCGCCGCCGCACGAGCGGAGGCCCTTGCTCTTTTAGTTGCGCTCCACTTGCAGGTGAACTCAGCTAACATCATAGTTACAAGCTAGAATCAAATTCGACCCCTTCCAGGCTAGATCTAAAGAATTTTAATTTCGATTTCTTAATATGGATTTCTTCTGAAAAGTTTTTGTATGCTTCCACTGAAATTCCCTTTAGCTTGAAATGAGGCAGGCTTCGCCTTCTTATTTTGTAGGCATGTTTTGAAGTTGTAATACGAATCTTAACAGCCTCTCACTAATTCCCATTCACGGTTGCGGTGATAATACACCCAATATATGATCCGTACTTGCAACAGCTACCACCAAAACAATCTGAGTATCTTTGAATTCATGTCCAGTTTTTCGTTTTTGCCCATGATTGAACATAGTAGGTTTACAACAGAATAAATTCATTGCGATTTTGTGGGGGGTGGTATGGTGTCTGAATTTTGTTCGACCATAACATCAAACATCACTTTATATAATACTGAATTATATTTCTACTTGTTTTAATCATTCCTTTTCTTAGATGGATATACCAAAGCATAAAAAAAGGATAGGGCAGCATGTTAAATTCAGAGATTTGCCAACACCACAAAACAAAAGATTAAAGGTGAGATGTATTTTTTCATTCCTGTATTTTTTCATTCCTCGTTTTTCCCACAATTAGGTGAACTAATGCTTATCTTTTTGACGACTTATGGTTTATTCTGTTTCATTTTTCAGAGCAAAAACACAGAGCACATACCCATGTTCTTACATGCACTATCACTGTTGAACGAAGAAAAAAAATTGATTGTTCAGAATATGGGTTTTGGTGCTATTCTGGATTTAACATGCTCAAGTAATGTGAATGGTCTTTTTCATTGGCTTGCAGACCAGTTGGATACTGAAACTGGCACTCTCACTCTGGACAATGGTTTTAGTTTCACTATTACTCCCTCCTTTGTGTACAAAATTCTTGGATTACCTTGTGGGCCAATGAGTGTTCAATTCAAGTGTAGCAAAGAAGATATTGATATCATCAAAGAAGTGACTCACACAGAATCTCCAACAGTAGAGCACTTATGCAACCTGCTAAATAATGAACTAGATGATACATCTTTCTCACGTGTTTTCATGCTTCTGACCCTAGATGCATTCATCGCACCAGCTGGGTGTGGGATATCCAGTCACTCATATTATCATAACCTCATAAGAGTTACTGATATCCCTAATCTTGATTGGTGCTCGTTTGCACTTAACTGGTTACTGTTGTGTATCAAAAGATTCCACAAAACTAAGATGCACGGAATTCAGGAAGAAATAGGAGGATGCAAGCCAATTCTTGTGGTATGTTTTAGTTATTTTTGTTCCTTCTTATCTCAACTTACACTATACATGCTAACGATTATTCTCCTTTTATGGATCATTTATTGACTGCAATTCTTCAAATGCAGATTTCCTATTTTGAATTCCTAATAACATCTGAATTTAACCTGGGAGCACTATACCAAGGTTGCCACTGTGGACTACACATGTAGTCAATGCATTCATCACTCTGGATTCATTACAAGAAACAGAACCTAGATTTGGAAGACTTGCAGTAAGTACCATGTTTTTTCTAAACTCTGGTGCTACTAGTTTTTCCATTAATTAAGCTATACAAATTTTCGTACCAAAAGTCTACAGTCGTATGTTCCTTTTTCCATAACCAGAGGAAACACATATCATCGACAATTTTCAAAGGTCTGCACCAACCATTTCAGATAATACTACCAGATGAAATAGCTGATTACATCAACTCAAAATTCAAAGGAAATGACAACAACGAGGTTATTGCAGATGAATAATTTTTTGAGTTCATGCTTTATGGATTTCCTCATTTTTAAACATGAAACTATATTATCTGTTTCTCTTTTAACATAGTTTTTTTTGCTCGACCATTAAATTTAATGTAGGACAAGGCTAAAATTGATAAACTATCAAAGAGGTTCTTCCATAAGCTAGTTGACAACTCAGTTGCAATGATGAAATCTTACGTTGATGATGTATTTGAGTTATGCTCTACAAATCAGCAATCAATTTCAAATCTTCCAAGCATCAATGTTTCTACAAACAAACGTACAAGGTTCCTGGATGTTACCAAACCAATCCTCATTATGCCACCTACAGAATGGCCAAATGAACTCTCTGAGCAAGAAGTTAACGACTTTATCAAAAGTCTTTACTCTTTTGACAACCTGGAAGGAGTCTCTCATTTTTGTCAAACACAGAATATTTTACAAGATTTGCTGAAGTCTTTCAAGAATAGCTGCAGTGTCGATGATTCAGATTTCATTCTCGACCTGCCAAAGTATGATTCGATGGTCAAGACCTTAATACCAAAGACATTGGATGACATCCCGTCATTTGAATCTAATTATTGTGCTGGGTTAACTGATTTTCTGAAAGAACAAATCCAAGGTTATTCCTTTTTCTCTTCTCGATTTCTCTTTTTTATCTCTGTGTGTGCCACCTGATTTTTGGATAAGACTTAACCTAACATTTGTTTATGCTTTTCTTAATTTTTATGCACAAATGATCAAAAGAAGAGAGAAAAAATAGGATATTAAATCAGGAGCAGTTGCTGGATTTCAAAGTTAGCCTTGACACACCTCCTGATAAGACTTTTGTTGTTGATGATTCTTCAAAGGGTGCTATTCCAATTACAGGTAATCTAATCTTTTATTTTTAATTCTTGTTAATATCATTTGTCTTTGTGTTTTCCAAACAAATATAATTATAAATGAGATCTAAACATTCAATTCCTTTCCATAGGAAACAAATCAGAGCACAATGTCTACACTCGGATATCGAATCAACAGAAAATTCAAGAAAATCTGTTTCTGTATTCAAACCAGCGCCCACAAAATCATGGGTATCGCACCACTTCAAGTTCTTCAGCAATGTTGTTCCAACGTAAGGATGAATTCAGGCATGCTACAATTCAACATGGAGCTGAAGGTCTGCAATATGACTACTGCAATAATACTACAGTTCCAGTCACGCTCTCAGATGGCAAACAAAATGTGAATTCCGAAGCAATTTGGGGTTTGTCACTCAATGAACGTCTACTGGGTCGACAAGCAAGCTGTGATAGAAGTAATATTGGGTTTGTCTCCTTCGACCTATTCGATGAAGAAGATTTCCTGAATTCCAATCCACAACAAAATCTGGTTAGCCAAACTGGTTATTTCAAGTTCCCGTATTGCCT
Organism: Puccinellia tenuiflora; assembly: GCA_012064385.1. NCBI lineage: Eukaryota > Viridiplantae > Streptophyta > Magnoliopsida > Poales > Poaceae > Puccinellia > Puccinellia tenuiflora. Next base: position 415,665 of record QRDG01000263.1, on the reverse strand, counting down.
ACTTCATGCATAAATAGTTTTATTTTCCTATTTTGTTCAATTTTTGTATCATGTTTCTATATGCAGCCATCTACAGAAGTTCTGCATGCCGATCAACTAGATTTCAGCAACATTAAAATGTGTGGAAAAACCAAAGATCATCAGGAGGAACAAGTTATTTTTGCTTCTAATTTTGAACTCGAATTCTACAACTCTCTCATTCAGAGCAAGTTCGAGACCAGGTTATTTTTTCGTGTAAAACAAATCATGATTTCTGTTTCTCCATATTATATGTATTTCTGTTCTATTTTTCATGCCTGTAACAAGGATCAATTTCTTCCAGCCCAAGGATCTTCGAAATAAACAAAATCTGGGTAGATCAAAGAACACTGGCACTATCTATGAGCCCAGGTGGGTGGATCCATCCATATGTCATGGATTCATTTGGCATTCTCAGTAACACAGAGCAACTTGAAAGAAAACGAAAAGGCATGATTGGACAAAAGGATATCCTGAGGCATATTATCATCAAAGACATCACAGTTCGTAACTTTCTTCATATTCTTCTATATGGTTTCTTTTAATTTCATCTCATCATGTTTATTTATAACAATAAAAAAAGTATATCACTTTGATTAAAATGCTCCTTCTTCCTACATGCAGAGAATACTAATGGATCCTATGTTAAATCATTCAGACTCTCAGTTCAACAATTTATTTTCTACTAATAATGTCGGATTTAGACTAGAAAATGCAGGCCTGGTAAATGCATCTCCCATGTTACTGTCATTTTTTTTTTCATTATCCATCATGCTCATGTCTCTAGTAATATTTTTTTCTTCCTCATCAAGGTACACATACCATGTCCATCTGAAAGACAATGGATATTGATTGTAGCAAATTTCATCGACAAAAGTTTCGATGTTCTAAACCCAGATCACTCTGATGAAAAATTCAAGCCTATTGTTACTACAGTGACAAACAATTTCAAGAACTTGTTCATCAAAAGTTACCCTGGCTGTACATATTTCAACATAAGAGACTTTGAAGTGAGATATGTGAAAACCCCACAACACAATTTCAGGTACTCTTACTATACAACTTTCTTCAATTTCAATTTTCTTCAGTACAATATTTTTTCACTTTCAAGTTTCTAATTATGAACATGTCTGCCCAATCTATGAGATCATTATGAACATGTCTTTTTTATGTGTTCGTCAAGGTATGATTCTGGAATTTTTGTCATGCAATTCATCAGATGGTACAATGGAATTGAAGTTCAACACTTCTCAAATGTACGTAAATTTATCTGGAATCCTATCAGATTACCAATTACAGCTTTTTTTCATAACTAATTCTTCTATTTCTATTTCTTCAAAAATGAATAGGCTGATGTTCAAGCAATCCGCGCAAAAATTGCATCTCAAATAGCGATTAACAAGTTCAATGAACTTCAAGCACCTTTAGCGAAGCAGATTCTAGGAAGACATGTAATTCTTTAATTTTTCGTTTTAAGATTCTTAAAATTTTCAACTGAGAAATTTTCATGTTCTAATTACTCATATATTCTTTTTGTGTAATAATCTGCAGGCACCTCATCTCATGCGTTGAAGATCAAGCATATATACAGCATCATGCCATTGCTTTAGAGATGTTTTTTCAAACATATTGGTTGACCACTAATTTCTCAGAATGGTTGAGAATTATCTTACTATTTTAATGTCCAAAAAAAACATATTGTCATGAACAAACTCAGTGATCTTTGTTTAAGCAAGCATTTTTTTCTTCTTTTTACAATGTTTTTTATGATCGAATTCTTCAGTTGCAGTTCCAATTTCGTTTTTAATTTTTAATTTCGATCGAAAAAAGAATCAGTCGAGCATAGCGTACGAAGAAATTCGAATCAGTCGAACGAACAAAACGAACCAGTCGTAGAAACTAATGGGCCGGCCCATCAGAGCGTACAGGGTACGCGGAGCTACCCAAACTCCCGCTAAAGGCGGGGTATAGGAGCTCCCCTTCTTCTCTCAGAAACGTTCGTCATGAAACCCACCACGCAATGACCTCAATTTCCGGCCGCCGCCTACACAGAAAGCTCCGCCGGGCTCAACCACAAAACTCCGCCGCCTCCAGGTCTCCTCCACCGCGCGAGCGCAAATTTCCTCCGGGCTCAACCACGTGAGCGCCGCCATTTCACTTTTCCTCACGAATAGAAAAGGAGCAACCCCAATTCCCCCACCACGCCTGGCCTTGCTTCTACTGCGCCGCCTCCCTTTATCATTTTCCTTGATCTGCCCCGCCACCGCCGGACGCGACTCCTTCATGTCGCGCGGCCGGAAGAATCCGTGTCGGGTCCCTCGGCCTCGTCGCACCGTGCTCAGCACCTGTCATGGAAACCGCCGCCACGATCCCCCAACCACGCCAGCCCTTGCTCCTGTTGTGCCGCCTCCCCATGCTCATGTTGCTCGAGCTGCCCCGCCGCCGGCGCCCCTAGCTCCGTCGTGCATCAGAGCCGCGCCTTCCGAAGTCCCGATAATGTCCGTGGCATCCAAGACGGAGGCGTCGGGGTGAGGCCGCGACCTCAGAATCTCAGATCCGAGTTGTGGAGTCTCGATCTGTGCTTCCCCTGCTGCTAGCGTCATCATGTGCGGAGCAGCTCGAGTGCCCGCTCTGCCGCTGGAGCATCACGGCGGTTGCGTGCGTCGCTGCTCTGATGCGATCCCATGACACCATGCGAGGGATGCTTGGCGGCGCCTTGTGTTGTGCAACAGCGGTGCTCTCGTCCATCACGGCGGGGCTGCAAGACATGCTTCTGATGCACACCCAACATCCAAGTAGATGCCTGACGCGATCCACGGGAGCTTCAAGACACGAGCCGAGGTCGTCGCTGGTCCGCCTCCGTCCTATGCCCTGCCCAGGTTGCCACCGTTCGTTGGTCCGCCTCCGGCCTCTGCCTCAGGTCGCCGCTGTTCGAGGTTTATCGTTGTCCAGTCCATGCTACAACAGTTCAATTGAACTCCATCCAACCAGGGGTTCCCCACCAAGGTTGGCTTTCCATTGCATGATTATGTGAGATCTTGTATTATTATACACTGGATGATCCGTTAGATGCTGATAGAATGTATGATTCTGTACCGCACTTACAATGTCAAAACTTTGCTGAATCTGCATAAGATTGACAAGGAGGGTGCTGCAGTTGTCATTATCAGGCCGGTTAGCATCAACTCGTAGCTCTTGCCTCTCTCATATTTGTAGAGCCGACAGAAACTTGGCCACATGAAACTTTAACAAGGTTAGTGAGCATGTACCTTAATACTTCTATATGTTAGCCGATCCAACTTACATGCAAATTAAAGTCATCTATCTTAAGATTGTAAGTTTGCCCCTGCTATGCTTATTTATTGGAAAAATTTAGAGCATCTTTTCTTTTTGTTGCCAAGAGCAAAAAGTGTGAACCTTCAGGTTTGGATACCGTCACTTTTTCTATCACTCCAATTAAATATTCAATTCGACTAACTAGAGTTATATTCCTCGTTTATTTTCTTTTGTTTTTTAACATGTTATCTTAATCTGCAGGCGCAATGTTGATGCTTTCTTGGGATGACCTATCTTAGCAAGCACAATGTCTAGAGACTGCTGGCCACATGACAGGTTTTTGCACTATCAATGGTGTCATTTATGATATATTGGTATAGCAAGTTCTTTGTAAGTATATTCTGCATGGTAAACTTGTGTAATTCTGTTAGAATGGTTTATTCAAGATAGTATTGCAGACCTGATAATATTTTGCCTTTTATTGGAATGGTGATTTTTATGGAGATTCAAGTATAAGTTTCGAAATACACAACAGTTGTTTTAGTCCGTGGATTTTTCTGAAACCTGTAAAGGATGTTTAAGAAAAGCTAGCTCTTTCTTACACTGTGGCAGTGGTTATATTGTAGTGTTGTAAAGTAATTTATTTTTACCTCTGCGATTGAATTATTCTGGTCTTATAGGTAGATTGGTATAGTTTCGGGGACTTTGTCCAACAGTGAACTGAATAAACTGATTGATGTTGTGATAGCCGATAAGGTTACTCCTATTTCTTGATGGATGTGTTCTTTGGTATTTTGGTGCTAGGCTGTGGGCTGTCATTATTTAGATTTAGAGCTCTTTCAAGATGCTCCCTCCTACCTCACAAGAGGTAAAATAAGATTTAAATCTCAACGTTGATTGATGGAGGTTAGTCTGGGCCTAACACAAAATGTTAATAAGGTAACTGATCGCATATTTGGTGAGGCATTAATAGGTAGATTCTTTAAGAGAAAATTAGAGAACAGTTCCATAGAGTGAGTTCATTGGCGTGAATAATGCAGTCCATCGAGGTATGGCATGCTTCTTTTTTCGGGCCACATGAGACATGATTAATTTGCATAACCATACCAACTATGTGAATGACAAGTGGGCCTCCTTTATGATCATGATTAGAGGATGGAATATTCATATATCCTAGATGATCTTGATAGCATGTATGCTGCGTATTATATTCATGAACTTTGGTGGAACAGAATGTATTGTACCCAATTAAGATGGTACAAAGGTCTACGTATCATTTAGTATCATCTTGAAACAAAAATGATTGGTTGTTTGTCGTTGTTGAACGTGCATAATATTTTCTCTCGAGCAGTTACTTTTGAACTAGTGTAGAGGCTGGATATTGAGTGTTTTATTGTCATTAGTGATTTGATTATGCCTTGACATTCCTTTACTTATATACAATTATTTCCATTTCATTATTACCAATGTGCAAAGACACCATTAGCCTTGAGAAGGTCAAGGGGTCGTCTTACCCTCTAAGGGGTAATAGTTCACCTTAGCCGTTAGATCAGTATAATTCAACGGTCCAGCAACATTTGGGAGCATTGTAAAATTTCTCTTAGATTTAATGGAGTCATTGTTTCTATATTCTTTCATAACTTGATTGTTTGTTAGTCCAACAAAACCAGATTGCAAGACGTCTGACCTGAAAAATGGCAACATCATGTGGCTTGACAGATGGTTTAGTTTTTTCTGGCAAAGTATAATTGAACTTAGTACACTTGACACCATGCCAGCAGATTGTATTGTTTTGCGGAAGTGATATGTGGACTTCGATGAAGGACTTGATGACAGGCCACATGATTGGTTGCACCATCACAATGAGGATATTATCTATTCATCTGAGGGTGCCACTTTCTGGATCAAAAGCTTCCTTTGCCATTTACATTTAAAGGTCCGTGGCAAAGAATGCATTAACATGACTCGTGCTTATATTACTCGTACATTATTTGTCCCTAAAAGAGATTTCTGATTTGTATATCACTTTGTTATTGAAAGAGCTTTGTATACCATCACATGATCGACGATGCTTGTTGCACCAGTCAGTCACTTGGGAATTGAGAAACTTGTAACCCTTCAACCTAGGCAGATAAAGCATGTTAAGGACTAATTTGTCAAGTAAGATGTTATTTGTCATTCTCTACAGATTAGTGATTTCATATTTCTACTCATGACAGATATTCTTTTCTACTCCTACATGTATTCTTTCTTTTCTACTCCATTCTCAAGCCACTTCGCTCCGTCAAAAAAAAAATCCCATGCATGCATCACCGCTGCAGCCATGCCCCATGCTCGAGAACCAGGGGTTCTGCACCACCAGCGGCATTGACATGAGTCGGTTCTTTCAATTGGCTAACCTCATGGGACGGCACGAGCTGAGCGACATGACCGATGTGAAACATAACAGGCCTAACTACGGTATGCAATATTTTGTACATTTTGTACACCACAAAGGTAGTTAGGCCCCTCCAGGATATGAGCAAAGTGAAATAATTCAGTAAGAGATAACTGATAGATTATTTCTTATGCATATGATGTTGAGTTATGTGTTTTTCTTGAATTACATGTTAACCAAACACTATTTTTGAAATATCACGTGGATATATTATTTCAATACATGTGAATTTATGTTTGTATGCAAAATAATTTAAGGGACCCGTAGCAACGCACGGGCATTCAACTAGTCTACTATAATATTGGAGTATGCGGTCATGATGGTTGGTATGGTACGTCAACCGACAGACCATCGTTTTTCTGCATAGTTTTTCTGTTTGCAGTACAATAACAACAAAGCCTTTCAGTCCCAAACAAGTTGGGGTAGGCTAGAGTTGAAACCCATAAGATCTCGAAACCAAGTCATGGTTCTGGAACGTGGATAGCTAACTTCCATGCACCCCTGTCTATGGCTAGTTCTTTGGTGATGTTCCAATCCTTCAGGTCTCTCTTTGATCTACCACGACCCTCTTAACATTCTCAACATGCGCATCTCTGCTATACCTAGTTTTTCTGTTTGCAGTATTAACATTTAATTGTTGCAGGGAATTACTGGTCTCTTTCTACAAAGCCACTAGATGCAAACCTAGCAGGATTATATTTTACAGGCATGTAATCGAGGGTCTTTGTTCTACAGAATCATTTCTTAATCTCAGCTTAATTTTGATGAATTATTTAATATGCAGAGATGGTGTTAGTGAGGGACAGTTCAGCCAAGTATTGCTATATGAAATGGATGCAATTCGCAAGGTTCTTTTCACCTCTCTGCGCCTCATGGAATTTGCAAGTCGTATAGGTGTCTTTTTTTCCATTTCATGTGCTGTACCTGTATGTCAGGTACATATGTTGTTCTTGTGCCCAGGCTTGCGCTACTTTACAGGATGGCTATCTTCCACCAGTTACATTTGTCGTTGTGCAAAAGAGGCATCACACTCGCCTATTTCCTGAAAATCATACTGCGTGAGATTTGACAGATCGAAGTGGAAATATCCTACCTGGTAAGTTTACCTGCTGGTTAGTTAGCATAATATGTGCATGGCTTGGTAGAGTACAGAAGTATCAAAAGCTTGTAAATGGAACAAGATTGAAGTCTCAAGTGTGCTTTGCTCTTAGGAACTGTTGTCGATACCAATATCTGCCATCCTAGCGAGTTTGTTTTTTACCTCTGCAGCCATGCTGGTATTCAGGTAACTTACATGATGCACCTTTTTCTGGGAAGTCACATCCTTCTAATGTGTCGGGCTAATATTTGATCATTTCATGATGACTATTGCTTTGCTCGATATCAATGTTTCTTCCATGTTTTTGTTTGAGCAGGGAACAAGTCGGCCGACACATTATCATGTTCTTCTCAACGAAAACCGTTTTAGCGCTGATGCCCTGCAAACGTTGACCTACAATCTTTGCTTCACGTACGCTGTTCCGTCACTGTCCTCCATTGCAAATGTTGCATATCCAGAATACTGTTGTTACTTGTTAACCAACCTTTCTTCTCGTGATCTTCTCTCACTTGCAGCTATGCTCAGTGCACCCGCTCGGTCTCCATAGGTACACATCTAATTTGTTCACAGTGTCTTGTCAGCTTTCTAGAAAATCCTCCTAACTTTTCTAATGTGTTCTGAGTGTCTATCAGCTGATTTTTTTGTTGCCTCTTGTAACAGTTCCTCCAGCGTACTATGCACACCTGGCAGCCTTCCGTGCGCGCTACTACACGGAGGACAAGTTCTCGGACCAGGGTTCGTCCACGGCCACATCGCGGGCACACGATCGTCCCGTGCCTGTGAAGCCGCTCCCAAAAATCAAGGACAATGTCAAGGAGTTTATGTTCTACTGCTGATCGACGGCTCCTCCTTAACTGAACAACAGCGACTCGATGCCTTTTGCCAAGAAGTTCCCTGTCTGTACAGCTGATGGCTGATCCTTAACTTGGAAAGAACTGCAGCGTCTGCGTGTCTTTTGATGTTTATGGAACTATCTCAGGTTCAGTTGGTGACGTAGTATGTCTTGCTGTAGTCTGTGCTGTAGATGAACGTGCTAAACTGGTTGGGTATGTCCTTTCCTAAGTTGGCGACGTAGGCACTTGTATTTTGTGAAACAACCAGATCTCTACTGTTACTGCTGTGTTGGTGAACTTTGCTGCTGTTCGATGCCGTGCCGGGCCCTGTGTGTTGTTGAGTCTGTGACCTGCTATTGTCAAAATACGGGGCCAGGGCTTCTGATTTGGACCTGCTATATAGGCTGGTCGTTGATGTGCAGCCGAGCTGACAGTACACTTAGGATCGAGTCCGGGGGAGACCTAGCACCATACACATTCCCCTTACCGCCGCCTCCATCCACCTTCTCCTTGGTGACGTAAAGCTCATCCTCGTATTGTGTTGTTAAGTTGTGATCCAAATACAAATACGGTTGAAGGCTATGCAGATAAGATGTTAAGTTTTGACGAGTGGAGCGAGGCCTGTTGTCGGTAGGCTTGGGTCCCTGGGCGGTTAAGGGGGAGGGGAAGTCTGATCCAGGTCACCACTAGTATAAATATATCTTGTAAGCTGCCGTATGGGAGAAGTCGAATCAGGGAAATTCTTGACGTTTCTAACCTCATCCGATATAGTGAAAATTTGTTGGCTGGCGCCTGTGGTTTTTTACCCTTCTCATTCGAGGGGTTCTTCGACGTTAAACTCCTTGTGTCCCATGTGATTGTGTTCGTTCTTTATGGATTTGTCTTTGATTCACTTTCATTTGTCTAACAATATCTTGCAAGAGGTGTTCCTGGAGAAAACTGCAGCAACCCTGTGGCTCAAACTGGAATCAATTTGTATGTCTAAATATCTAACTAGTAAGATGCACACATAAAGATGAAGTTGTTCATGCAGAAGATGCAAGAAGGTGGTTCGGTTCTGAACCACATATCGATCTTCAATCAAAGAGATCGTTTTGTTACAATTCATGGAGGTACAATATGATGATGAAGATTTAGGTCTTCTGATTTTATGCTCGCTGACTAGTTTTTCCGCAAATTTTCGTGATACCATATTATTAAGCCACGATAAACTATTTGTTGTGGAAGTTCATGAAGCTCTACAATAGAGGGAGAAGATGAAAGGTATTGTGCAGTCTGATGATTCATCCTCCAAGGGTGAAGCTCTGCAGGTTCGAGGAAGGTCCTAACAGAAGAGTTTCAACAACAACTTCGATAGAGATAAGAGTAAGAACGACAATGGTCATTCTAAATCCAGAGGTAAGGATAGGTTATGTAGGTGTTGTAAGAAAAATAACCATAAAATTGATGATTGTTGGAAGGTGTAGAATAGGATGAATAGAACGGTACTTACCAACTTAAAAAATAAATCCAAAGGTGATGGTAAGGTTTAGGTTGCCGCTAGTGATAATTCTGACTCTAGTGATTGTCTTGTTGTTTTTGTTGGTTGTGTTTCTGGTAGTGATGAATGGATACTTGATTCTGCCTGCTCGTTTCATATATGTTGTAACAATAATTCGTTCAGTTCTTATGAGTTTGTGCAGAGTGGAGATGTCGTGTGGATGGGAGATAGCAACCCACGTGCATTGTGGGAATTGGCTCCATTCAGATCAAGACGCATGTTGGCATGACACACTCGCTGACATACGTAAGACATACACCAGGCATGGCCAGAAATCTCTTCTCTCTCAACACACTTGCTGTCGAGGGGTACAAACACTCCGGTTCACGTGGAGTGTTGAAGCTACCAAAAGATTCGTTCATTCACATGATAGGTGATTTAAATTATGCCAAGTTATATGTTCTTGGAGGAAGTACTTTGACTGGTACTGCTGCTGTTTCTAATGATGATCCAAGCAAAACTAATTTCTAGCATATGCGTCTTGGACATATGATCGAGTGAACTTGACATGGTAAGTTGCAACATGGAAGAATTGATCAAGAGAGATCTTCTAGGTGGATACAACATGGGAAAGTTGAAGTTCTATGAGCACTGCATTTTTTGGTAAGCAAAACGGGGTAAAATTCAATGCTTCTGTCCATACCACCAGAATCGAGAGAAACAAGTAGTCGGCTAACACAGCTGCGAGCTGCAAGTCTCCGGCAGCCGCGTCGCCTTCTGTATCAAACAAGAATGTACATAATGAAAGGGTAAGGGAGTGAGAAATAATGAAGTTAGTGTGAATGAGCAAAAGTTAGTCCATAGTGTGCATATTTGAAGAGCTGGCCTATTACAGTGGAGTACTACAGGTTCAGTGAAAATTAGTTAGTGTAAACACGGTTTCCTATATGCAATTATCTGGAAACGAGGTAATGAATATATATGATTGAATAGTCACAATTTATCATTCACTGTAATTTTTTTAATTTAATTTCACATAATATGCCTCTAGATTATTATTTTTATACGCGTAAATTTCATAGTTTCCACGACAGGATGTAAGAAATCCAAAAAAATTGTTCTCTTCACATTAATCGTGTAGACCATATATTACTAAGCCTGCTTGATTGATTCTATTAGCGGCGGTCGTTTGTCACTAAAAGAATGTGTTTCCACCAATTAAAGAGCCAAAACAGTTGATGAGACGACAACTTGATATGCTTCATATTACAAGTTGATGAGAGAAATATGTGGAAAATATGGCATCGGCCAACATCCTATGTTTGTGAATTCATGTCAGTAAGTAGTTAAAATGTAGATTATTAATTATATGACCAACGCGTTCTTAGTCCATGCCATATTGCCATGTTTGTACATGATAAGAATTTGTGGTTACTGGATTGATACAAGGTGTTTTCATAGTGTTTTTTAAAACATGGGATTTGAATCCTTTCCCACAGCTTAATTATCCAATACAGCCAAAGGCATGATTGATGTTGGTATGTGGTGGCATTGTCCTTTAATTAGTTAATTGTCAATGTAAGTGGATGTTTGTATCGTGCACTAAATTGCACTCTCTGCTTTCCTTTCTAATTAACATTTGAGTATATTATGGTAATGAAATTTGTTGGAGTTCCATTCTATTTATTTATATATGAAAATAATGGTCCAGCTAAAAATTATGTAAGAATGATATGTTTCATGGTGCGCAGGTCTTTGTCGGTTAACTGCTTCTCAACTAAGTACCTCTTTTTTGGGGTTTCTTCTGTTGCCAGGACGGTAGTTTCTCTTCTCTCTATCAATTTAATATTGTATAAATTACTCACATATAAAATCCTAGAAGTATTTGACGATGTCCTTTGGTCAAGGAAAACCATGCAACCCATGTCACCCTGATGGTTACTCACATATATGAATCTCTGCTTGCATTAGCATTCGCATGTTCCTTATTTCGCATAGGGTATTGGCTGAAGACCTGTCACATAAGAAGCAGCTTGTTTGCTTCAAAGGGGACCAATTGATAATGTGCTACCAAAATTGGAAAGCTCAAAATCATGGCCTTATTATGTTTTAGACTGAACTGCAGGCCTTCCCAAAACACCAACAACACATGCTAGTGATGTCAGGGAATCATGTAAAATAATACATGGACATATAATCTTGCGGAAAACTTGATAAAACTACTACGGTTACTGGAAGTCGTATCTTTATACTCACCCGTTTGATATACCATGCTCCTGGTTGATCCATTGATCTCCTTAGTTCAGTTCGTTCAGAGATGTCTTGGTTCACTTTTTAGTGATGACTGGTGGCGCATCTGATCTATTATATAAGAAAAAATAGGAATAAGAGATGAAGCATCCATGCAAGGAAGAAAACCAACTCAAAATCATTGAAGCAAACGAATTCCCCAACTGGATTTGCTCACGTGTCCATGTGAGACCAGGAGTAGGGAGCCATGGTCGTTACCTGTAGCCACAGATCGAGATGGATTGAGCGACGACCGTCCAAAGTCTAGAGCCGGTAGCTCGGCCGCTCGCCGCCGTTGAGGCGCTTGAGCCGCGCGAGCCAAATAGGCAGTAGGACAGCGGCCGCATGTGAGACCAGGAGGAGGAAGGCGGGATCCTTAACTGCAGGCATAAGTCTAGGAGAGGCGACGTAACCTCTCTCCTCTGTGGTCGCTAGGTCTGATTGAACTTTCGCCGATGCGCGAGGAAATCCTTCCTCTCCCATCTTCATATCCAGAGCCCTCCTCTCCTCTTTCGGTTGATATGTGACCTGATTACATAACACACAGGTTTCTTCTGCCCGATTTTTTTCTCAAAAAGCTGAGGATGCACTCGTGTCTCTGGCCGAAGGACTGCTGCTAACAAAGAGCCCTTGTTCATGTAGGTAGCAGAAAGGGGAGGGTGAGAGGAAAACTATGAGGAGTTCGCCATAGTTTCCCGACGACGGCAGCTGCTCTCTCTGTATGAGGATCATGTGTCTGCTGCCAAGCGAGTCGATGGAGGCATACATTGGAGGAGGCGGCCGTGGGGGAGATCGAGGGATGGACAACCAGATTACCTAGAGGATTGTAGATTTTTCGCTTATAACGCAGCAGGGGTTTTGGTTCAGAAGGACACGGGACTCGACAGTCTAGATAGAGCCAAAGGAAAACAAACGGTTAATCGTAGGTGATCGCATGTTTATTTTTCTTGACTTGTGATCTCGTGAATTGTGGTGGGACAGTTGGAGAGGACTCTTCAGATTTTATCAACGGTTGTAAATAATTAATACATAGATCCGATGGTCAATTTTCTCATATTGTGAGGATTAACGTGGAGGCTCCTACGGTGCCTCCAATTAGTAAATATAAGATAAGATATAAGATGCTGGCCGATACGTTCAAAACCGTATCTATAAATTGTTCTATGCTACTTTAATATCATTGTTACATAATTAGGATTTATATCATTTCTACAACATTTTCTTCGACTAACCTATTAACCTAGTGCCAAGTGGCAATTGTTATTTTCTGCATGTTTTTTGTGTTGCGATTTATGGAAAATATCTCGAAACAATTCTGTAAAAATTACGAGGAATAATAACTTTTCGAGACGGAGAGCCAAAGTGGGCGATCACGAGATCCACGAGGGGTCCACACGGCCAGGGAGTACCGGGCCCGGCCTTGGCCGGTATGACCAGGCATACGTAAACCCGACCAATGACCTAGGCTGGTATGACCGGGCTGGAGACCGGTATGACCGGGTATGGTGTTTCTTCTTGAAAAGAAATAGCCGTCTGAATGTTGTCTTCAATCTGGGCGGTAATGGCCTCCATCAAAGCCTCCATCCACGCCTATTTAAGCCCCTGGACATCCTCTCCATCTTCCCCACGAAGCCCAGCAGCCACGCCGCCAGGCTGCCCAATTCTCGTGCTCACACCGCCGCCATTTCCACTAGTGAAGATATCGAACCATGGTGAACCTCGTCGACCCTTGCTCGATCTCTTAGTCCCCATTTTCTTCCCCTTCCTTTACTTATCGGTTAGACACCATTTGGTGCTTTCTTTCCCGCTAGATCGACGATCCCATCCTCGACCGACATTGTCCGCCACCGTCCCCCAACTATGGCGGGAAATACAAGGAAGAGGAGAGCATCCCGGACTACGCCACTTCTCCATCAACCTCTCCTCATCCCCGTGATCACTTAGGTGAGAAGACCCCGTCTCTGGAGGCCGTAGAACTCTGGGAACGCGCGTCGCCGCCGTAGTAGCAGCTTCAGCCGGTAGTACCGGGCAGAGAGCCGGTACAAACGGGCATCCCGATGCCAGCCTTTTTGTAATTTCTGAAAATGAATAAAATTCCAGATTTTGGCCCAAACTTGTAAAATCCATATATTGAGTTCTGTTTATCCAAGAATTACAAACATTATATCAATATTTAGAAAAATGAGAAGAACGCAGTGGGCTGCTCAAACTGCATGCTTGCATCATGCATATTAAATGATTTTACAGAAACATAAAATAAGGTATTATAACCTTATAGGTTAATTTCTAAAGTGTTAACTACTCTAAAAATGTGATCATGAGCATCATGCATTTGTTAGATAACAGAAACTCAAATATTTCTATTTTGCTAAAATGGTTTGTGAGTTTTTGCATTCCATGCATACATATTTATGTATTGCCATATTTGTTTGATTATTGAATTGGTGTTTTTTTTTGGTTGTGTGAATAGATTGTGAGGAGTGTCAAGCATACTGTGAGTGATGTGACAACGCAAACGACAATCAAGGCAAGTGTATACATCAATTCATGAAGGACCTACTATTTTGTTATATTTGCATTGTAGATTACTTCAGTAGTTTGCATGGTAGGTTTACTACTGTTATAAATATGCTATGCAAACCTGTAGGTTAGCCACATGACTTGTTGGTAGAGACCAATGTTAATTTAGTGGAAGTGCTTACTGCAAATTTGAATATTTTGATGTAGTAAGTTAGGTGAAATTTCTACTAAATTAACGAACCGCCTGGGTGTATTTAGTATTGCTTCGGAGGTCGAAAGTTGAGTGGATGTTTAGTGCCATGTCTATGATTTTACCTGAATATGTACACTTGTGGATGGCCACCCAGGGTTTGACATTTAATTAAGTCACTCTGTGTTTAGTTTGCTTCCAGTGCAGCCACTAGTCATTATGAGCTCTGTCTTGGTTGAGTAAGTTGAGTGGACCTAACCGGACGAACAAGCAGATGTAGCGGATGTAGGTGGGCATTGTTCGGACATGTGTATAGGAAAGCTCCTCTGAAAGATCTCGTCTCGAGGGTTAGTTGAGTCTAGTGGGTAAAGTGCACAAACTCTCGAGAATAATTAAACAATGATCATAGCCGTGTCCCCGGTTACAGATAACTTTGATCAGCTGGATTAGGATGTTGATGAAAAATCTCTTCATTCCAATTTCAGAATAAAACTTGTTGGGTGAACTCGGGTAAATGAGACACTGGATGCGTTCTATGGGTGTGTCTCATATTGTTAGTTGAAAATGAAAACACTTTATGAAAAGTAGGATTTTTTTCTTTATGCAATAGCCTTGAACTCCACTGGACAGATAAGCATGTAGCTATAATCTTGCCACTTTATATTCCACCAAAGTATCACTTGCCCCCCAGTCACATGGGATCTGACCCTATTTAGGGCTGCAACGCTAATTGTTGCAGGTTACTACGATGAAGAGTGAGGACGTCTTTTCGAGCTTGCAACCAACATGAATGCTAGTGGCTCACGAAGATGATGGAGCTCTGTGCTATAATATTGTTGCGTGTGAACTCTGAATAAATTGTTGAACCATTTACTATTTTAAAGCTAGCCTCGGCTATGCAAAGTTGCAATGCAATTATTTTACTTATGGATCATTTCGTACTTACAATTTAATAATTATTTGACATTTATGCATGTTATTACATCTTTGTGAGCTGCTCTCCATACTCGATCCAGGGAATAGCATATTTCAAGATGTGTTCTTGCAGTCCCGCTGATGATCATTGATCGGAGAGGACTCTCGATCATGTCTAGAGTGTTCCCAAACCGTAGGGTAACACACTTAAGGGTTTGACAATGCTAGAGATCATTTTGGATTTATCGGAGTTACCGAAGGAAAGAAAAGAGAGAATTGAAAGGGTTCCAGGAAAGACCGAAGGATGTTCAGAGTGATCCGGAAGGAGTTTCGAAGTCACGGGAAATTATGTAATATGTGAATATATTAATTGTTGAATTATATATACTCATATATTAAGAATAATTTGATAATGTATAAATATATTAATTGGAGAACTAAAATATTAATATATTATAATAAATAAATTAAATAATAAGTAATATATTAATTAATGAATTAAATATTTATTTATAGATTTACTAATTATTTATTTAGTTAAAAAGTTTTAATTCGAATTTATGGGGGCGGCCCACCTAATGGGCCACTTCCGGAAGGACGGGCCCAAGAGGGGCCGACCACCTGATGACTCCTAAGTGCAGGAGATCAATTGTACTACCTTTCAATTAGAAAAGGTTGTCGAACCCATGAGGAGCTGAAGGTATTGGTTAGAAAGAATGATAAATAAAGCAATGAAAGATGCAAATATTTTTGGGATTTTCAGTTATATGATTGGAAAGATAATAAAAATGTCGAAAATAAATAGTAACAGTTGAAAGCCCAATCCTCTATGTGGCAAGAGGACAAGCTCAAATGGTGTGTAACTTATATGTGGAAAAAGTTCCCGAGGGCGACATGGATATCACTAGGCATAGAGATTTATTAAACAACACATTGCATATCTTGTCAAGTTTTAATCTTCTTGGGGCGAATCCATAACTAGGCATAGCTAAATGAATAAACTACAACCCCTTATGATGGATCATGTGGCCAATTAAATGACGTCACAAGAATTATTAAGACATAAAGTCCCACCATAGCATTACACTCTAAGGTCCCCGACACTACTACCCACATAATATAAATACATGACTCTGTCTTAGGCTTACTTGTCCTCCCAAGTCTTCCTCAATTCATTACACTACGTTGTTCTCCTATGAGCCCTTAAAGGTGAAGTGATATGCAGTCGACATTCGCACAACACCATCATAGAATCACATAGAAGATAAACTCTTGACAAAATACCAACACATGTTATATATAAATCATTTCCAATTCATCCTATGCCCTCAGGAACATATGGGAACTACTCACAACGTGCAAACATGATCATAATCAGTGGCATAAAGGGTACAACACAAATCTGAAATAAATACTTCACCACCAAATAATGACAAGTACCCAATCACAAACATGAATAGGAGCACAAGACAATGATCTAGGGTATAGCAACTCTCAAACTATGAGGGGAACGGAGTGGATCACGGAGATGGCGATGGAGATGGTGATGGTCTTGATGTAGAGGCCTCCTCCCATGGCAAGAAGGAGAGGTGATGATGATGGCAGTAATTTCCCCCCTCTCCGGAGCTCCGGAGCAGCAAGATCTGACCCCCTTCGGAGAGAATCAAGAGCTCCGCCGCCACCAGGGCCTCAGATAATTTGGGGAAAATTAGGGCGTCCCTTTTCGGGGGAGACGAAGGCGTACGTAAAAAGCCCCAGGTGAGGAATTGCCCGTGGCACCTTTTAGTGGGTCCCACGCGGCCAGGTACATGGGCTGCGTGGGCCCACCTAACTTGGGCCTCGTGGCCCTCCTGTCTTCGATCTTCTTCCCACTGACCTTCTCCTGATGAAAAACTGACGTGGTATTTTTCCTTTAATTATTTGGGTTCGCGAAACTCCTGAAACAATAAAGACAAGAAAAGGGGGTATTCTGCCTCCCAGATATTAAATACCAAAAATAGGGACTTTGTATGAAAGTCCCATAAATCATCTAAAACATGCAATACATCGATATAACAGTGCAAATAACATTCCCATATGATAAAATAATGTATAAAAATGATGATATAAAATGCACGTATCAACTCCCCCAAGCTTAAACCTTTACTCGTCCTCGAGTAAGTAAGGACATAGATCATTACATGCATCGATGGACTTATGGTTGATAAATAAATACGGGCATTGTATCATCATCATATTCAATTGCAATGTAAGATTTAATGAACTAAAACTCATACACATGAGGGCAACATAAGTAGAAGCTCTAGCAATCACCCCTTACTTTTGAAAGCAAATAACCATTGTATGTTGGACAACTGAATCATACTCCTTTTCCCATGCTTTAGCTCTTTATGGCAAGAATTTGAATGATTAGAGTTAAATGTGAAAGTAAATATGAGTAGTGGCCTTGATAAAGTAAAGGTTAGATGTCCCATGCCCCTTGAAATACAACTACCAACACCATGATTACTCATCTTGGGAAACAAAGCAAGTTTAAATTATCTATCATTGTAAGTAACAATGGTATTATCAAGAGCCTCAACTGGGGTACCTCTTGTCCCATGATATGGATCAAGCCCACATCAAAACAACAAGACAAACAAACATAATGAACAACCTCAACACCCTTTTTATTTACCACTTGATATAGCTTTTTATTGTAGGGTGTATCACAGAAAGTTCAAAATAGCATGTAAGTAAATTTCCACCATGAATGATGCATGGCTTAGATTAGCGGCCTAGGTTTCTCTCTAACCATTTATACAAACTCATGTAAACTTACTCTACTTCCACATTATTTCACCATGATAGGCATCCATAAACAAAAGTACATGATATCAACTGAATAAATGATGGAACATGTTAAAAGCTTTGCACGTGACAGCACATATGGGCTAACTCCCAACCTTAAACATTTATCAAGCCACTATCATCATAATATTAATCACAATGGTTCATGTTTGTTATTTGATATTTTGATGATATAATTCTACAGTTGTCCAACATACTCAAGTTAATTAAGTCCAAGGCAAGATGTGACTTAAACCTCTAAATATGTCACGCTCATTTGCATGAGTGTTACCCATAAATCTCCAAAACAAGAGACCCATGGATGACACCATACTTTAATATTCATTGATAAACCACAAGATAGGGATACATGATAATGCTCTATGAGCTCACACAAGCCTAAACAAAATTGATAACTAAACGATAAAAGAAAAACACACCTTGACTAGATAGATAAAAGAGACTAATAAAGAGAGAGACTAGGTGGAACTCCCCCAAGCTTGACGTCTTGCAAGACCCTCCTTTGCTGCAGCTTCCTCCTTCTCGTATTCTTCCTCCCACTCGGCCATCTTCCATGGGAAGGGTCTTCCATCACAGAAAGATGTAGGTGGATCATTATACCTGAGGGTGGCAGCTGCTGCAATCTTCTTGAAGCGTTCTTCATACTCGCAGTTCTGGTTTTCTACATCTTCTCTAACTTGTCGATGACGTACTTGTACCTCTCTTCCAGATCTTCAAGTCTCTTCTTGTACTCTTCAACCTTCTTTTCCAACTCCAGGTTCATGAAGTGATGGGCATCAAGGCTGCGGTAAACCACAGTCCCATACCTGAAGGTCTTGTCTTCCAGCTCGTCCAGTCTTTCCTCCACGGTATTGGTGGTCTTGTGAGCCTTCACCTCCTCCATGAGCATCACCCCTTCCTTGAAGTACACGGTCTCCTGAGGCGCCATCACGGAGTTGAGGTAGTGGTTCACAACACCCTCCTTGGGAGAGCTCTCCCCCTCTAGATTGGATCCGGAGCAAGACATGGCTAAAACCTGGCAAACAGAGTGTCGTGTCTTGGATCACGAACATCGGGAGTAAAGGATACCCGCTTTTTAGGTTCGGTATGGGGCGCGAAGGAGGCTGAGGAACATCTTCTACCCGGGGACTTCGTCTACGCTCGAGATCTACGTGCTAGCAAGCATCACAGAGACACTAGGAGTTTACCCAGGTTCAGACCGCCCGGAGGCTAACAGCCCTACTCCTGCATGTCTGGATTGAGAGGTGTATCATGGTGTAGCTTTACAATGGTGGTCGCGGGTGAGAACCCGGGAGGTGTCGGCTAGAGGTTGAAGACGAGCAGATCCTGGCCCGGAGGAGATCACCTCTCGTCTAAGCTAACTGTGGACTAGTGCGCTACCTAGCCTAGCCTCCAACTTGTGTGTCCCTCCCCTTTGGGTGCCTCGGTCCTCCTTTTATAGGCTAAGGGGATACCATAGGTGTACCCTTGGGGCCGGAGGGGTTTTGGCGGGAAAACCCCTCCGGGTTCTACTTAGGAGGCGACGTGGCCTCTTCTCATCCAAGTACTCTTCTCAGAGGGGGCAGGTGAGTCCACCCACCTTTTTCAGGGAGAGCGGGCAGGGGCTGACAGCTTTTCCGCCTCCGCCCTCCTTTGGCGCCTCCATCTTCTTGGCGCCCAAGTCTTCTAGGAGCTTCTAGTCGGAGCTGGCAAGCTTATCCTCTTTGCGCTTGGAGGTTGGTTCCCGGGGACGAGCCTGGCCTCCTGCCGGGCATCGATGTCCCCGGGACCTCCGTGCTTGCTTCCGGGTAGAGGGGGCCCCGGGGGGTCCCCGGATCTCTTGCCTTGTTTGTCGATGCTGTGTGCGTCGGGACGCCGAGGGGCAGATGGGGGGCCCATCTACCAGTCTTGTACCTTGGCCTTGAGTGTCTTCTTGGTGGGCCCACGTGTGGTGGACCCACTTTGACCGCATCAGGGGAACCCCATGTTCCACTGTTGCGACAGTAGCCCCCGGGCATAGTCCCGGCGGCCACGCCCTTCTGCCGCCGGGGCTATGACCAAAAAGAGTCAAAGTGGGTCCCCGGCGTCAGGTCTTGAACGTCCTGCTACACCCGCCAGGTGGCGAGGCCTTGAGTTATCCACTCGGTGAAGTAATTGCGCCAGTCTCCTCGATCCTTGGAAACGGAGAATGCGAGGCGACGGCCGCTGAAAGCGCACCTGAGCCTCCTTAAAAGGCAGGGGTACCCCTCAGGATCTTCAATTGTCTTCGTTCCTTCCTCAACCCTACTCTTCTCAGAGCGCGCCGATGGCCGGGGCTAAGAAGGGAGCTGGTCGCTCGCGCTCGTCCTCGGTGGGGGCAGAGATGGCATCCGGCAGCCGTGGAGGAGCTGCCCCCCGAGGCCGAGCAAGGCGCGGTCGCGGCGGTGGCTGCGGTCGTGGAAGCCGAGGCCGTGGAGGTCGCGGAGCGGGAGGATCACCGAGCCCTCCCTCGCGGAGGACGACCCATACTGGCTTCCCTCCGTTCGAGTTTGTCATAGATCTGGACAGAAGATTGCGCATCCGTCTTCATCTGCCGGACTCCTTCACGGCGTCGGTGGACACGGACGACGACCGGCCCACCGGTTACTGGCTGTAGGTGGAGGGCTGCCCCAACGGCCCCTCCTGGGTCGAAGCGGAGTACACCGCTGACGGCTCTATGCTCCTGGGGAAGGGGTGGAAAGCGTTCGCACGCTCCCATCACCTTACCCGGGGGCAGTACCTGTCATTCGAGTACGACGGGGACGAGACGCTCTCCGTGAAGATCTTCCGCGCCGACGGAGGACGCGAGGATTGCTGCATGGAGAGCGACAGCAGCAGTCACAGCAGCTGCTATGACGAGGAGGGCGATGATGAAGATGAAGAGGACTCCCTCAGCATCAAGTCCGAGAAGAGCCCGTTTCCCTGAAGGCGTGAAGGCGACGCAGCGGCCCCCCTCGAAGATGTCCTTCACCTCCTTCTTGGCGGCCTCGTTGACGTACTTCTGGAAGTAGCGCCTTCCGAGGTGCGGGGATGCTCCCTGCTTGCGCCGGAGCCCACTTTTCCTTGTAAAAAGTAGCCCCCACTGTAGATCTTTAGATGACGAGAACTTGTACTCTCGCTGCCGCTTGGCCTTCAAACTGAATAGGTGTGAACGGTGACGGTTTTTTGCAAAACTCACTCTTGATTGCTGCGCCAGCTGAACCGTCAAAGGGGCTAGTGGGGAACAAAGGGCCTATAAAAGGCTCTCTAGCCCCCAGCTCCTCGGCAACCCTTAGTCTTGCTTCCTTTCGCCTCTTGTTCTCCCTACTCCTTCACCAACCACAAGGCCATGTCGGAGGAGGTAGGAATGTCCTTCTCAGGGACGTCGACGACAGCGTCAGTGCACCGGGGTGCGGCGGAGGCTCCCAGGGGAACTGGGGCCCGTGCCGCTGGAGAGGATGAGGCGATGTCGCGGCTGGCCCTCGCTATGGGGGTTTCGCGCTAGGCGACGATCTTTGGTCCCGTGGCTCAAGAGGAAGCCCGGGTGCGTGCGCTCCGGAGAGCCCAGCTTCTGGCGGCCTTGAAGGAGAAGACCGCGGGGATCCCGGAGGCATCCCAGCTCTGGTAGGAGTTTGACGCCATCGAACAGGTCAGTGTTGCACTTTTCTCGGCCCCTCGCTCCTCTTGGGCCTGGTCGAGACCCTGACCGAATTTGTCCCCTGTCGCAGGCGGACAACAACGCCATGAGCGAGGTGGCGGCCGAGGTGGTCTCCCTGCTCCACTGCCTGGCGTCCGGACGCACCAGACAGCTAGGAGATGCCTGAAAGAGTCCTTCCGGGTTCTCCCTCTCCTCCCAGGCGTCCCCGGGAGTTGAAGGGTCCCCCGTTAGGTGTGAATAAAGCAAGGGTGCGCAGCGAGGAGCGCTAACTCCAAGCTGGCCTTAGTAGCACAGGGTCTAGTAGTTGCACAAACGAATGTAAATTCAAAAATGTAATCCAGAATGTAAATTCGGATGTATGCAACCCTAGACTCAACTCCCGGGGTCATTGCCCAGATCTTCCTTTGCACTAACGCGCCGTCTAGTTTTCAGAGGAGTCCGCTTAGGTGCAAGGCACTCTACCTCTGCACGGTAGATGTACCCCCTAAGTCGGACTATACCTTCCGGGAGTCCTTCGCCACTGTCCACGGGTACTAGGCCAGAGGGAAACGGACCGTTCGCCGGGGTGGTCGCCTACCCCCGCAAAGGCTCTCATCAACCGTCAAGCATGCGCAGGTCGATGGTATATTGACTCCGAGCGAGATGTTATGCCTAAATGCAGGATGCTTATGCAGGAACTTAGCTATTTTTCCATCGCGTTTCCAGCCCATTCAGTCCTTCCCAGGTGTCGAGCTCCTCTTTTTTTGTCCCGCCGTCCGATCCTGCCCCGGGAAGGAGCTACACACAGCAAAATTTCAGTAGAAAAAGAATGGACCCTCTTTTCTATCATGCTAGCGTGTTATCCGAAGCAAGCCGCAAGCACAGTTGGTAGTACATTTCTGAGGTGAGGTGCATTTCACCACAGCACTGCCCGATTCCCCTCTCCGCGACAGCACGACATGATCGGGCGGTGGTGCCTAGCCCGTGAGGTCACTCGCGGCACTTCTACCCGTCTGCCACCGGCACATACCAGCCCCCTGCTTACGGGTTGCTAAGGATAACACGCTTTCATGGAAGAATTGAGGCTCACGGGAATTGAAATAACTTACCTTTTATTCTCCTAGCGATGATTCTTACACCCTATTACAGAACACTAGCCCCTCAGGCGTGCTTTAACGGATCCGACATTTGCGATTCATGTTCATAATCAGGGGTAGAATTTCCGAAGATTCTCGATGTTCCAGGCGTTGCCTTCCGGCCGGCCTTGCTCGTCCTCCAGGTACACCGTTCCGGGTTTCAGGGTATGTGTCACCCGGAAGGGTCCTTCCCACTTTGATGACATTTTGTTCAGGCCTTCCAGGTTTTGCCTCTTGCGGAGTACCATGTCCCCGGGTTGCAGCTCCCGTGAGCGAACATGACTACTGTGGTACCGGCGGAGCCCTTGTTGGTACCGAGCTGACCGTAAAGAGGCCCGACACCTTTTCTCTTCCAGCAGGTTTATGTCATCTATCCTTCGCTCTTCTTGCGTGTTCTCATTTTATGCAAGTACGCGGGGTGATCCGTACTTGAGCTCTGATGGTAGGATAGCTTCAGCTCCACAGACGAGGAAGAATGGTGTTTCTCCAGTGGCTCTGCTTGGTGTTGTCCTGAGTGACTACAGTACGCTTGGCAGGTGTTCAATCCAATTCTTTATTTTGTTCTCCAGCTTGTTAAAGGCTTTGGTCTTCAATCCCTTGGGAACTTCTGCATTTGCTCACTCTACTTGTCCGTTGCTTCTTGGGTAGGACACTGAGGCAAAACACACCTTGATGCCCCTTTCTTCGCAGAAGTTGAGGAAGGCTTTGCTTGTAAACTGAGTGCCATTGTCAGTGATGATTCTGTTTGGTACTCCAAACCGGTAGACGATTCCTTCGATGAACTTGATGGCGGCCTGGGCCGTCTGGTGTCGAACTGGCATCACTTCCACCAACTTTGTGAACTTGTCGATTGCGACGAATAGGTATTCGTGTCCTCCCACTGACTTTGGTATCTTGCCGATGATGTCCAGCCCCCAGACCGCGAACGGCCAGGAGATTGGTATTGGCTGCAGCGCTTGAGCTGGCTGGTGCGTGTTCTTGGCGTAGTACTAGCAGGCTAGATAGGTCTTGACTAGCTGCTCCGCGTCATGAAGTACCATTGGCCAGTAAAATCCCTGGCGGAAAACCTTTCCCGCCAAAGATCTTGATGCCACATGACTTGAGCATATCCCCCCGTGTATGTCCCTCAGCAGTTCTCAGCCTTGTTCTTGCGATATGCACCATAGCTTGACTCCATTCTCGCGCTGCCGGTAAAGCTCGTCGTCGATCAGGACATAGAGCTTTGCCCGGCGGGCCACCCGCTCGGCTTCATGGTCGTCCTCCGGGAGGGTGTGGTCTATCATGTACTTGACGACGTCCTGAGCCCAGGGTGGGTGAGTCCGTTCCACCAATAGTACCTCTTGACCAGAAGGAAGCAGAGCTTCTTCGGACGTGGGCACTGCCGGGTCTTGAGCCTCCGGGCTGGCTACCCTTGTTGCTGGCATAGAAGGGTTGCCAGCCCCCGTTGTCGTTGAAGAACTTGGTTTCAGTCTCTCGGGAGAGACTGAAGGCCGCTTGAGCACCTCGATGTAGATCCCGGGAGGTACCAGTTCTCGCTTGGACGCCAGTTGTGACAGCTCGTCCGCAGAGGTGTTCTCCTCCCGCGGCACGTAAGCAGCTCTGAAGCTACTGAAGCGCCGCTGGAGTTTCCACACTTCTTTGACGTACGGCGCCATCTGAGGAGAGGCGTACTCCTTGTTGACCTGCTTGATGACTAGCTGAGAGTCACCCTTGACGACGACCTTGCCGATGCCGAGGCCAATAGCAGCACGAAGTCCCGCGAGCAGACCTTCGTACTCCGTCATATTGTTGGAGATGTTTCCTTGGTAGTGCATTTGGACGACGTACTTCAGGCGTTCACCGGTTGGTGAAGTGAGGACGACCCCGGCACCTCCTTGCCCCTTGGTGTTGGAGCCGTCGAAGTGTATGGTCCAGGTGTCGGGATCCTCCTTCCCGGGAAGGCTTGTTTCCTCCTCCGGGCCGTCGATCGCCGTCTCGGTCCACTCGTCTGTGAAGTCAGCCAGTGCTTGGCTCTTGATGTTGTCCGTGTGCTCGAACTTGAGGCCGAAGCCCTGGAGTTCCATGGCCCACATTGAGATGCGTCCAGTAGCCAGCGGGTTCTCCAGGGGACTCCTTAGGTTGTACTTGGATACCACCGTGATGGGGTGCCCCTCGAAGTATGGCCTCATCTTGCGGGAGGCGATGAGGATCGTCAGCTGTAGCTTCTACATCATGGGATACCGCTCCCGGGCGTCGCGCAGCACCAAGCTAACGAAGTAGACGGGGTGCTGCACCTTGCGGGTCACCGGTCTTTTAGCGGGTCCATTGTCCTTGCCGCTCCGGGGTATTGTCGGAGTAGCCCCCGGCTGCGTCGCCTCAGAGTGTGTTTCTTTGTCTTCAACGCGCGGCTCGTTGTTTACGTTAGGGGGCAGGGTGCTGGGATCCTCGAACCCCTAAACACCCGGCTGCCCTTCTTGCTGGATTGCCCCGGGAACGGGTCCCCGGGACGCTTGCCTTTCCTCGACTTCTTTGGAGACGCGTTGCGTTCGGCCACCAGCACGGCGCTGACCACTTTGTTAGTGGGCGCGATGGACAGAAGCAGGGGCTCCTTCTCCATTGGGGCCACGAGGATGGGCGGTGAGGCGAGGTAACTCTTGAGTGATTGGAGAGCTTCCTCAGCCTCGGGGTTCCACTCCACGGGGCCCGACTTCTTGAGCAGCTTGAAGAACGGCAAAGCCCGCTCTCCCAGCCTGGAGATGAAGCGCCCGAGTGCAGTGATGCACCCGTTGAGGCGCTGCACGTCCTTGACTCGTCGGGGTGCTTCCATTCGCTCGATGGCCTTGATCTTGTCGAGATTCGCCTCGATCCCCCGGTGGGAGATCAGGAAACCCAGCAGCTTGCCAGACGTGACCCCGAACACGCATTTGTCGGGGTTGAGCTTGAAATTGACCTGGCGGAGGTTGTCGAAAGTCTCATGCAGGTCCTGGACAAGGGAGTCCTGGAACCTTGTCTTGACCACGATGTCGTCGATGTAGGCTTCAACGTTGCGGCCCAGCTGGGTCCCAAGGCACGCTTGCATCACGCGCTGGAAGGTAGCGCCCACGTTCCGGAGACCGAAAGGCATCC
The DNA here is from genome assembly GCA_012064385.1 of Puccinellia tenuiflora. NCBI lineage: Eukaryota > Viridiplantae > Streptophyta > Magnoliopsida > Poales > Poaceae > Puccinellia > Puccinellia tenuiflora. Next base: position 389,904 of record QRDG01000263.1, on the reverse strand, counting down.
GAGTGTAGCAGTAGCAGCCCTTGGGAGTGATGAAGGTCGTCTTCTCCTGGTCCTCGACCACCATCAGGATCTGGTGGTACCTGGAGAAGGCATCCAGGAAGCACAGCGACTAGCAACCGGCTGTGGAGTCCACGATCTGATCAATGCGCGGCAGAGGAAAAGGGTCCTTGGGATAGGCCTTATTCAGGTCTGTGAAGTTGACGCAGAGTCGCAGCTTGGAGGAGTTTGGCTTCGGCACCACCACTGGGTTGGCCACCCAGGTGGGATGAGGCACCACCTTGATGACGCCGGTTTCTAGTAGCTTGTCGGTCTCGGAGACGATGAATTCCAACTTTTCCTTGCTCTGCTTCCGCAGAACTTGCTTCATGGGGCGGGCGTCCGTGTTTACCGCCAGCTTGTGCTCGATCACCTCCCTTGGTATGCCGGGTAAACCTGACGCTTCCCACATGAAGACTTCAGAATTTTCCCGAAGGAAGGCGACGAGCGCGCTTTCCTATTTGTCAATGAGGTGAGCACCGATGGTGATGGTGCGGGAGCCGTCACTCGTGAGTGCCACCTTCTTGGTCATCTGTGGGTCGCCGCGGAAGGGCGCCCTCTTGGAAGCCGCGGGTGCCGAGCCCCCAGGGTTCCCTCCGCCCCCGAGAGTAGCATCAGCACTGGCGCCTTGCATGTCTTGCCGGGTGTCCGCCGTCGCGGCCACCGTCTGGTTCAGTCTCTGGATGTAGTAGATGGCGTCGTCGATGTCGGCCTTGACCCTGATCACACCCCAAGCCGTCGGGATCTTCATCATGTTGTAGGCGAAGTGGGAGACAGCCATGAATTTGGCCAACACGGGTCGACCGAGAATGCCGTTGTAAGGTAGCGGCGTGTCGGTGATGTCGAAGACGATCTCCTCGGTGCGGAAGTTCTCAGGACCACCAAAGGTGACCGGAAGAGAGATCTTCCCCAGAGGTCATGTGATGTTCCCGTTCACACCTTGGAACACACTGGTGTCTTGCAGGCGGGAGAAAGGGATTTGCAGAGTGGCCAGGACCTTTGCCGTCAGCAGGTTGAGGCTAGAGCCTCCGTCGACCAGCATCTTGGTGACCTTGAACTTGTGGATGATGGGCAACACGACTAGAGGCAGGGTCCCTACCCCGACGGTGTTGTCGGGGTGATCTTCCGGGTCGAAGGAGATGACCTGGTTAGACCACTCCAGGGGCTTTAGCGGTGCCGGAGCAACCGCATTCAGCTCCCGGATGAGTCTCTTGCCAGCGATGTTGGAGGGAGGCAGGGAGGCTCCCCCGTGAATGCACCCGACGACGCCATTGACTTCTTGGAATTGCCCGCCGCCGCCACCCTGGGGAGCCGGAGCATCCCCGTTGTCGGCGAACTCCGCGTTGTTTGGCCCACGTCCTCCTTGGCCACCGCGCCCTCCTCCGCGGCCCCCGCGTCCTCCACCTCGTCCCCACCCCCGGCTGTCACTGCCTTGGCGGCTCGTGGGGCAGTTACGGGAGTAGTGCCCGTGGAGTCCGCACCAAAATTTCATGCGCCACAGAAATATTTTCTGTGGCGCACCAAATGCATGCGCCACTAAAATCCTACAATTCTATGGCGCACCAGGTGCTCATGCGCCACTAAAAAGTGGAATTCTGTGGCGCATCTTGTCTCATGCGCCACAGAAATATGGTGGGGCCCTCCTCTAATGATTAAGTTTCAACATTCTGTGGCGCACCAAATGCATGCGCCACTAAAATCCTACAATTCTGTGGCGCACCAGGTGCTCATGCGCCACTAAAAAGTGGAATTCTGTGGCGCATCTTGTCTCATGCTCCACAGAAATATGGTGGGGCCCTCCTCTAATGATTAAGTTTCAACATTTTGTGGCGCACGGGTCAAAATGCGCCACTGAAATTTGACACTTAGCCAAAAATACAAAACGGCCGCACCAACCCCTCTCTCTCTCTCCATTCCCAAACCAAGAAGCCCTAACCCCTATCTCCTCCGCTCAGAGGCGGCGTCCCAAATCCAAATTGGATCCCTCCGCACTCCGGCACCAGCAGGAGATCCACGCGTGGCACCTCGGCGGGGACAACCTTGCCCGCCTTCCCCCAGCCGCCGACCACCGTGACCGTCGGAGCGGACTCCGTGTGCTGGTGGTGCACGTCCTTATTCTTCCCCTTCCCCTTGCCCTTCTTCTTCTTCGAAGACCCGTACGGCTTCGGCGGGAGCGAAGGAGGCGTCGTGACCATCTCCGGCGTGCGCGGCTCCTCCTCCTCCTCCTCCTCATACTCCTCCCGCAATGGCGGTACAGCGAAGGAGGCGAGGAGGGTGGGCGGGGCGGCGAGGCGGGGACGTACTTCTCGTCTTCCGGCTTCGGGACGATCTCGTCGTCCTCGGTGGCAATGGACGCCATCCCCTGCTCCATGGAGAATAAATAATCCCACATGTCGACTCCAGACTTGGTGTCGAGCGGGGGCGGGGGAGGCGGCGGCGGCGGCTGCGGGGTCACCGGCGTCTCCAGAGCCGGCGGCGACGCGGGCGGCGCCTGCTGGCAGTGGCGCAGCCGCCGCCGGCGGTCGTCGAGATGCGCATCCTCCTCCTCCTCCATGCCCTCCTCCTCCCTAATCGAGTCGCCGAGGTGCCGCGGGCGTGGGCACGGGTGCGGGCGTCTTTGAGGACACAGCGAGCGCGTCCCCGACCATGGCCATGGCGAGCCGGGCCTTCCGACGACAGCGACGGCACGGCGGCGGCGCATCCCTGACCACGGTGGCTGCGGTGGCGGTGTACAACGACGTATACGACTTTGTATACGTTGTATTTTGTATTTTTTTTAAACCTGAAAAAGTCTATCTGTGGCGCACGGTGGTGGGTGCGCCACAAAATCTTGATCTTTTTGTGGCGCATCAGCCCCGTGCGCCACAGAATTACAATTTAGTGGCGAGCATTTAGTGATGCACCCACCATGCGCCACAGTGCGCCACAGAATCCTGAAAGTGGTGCGCCACTGATAGACTATTTCCTAGTAGTGTGGGCCGGTCCCGCCACCTTTTCGTTGCGTACGCGCGGCGAGGCCGTTCACTTGGTGGCAGTCCTTGAGCGGGTGGTTGCCGTCGGGGTGGACGTGGCACCATGGTTCTTCATCGCCCTCGGAAGTCGAGGCTGGCTTGGCCTTCTTGGGGAGAGGCTCGGTGACAAAGACGCGCTTGTCGGGACCGGAGTCCTGCTTCTTGCTCTTTGCGGGGGCGGCCTTGTCCTCGGGTTCCTCCTCTCCGGGGACTCTGACCCCCTCCTCTACGCGGGTGCAACGGTCCGCGAGCTCCCATAGCTCGCGGGTGGTCTCGATGCGGTGAGTGCTCAACTTCTCGCGCATCTGGGTGTGTCGAACGTTGGCGTGGAAGGACTGGATCACCAACTCCTGCTTGATGCAGGGGATGGTGTTCATCTTCTGGGTGAAGCGTTGAATGAACTTGCGAAGGGTTTCACCCGGAAGCTGCTTGAAGTCGTGCAGGTTGCTGGGAACTACTGGGTGCTGGTACCTGCCGTGGAAAGCCCCCAGGAATGCCTCCTTCAGTGCCCGCCAGGATCGGATGGAGCACTTGGGGAGGTTGAGGAGCCATGACTGGGCATCTCCCTTCAGGGCCAACGGGAACCAGTTGGCCATCATAATCTCGTCGGCCCCGGCAACCACCGCAGCCAGCGAGTACAGCTGCAGAAAGTCCCGGGGGTTGGTGGTACCATCGTAGCGAAGGACTTCGATCTTGAACTTCTTGGGCCAAGAGGTCTAGCAGAACTCGGGGGAGAGGGCGAGGCAGCCCTCGGCGACGTCGTCGTCCCGATCCTCCCGTCGATGGCGTTATCGGCGACGTTCGATGCGGGTGCGTGCATCCTCGTGGAGACGGTTGTTGAGGTCGTTGCGCAGATCCAAGTTGCGCGTGGAAGATGAACCAACGGAGATGGCCGGGCCGTAGTTGCGGTTTTCCCGACCCGCCGCGGGAGAGTTTGCTTGAGGAGGCACGGCTTCGCCTGGGCGATCTCCCCGGGGAGGGTCCCGGGGTTCTCGCGCCTCTGCTCCCTTGGCTCCGGGCTGTCGATGGTGGGGGCGTGAACGGGCTCGCACCTGGGACCGCCATCAGTGAAGTGGAGGAGATCCTCCACACGGGTTCGCCACTCCTGATAGACCTTGGGTTGTCGGTGCTGGGTGGAAACTGGATCAGAGCTTTGGCGGTGATGAGAGCGTCGTGACGGGTTTGCGCGTCGTCCGAGAGGAGAGTGCCGGACTTGCTCTTGGTGCCCTGCTGGCCCTTGCCAGCACGAGCACCCTCGCTCTTTTCACCGACAGAGGGTGAAGGGATACGCGTAGGCTACGCTAGCACAAAATCAAAATTTTCTACCGCATCGACCAAGGAACTGCTGCAGTTATAGATCACGGGATTACCACTAGACGCGCTGTGCCGTGCCGAAGGCGGTGAAGCGAGTCGGGGCAGAGTAGACATAGAATCCTCTCCGATCCAGTCGCTCCCACGAATAGCTTCTCTCGGCGGTTCGTCCAAGTGCTCCAAGCGTAGCACCTCTATCGGTATCCACATGTACGGCGTGGAGGCGCCGCTCGCCGGACTGCTAGGTCCGCGCGAGCAGCAGGGGCGTGGGGAGACGGTGGCTGGGTGGATTGTGGTGCGTAAATCGGCAACCCTAAAACGTTCAGCCTCCTCTCCTAATATAGACCTCCCCATATTGGGCTGCCTTAACCGAAGCCCATTCTGGAGTCTATTCCAGCCCAAATCGGATCCAATCCGAACTCTGCCTCCATGCCTTAAGTGTGTGACCCTATAGCTTCACGCACGTTCAGACATGACACGAGTACACTTACTCGTCCAATAGTTGGTAGCGGCTTCTAGCAAAACTGTGCCAACTCCCAATGTGCATAAAGATCATATCGGACGAATCATCACAATGATTATGCCATTCCCTTTGCCTCACGATATTAGGTCAAGCTCCTAGCTTACCACTCTTTCTCGATCCTGCGATTCGGAATCCCAAACTAGGTTAACCATTAACCTTATGTAGCACGGCCATGCATTTCTGGATCCGATCACTTGAGGGGCCCAGAGAAATATCTCTCTCGAGTAGAGAGGGGCAAATCCCATCTTGATTGACTATGTCTTGCAGCATGTTTCATGACAAACCCATAAGCTACCTTTATGGCTACCCTATCACGGTGTAGCGTTGGATAGCCCCAAAGTAGGTCAATTCACATCTCAAGTACATACGACAATCTCAAGTCTAGGGACAAAACAAACACATCATGTAGAGAGAGTGCTATTAACGTTTGCTTCATTGTCTCAAGGTGGGTCAGTCCAACTCTATGTTCGCAACATAAGTCCACATTATTAGTTTGACATCTCCATGTCTATGACTTGTGAAACATAGTCATCTACTAATACATGTGCTAGTCTAATATTCAAGTGTGTCCTCACATGAACTCCGACTAGAGACATATTTAGAATAACCATACAAGTAATGAGTTTCAAAGACAAGTCCTCAACTTGACAACCATTACAAAGAAATTATTCAAGGCACATTATTACAAATCATGGATACATTGAAATATCATCATCTCTATGATTGCCTCTTGGGCATATTTCCTACAGTCTCCCACTTGCACTAGAGTCAATCTAGAAGATATCTAATACCCATAGCTCTTGTGTGCTTATCATGATTCTTCTGTGAGAGAGGCTTTGTCAACGGATCAGCCACATTCAGTTCCGTAGGTATTTTGCATAAGTTAATTTCGCCTCGTTCGACATACTGACGAATGAGGTGAAACCGCCGCATAAAGTGTTTGGTCTTCTGGTGATTCCTTGGCTCCTTTGCTATCGCAATGGTTCCACTGTTGTCACAGTAGAGATCCACTGGACTGGACGCACTAGGGACAACACCAAGATCAGTAAGGAACATCTTCATCCAAACACTTTCCATGCTGGCTTCTGCCGCAGCGTAGTACTCGGCCTCCATTGTAGAATGAGCAACCGTATCCTGCTTGGAACTCTTCCAGCTAACCGCCCCACCGTTCAACGTGAACACATAGCCCGATTGCGACTTGGAATCATCCACATCGGTTTGGAAACTAGCATCGGTGTAACCATTTACAACGAGCTCCTCCTCACCTCCGTAAACTAGGAACATATCCTTAGTCCTTTTCAAGTACTTAAGGATATTCTTCACCGTTGTCCAGTGACTCTCACCGGGATCAGCTTGGTACCTGCTCGTAACACTTAGAGCATAAGAAACATCTGGGCGAGTACAAATCATAGCATACATGATAGATCCAATTGCCGAAGCATATTTGATCTTCTTCATGCGCTCTCGCTCATCAGTAGTCGAAGGACACTGAGTCTTGCTGAGGTTTATACCATGTGACATAGGCAAGAACCCTTTCCTAGCCTCTTCCATGCCGAACCATTCTAGCACCTTGTCAAGGTATGTACTCTGGCTTAATCCTATCAGCCTCTTTGATCTATCTCTATAGATTTTAATTCCCAGAATGTATGCTGCTTCTCCTAAGTCCTTCATTGAAAAACTATTCTTCAAGGAAGTCTTTACGGATTCAAGCATAGGAATGTCATTTCCAATCAGTAGTATGTCATCTACATACAAGATTAGAAATACAAGCAAGCTCCCACTAACTTTCTTGTAAACACAAGACTCCGATTCGATTTTGGTGAATCCAAATCCTTGGACTACTTCATCAAAACGAATGTTCCAACTCCGAGATGCTTGCTTCAGTCCATAAATGGACTTTCGAAGTTTGCAAACTTTTCCATCATTTTTAGGATCGACAAAACCCTCAGGTTGCATCATATACACGTCCTCAGCAAGGTTTCCATTCAGGAAAGCTGTCTTGACATCCATTTGCCATATCTCATAGTCGAAATATGCAGCAATAGCTAGAATTATCCGAATAGATTTAAGCATCACTACGGGTGAGAAGGTCTCCTCATAGTCAACTCCTTGAACTTTTCGAAAACCTTTTGTGACAAGTCGAGCCTTATAGATGTGAACATTTCCATCCATATCAATCTTCTTCTTATAGATCCATTGCACTCAATGGTCCTATGACCATCAGGCAGATCAACCAAGTTCCAAACTTGATTTTCATCCATGGAATCTATTTCGGATCTCATGGCACTTTGCCATTTCTCAGAGTCTGGGTCCATCATTGCTTCCGCATAGGTCGAAGGTTCATCATTGTCCAACAATAATATTTCACGCGTATCATTGTCTAACAATAATATTTCCCGCGCGTTGCGAATCCTATCAGACCTTCGTAGTGCTGGTGTTACTTTTGCCACGGGTTCCTCAACTCGTTCTGCCATGATGGCATCACTTGTTGTGTCCTCCCCGGTGGGCTCAACTTAAACCTCATCAAGCTCCACCGTTCTTCCACTTGTTCTCTTTGATAGAAACTCTTTCTCAAGGAAGACTCCGGTTCGAGCGACAAACACTTTGCCCTCTTCTCGGTTGTAGAAGTAATATCCATAAGTCTCCTTTGGATATCCCACGAAAATGCATTTATCCGACTTGGGTGTGAGTTTGTCTGACTGAAGTCGCTTGACAAAAACGTCACAACCCCAAATCTTTAGAAAAGACAAGTTGGGACTCTTCCCATTCCACATCTCATATGGCGTCTTTGCTACGGATTTAGATGGCGCCCTGTTTAGTGTAAGAGCTGCTGATTCTAGAGCGAAACCCCAAAATGATAATGGTAAATCTGACTGGCTCATCATCGATTGAACCATGTCCAACAAAGTTCGATTACATCGTTCGGAAACCCCATTTCTCTAAGGCGTTCCGGGCGGCGTAAGCTGAGGAACAATTCCGCAACTCTTCAGATGATTGCTAAATTCGTGACTCAAATATTCTCCTCCACGATCTGATCGTAGAGCCTTAATTTTCTTGCCACGTTGATTCTCTACTTCATTCTGGAACTCTCTGAACTTTTCAAAAGTTTCAGACTTATGTCTCATTAGGTAGACATATCCATATCTACTAAAATCGTCAGTGAAAGTTATAAAGTAGTGAAAACCACCTCTGGCAGTCGTGCTCATTGGTCTGCATACATCAGTATGTATTAGTTCCAGTAAGTCCGTCGCCCTCTCAGGAGAACCATTGAAAGGCGATTTGGTCATCTTCCCAAGCAAACAAGCTTCGCATGTCTCGTATGATTCAAAATCAAACAAAGTTAGAGTCCATCCGAATGGAGTTTCTTCATGCGTTTTTTGCTTATATGACCCAAGCGACAATGCCAAACATAGGTGGGATTCAAATCATTAGACCGAAGCCTTTTAGCACTTATGTTATAAACTTGATCATCTCCATGAACATCATCAGGATTCAAAATAAACAATCCATTCACAATGGAAGCAAAAGCCACAAACATATCATTCTTAGAGATAGAACAACCATTGTTTTTACTCACAAATGAATAACCATGTCTCATCAAACATGAAGGAGAAATAATGTTTTGACTTAAAGCTGGAACATAATAACAATTATTCAATTCCATAATAAATCCTGAAGGGAGGTGCAGTTGCATGACGCCAACGGACAACGCAGCAACCTTTGCATTATTTCCGACGCGAAGATAAACTTCTCCTTGTCTCATGCTTCTACTCCTTACTAGCCCCTGCATCAATTTGCAAATATGAGCAACCGATCCGGTATCAAATACCCAAGAGTTAATAATAGAGTCAGCGAGGAAAATCTCTATAACATTAACCACAAGCGTACCTAAGCTGGAAGTCTTACTCCCACTCTTCTTCAGAGAAGCAAGGTACTTGGTGCAGTTTCTCTTCCAGTGTCCAGTATCATGACAATAGTAGCATTCAGTGTCAGGTTTAGGTCCGTCCTTAGGCTTAGGCTTTGGCTTAGAGATCGCATCTTTAGCTTTTCCTTTTGCCTTGGACTTGCCATGCTTCTTGAAGCTAGGCTTTTTCTGCACAGCCAACACTTGGCCATGCCCTGCACACTTCTTAATGTCACATTCTGCCGTCTTGAGCATTCCACAAAGTTCATTAAGGTCCTTCTCCACCCCATGCATATGGTAGTTCGAAATGAAATGCCCATAGCTGGCTGGAAGCGACGCTAAAATGAAATCAGTGGCCAACTCTCGGCCCAATGGAAAACCCAGTTTGTCCAAAGTCTGCGCGTAACCAAGCATCTTGATCACATGCGGGCCTACTGCTGCGCCTTCAGCTAGCTTGCATTCACCAAAAGCCTTAGCGACATTGAACCTTTCAGTCCTGGCTTGGGTCTGGAACATATCCTTAAGCGCAACGTTCATATCATACGCTTCCTGACCATCAAACTGCTTTTGAAGGTCGGGTTCCATGCATGCAAGCATAAGGCAGCTGACCTCAAGAGACTCATCACATGCTCTCTTGTAGGCAGCCCTAATGGCAGCAGTGTCGGTGTCAAGAGGTTCATTTGGGATTGGGGTATCCAGAACACTTTCCTTCTTATCAGCCCTGAGAACAATTCTCAGATTTCGGATCCAATCCGAATAGTTTGTTCCAGATAACTTTTCTTTCTCAAGGATGGAACACAAAGCAAAAGGGGTGGGTTGGTTACGTGCCATTGGTCTACAACAAAAAAACATGCAAAATACTAAGATAAAAATCCATGACAAAGTAAAACACTAAACAATTTAACATGGTCTACTCCCACTAAAACCAACATCCCTCTATTGGTACTTAGTGATTCAAGATCCGCAACGAACAAGTCAACTAGTGATAGGAAACATCACTGCTAGATGACGAGGTAGATCGGTAAGCAACACTTTGCTAATCATATCACATATGACTCTTGTTGTTGGGTGACATCTCTATGTAAACACGCCAACTTTTATGCCCCAAGACGCTTAACTGTTAAGATTACCTTCATGAGTAAACCAACCCTTTATGCGCGTAAGCTACCGGTAGAAGGCACTCAGCTGCAACAGAAACTACCAGCTAGCCGATACAAACCCATCTAGTCAACGAAAACTGAGGCGCCCTGCTGCAACAGACCCACCATCAATTGTAGAAGACATGGGATGGTGCAAAGTTTAGTTGGGGGGGCATTTTTACTTAACATTTGTGATGGATCGTTCTACTTCCACGAATGTAACATGCATAGAGTAAAACAAAACAGGAATAGCAATCACATAGTTGTGACACAGTATGGCCCGTTTCTCATGGTGATCTCCATCTCCATAGAACCTGTACACCATGATGATCTCCATCTCCATGGTCCATGTGCGCCATACCTCCGAGTAATGAGTTTTCCAAGAACTACAACAAGCTATTACGCCTAACATCTAGTGATGTAAATTAAATGGATTGTGGGAATCATCACAAGTCGGCACGCAGGCCGTTAATACAATAAGTGACAACACATTTGGCTCCTGCTGTGTTGACATACTCACGACACGCAGGTCATGAAAATATTACACATATGCATCACATACACATGGGCCATACCGGTCACAAAACACAAATCTGCAAAACGAGTTAGACGTTCTAACGCCGAAACTTGCAGCCCCTAAGACTCCCTTTTAGAAGCCGAATTTGCCAATTCTAAAAATTGCACACTTTGGCTGATGGGATGGAATTTTCGAACCTAAAATTAAAAGTTCTACAACTTCTATTCAGGATTTTTCTCGATCCAAGGTCGTCTGCAACTTGTGCAGCCGTTTTACCGAAAACTGTTCGTTTTGGCAGATTACCCGTTACCGGTGGTAGATCCGATCTATCACCCCACGCATCTCATGCATTATGAATATGATCTATATTCCAATTCGACCAATCCCATTGATCTTCGCGTGATGCCATTGGATTTACGTGTCATAGTCTACCCCGATGGCGGAATCCGACCGGTAGGGGTATGTCGTTCGACGACCTCTTGCAACACGATCACGGAAATCAGATCACAGATCAAGACATATACAACAGACCACCGATCACATCGGCCTTACCCCATCTGCATAGCACATATGCAAATGATCCGAACCTATAAAGAGGCAGCATCGGCTCTGATACCACTGAAGGGATACGCGTAGGCTACGCTAGCACAAAATCAAAATTTTCTACCGCATCAACCAAGGAACTGATGCAGTTATAGATCACGGGATTACCACTAGACGCGTTGTGCCATGCTGAAGGCGGTGAAGCGAGTCGGGGCAGAGTAGACATACAATCCTCTCCGATCTAGTCGCTCCCACGAACAGCTTCTCTCGGCGGTTCGTCCAAGTGCTCCAAGCATAGCACCTCTATCGGTATCCACACGTACGGCGTGGAGGCGCTGCTCGCCGGACTGCTAGGTCCGCGCGAGCAGCAGGGGCGTGGGGAGACGGTGGCTGGGTGGATTGTGGTACGGAAATCAGCAACCCTAAAACGTTCAGCCTCCTCTCCTAATATAGACCTCCCCATACTGGGCTGCCTTAACCGAAGCCCATTCTGGAGTCTATTCCAGCCCAAATTGGATCCAATCCAAACTCTGCCTCCATGCCTTAAGTGTGTGACCCTATAGGTTCACGCACGTTCAGACATGCCACGAGTACACTTACTCGTCCAATAGTTGGTAGCGGCTTCTAGCAAAACGTGCCAACTCCCAAACGTGCATAAAGATCGTATCGGACGAACCATCACAATGTTTATGCCATTCCCTTTGCCTCACGATATTAGGTCAAGCTCCTAGCTTATCACTCTTTCTCGATCCTGCGATTCGGAATCCCAAACTAGGTTAACCATTAACCTTATGTAGCACGGCCATGCATTTCTGGATCCGATCACTCGAGGGGCCCAGAGAAATATCTCTCTCAAGTAGAGAGGGGCAAATCCCATCTTGATTGACTATGTCTTGAAGCATGTTTCATGACAAACCCATAAGCTACCTTTATGGCTACCCTATCATGGCTTAGCGTTGGATAGCCCCAAAGTAGGTCAATTCACATCTCAAGTACATACGACAAAAACAAACACATCATGTAGAGAGAGAGCTATTAATGTTTGCTTCATTGTCTCAAGGTGGGTCAGTCCAACTCTATGTTCGCAACATAAGTCCACATTATTAGTTTGACATCTCCATGTCTATGACTTGTGAAACATAGTCATCTACTAATACATGTGCTAGTCTAATATTCAAGTGTGTCCTCACATGAACTCCGACTAGAGACATATTTAGAATAACCATACAAGTAATGAGTTTCACAGACAAGTCCTCAACTTGACAACCATTACAAAGACATTATTCAAGGCACATTATTACAAATCATGGATACATCGAAATATCATCATCTCTATGATTGCCTCTTGGGCATAGTTCCTACAGAGGGGTCCTTGCGGGTGTTGCCGCCCATGCTCTTATCCATGCCACCATCTTCTCCGCTCCGGGTTGAGCCGCCTGCCCCGCCCGGAGCGTCCTTCTCCGGAGGCGGAGGAGGAGAAGCCCGGTTTGCCGCAGCAGCTCGACGCTCACAAGTGGTCTGGGAGCGCACAGGGGAGGCCGCCTTGGATGCCTGGACGTCGGGCCTCTTCTTTGGTGCCATGGTCGATGAAGAACTTGACGCAGATCTCCTCGAAGATCTCGAAGCCGATGAAGAACTCGACGAAGATCTCGACGAAGAACACGAAGCCGATGAAGACGAAACCAGCGCTTGCGCCCCCTACCTGGCGCGCCAGATGTCGTGTCTTGGATCATGGACACCGGGAGTAAAGGATACCCCCTTTTTAGGTTCGGTATGGGGCGCGAAGGAGGCTGAGGAACATCTTCTACCCGGGGACTTCGTCTACGCTCGAGATCTACGTGCTAGCAAGCATCACAGAGACACAAGGAGTTTACCCAGGTTCAGGCCGCCCGGAGGCTAACAGCCCTACTCCTGCATGTCTGGATTGAGAGGTGTATCATGGTGTAGCTTTACAATGGTGGTCGTGGGTGAGAACCCGGGAGGTGTCGGCTAGAGGTTGAAGACGAGCAGATCCTGGCCCGGAGGAGATCACCTCTCGTCTAAGCTAACTGTGGACTAGTGCGCTACCTAGCCTAGCCTCCAACTTGTGTGTCCCTCCCCTTTGGGTGCCTCGGTCCTCCTTTTATAGGCTAAGGGGATACCACAGGTGTACCCTTGGGGCCGGAGGGGTTTTGGCGGGAAAACCCCTCCGGGTTCTACTTAGTAGGCTACGTGGCCTCTTCTCATCCAAATATTCTTCTCAGAGGGGGCAGGTGAGTCCACCCACCTTTTTCAGGGAGAGCGGGCAGGGGCTGACAGCTTTTCCGCCTCCGCCCTCCTTTGGCGCCTCCATCTTCTTGGTGCCCAAGTCTTCTAAGAGCTTCCAGCCAGAGCTGGCAAGCTTATCCTCTTCGCGCTTGGAGGTTGGTTCCCGGGGACGAGCCTGGCCTCCTGCCGGGCGTCGAGGTCCTCAGGACCTCCGTGCTTGCTTCCGGGTAGAGGGGGGCTCGGGGGGTCCCCGAATCTCTTGCCTTGTTTGTCGATGCCGTGTGCGTCGGGACGCCGAGGGGCAGATGGGGGGGCCCATCTACTAGTCTTTTACCTTGGCCTTGAGTGTCTTCTTGGTGGGCCCACGTGCGGTGGACCCACTTTGACCGCATCAGGGGAACTCCATGTTCCACTGTTGCGACACAAAGACAGCAAGAAACAAAGATCGCTCGAGAACGCTCGGTGCGAGATTAGATCATCGGAGAGGGGTATATATTGAGGGTTTTTAGGTCAAGGCGGAGCATCGGGATCGAAAACAGGGCGAAAAAGGTCCCCGAGGTGGAAAAGGAGTGGTCCCACGCGGCCCCTGTACTTGGCCACGTGGGGCCACCTCTTTCCCTCCTCGGGACTCCGTTTCGTAAAATTTTCTTCCCCCACCCATTAATTTCCATAAAAAATGAATTTCATAAAATTTCACGTAATTCCGAGAAACTTCCCAATACAAAAGTTACCTTTTATTGATTTGGGGTTGCTGAATCTGCTCGACCCCCTTTTATTATTTCTTCCGGTGTTTGTAAATTCAATGTTTCCACTGTTCCAATGAAGCTTTTTCCTGCAATATAATGTTTAAGACGTTGTCCATTGACCACATGAGGTTTACCTTTCATATCACCGTAAAGACGGACAGCTCCTGAACGATACACTTCCTGTATGACTAATGGTCCGTGCTATTTTGAGGCTAGCTTCCCTGAAGAAAACTTGAAACGGGAGTTGTATAATAAAACTTGGTCTCCTACTTTGAATTCTTTTCTCTTAATCTTCTTGTCATGCCAAATCTTAACTTTCTCTTTAAACATTTTAGCATTTTCATAGGCTTCATTCCTCCATTCATCTAACAGGTTTAAATCAAGGATTATTTTCTCTCCTGCAGTCTTAAAGTCAAAGTTTAATTGTTTAGTCGCCCATCCAGCTTTATGTTCTAATTCAACAGGTAAATGACAAGCTTTTCCATAGACCATTTTATAAGGGGACATTCCCATAGGATTTTTAAATGCAGTTCTATAAGCCCATAATGCATCATTAATTTTAAGTGGCCAATCAGACCTAGACTTATTCACTGTCTTTTCCAAAATGAGTTTAATTTCCCTATTACTTAATTCAACCTGTCCACTTGTTTGAGGGTGATAAGGAGACGCAATTCTATGGTTAACATCATATTTTGCCAATGCTTTCCTAAAAACACCATGTATGAAATGAGAGCCACCATCAGTAATTAAAAACCTAGGAACACCAAACCTTGGGAAAATGATGTCCTTAAGCATTTTCATTGCTGTGACATGATCTGCACTTTTGGTTGGAATTGCCTCCACCCACTTTGTAACATAATCCACTGCAACCAAAATATGAGTATGCTTTGTCTTTGAAGCTGGGAAAGGTCCCATAAAGTCAAAACCCCACACATCAAATGGTTCAAGTGGTAGAGAATAATTCATGGGCATTTCATTTCTCCTACCAATATTTCCTACTCTTTGACATTTATCAGAAGATTTAACATATTCATGGCAGTCTTTAAATAAAGTAGGCCAATAGAAACCAGATTGTAATACCTTTGCTGATGTGCGATCTCCTGCATGATGCCCTCCATATGGACTATCACGACAATCTCTTATTATAGCTTGTTGTTCATGCTCAGGTATACAACGTCTAATAATACCATCTATACTTTTCTTATAAAGGAAAGGATCATCCCAAAAATAATGTCTAAGATCATAAAAGAATCTCTTTCTTTGTTGATAAGTAAAGTGTGGAGGTAATACTTTTCCAACAATAAAATTTGCATAATTAGCGAACCAAGGAGATGCAGCCTTAACACTCAATACATCAACAATTGCAAGTTGTTCATTAACAAAGCTATCATTAATAGGAATAGGATCATTAGGTATATTTTCCATTCTAGAGAGATGATCAGCTACTTGATTATCTTCTCCTTTCCTATCAATAATGTGTAAATCAAATTCTTGCAATAAAAGTACCCATCTTATCAATCTAGGCTTAGCATCTTTCTTGTTCATCGGGTATTTAATAGCAGAATGATCAGTATGTATTGTGACTTTGGAATCAGTGATATAAGGTCTAAACTTTTCACTAGCAAATAGTACTGCTAAAAATTCTTTTTCAGTTGTAGCATAAATTCTTTGGGCAGCATCAAGTGTTCTACTAGCATAATAAATAACATTAAGTTTCTTATCAACCCTTTGACCCAAAACAGCCCCGTAGCATCACACATGATTTCAAAGGGCAATTTCCAATCAGGAGGTTGAATAATAGGAGCAGTTATTAAAGCATTCTTCAAAATATTAAAAGATTCAATGCAATCATCATTAAAAGAGAAAGGAACATCCTTTTGCAAAAGATTGGTTAGATGTTTTGATATTTTGGAGAAATCCTTAATGAACCTACAGTAAAAACTTGCATGCCCAAGAAAACTTCTTATACCTTTTATATCCTTTGGGTATGGTAGCTTCTCAATAGCTTCTATCTTGGCTGGATCAACTTCTATTACATCTCCAGAAATCTTATGTCCTAGAACAATTCTTTCGGCAACCATGAAGTGACACTTCTCCCAATTGAGAACTAGATGTTGATCTTCACAACGCTGCAAAACTTTGTTAAGATTAAACAAGCAATTATCGAAAGAAGTACCATACACAGAAAAATCATGCATAAAGACTTCCATTATCTTTTCAATATAATCAGCAAATATAGCATTCATGCATCTTTCAAAAGTAGCAGGAGCATTACATAAACTGAATGGCATTCTTCTATAAGCAAATGTACCAAATGGGCAAGTAAAAGTGGTCTTTTCTTGATCATCCTTATGGACAGGAATTTGTGAGAAACCTGAATAACCATCTAGATAACAAAGGTGAGAGTGTTTAGATAACCTTTCTAACATTTGATCAATAAATGGCAATGGGTAATGATCTTTTCTAGTTGCTTTGTTTAATTTCCTGTAATCAATGCACATCCTATAACCAACAATAGTACGGTGAGGCACAAGTTCATTCTCATCATTTGGAACAACAGTCATTCCACACTTTTTAGGAACACAATGGACAGGACTAACCCACTTACTATCAGCTATGGGATAAATGATACCAGCTTCCATGACTCTTATTACCTCTTTTCTTACCACTTCTTTCATTTTTTGGATGGAGACGGCGTTGATAATCGACAACAGGTTTTGCATCCTCTTCCAAATTAATTTTATGCATACATAGAGCTGGGCTTATACCTTTAAATCATCAAGAGAGTATCCAATAGTTGTTCGATGAGCTTTTAGTACATCAAGTAGTTTCTCTTCTTCTTCAGCTGAAAGGTTAGCACTAATAATGATAGGGTATATGTTCTTATTATCGAAATATGCATATTTCAGGTTGTCAGGCAAAGATTTTAATTCAAAACTAGGATCCCCTTTAGGTGGTGGCAACACTCCTAAATTATCAGGTGGGATATGCAAGTGTAACTGTGGTGGTTGTTGCCATAATATTTGTTCCAGAGCCTCTTTTTCCTCATCATTAAATGGTTCATCTCGATTAAGCATATAACGTTCTACCACATCTATTGAAGCTACAGCTATATGAGCAAGGAGTTTCAATTATATCTTCAGAAATTGGCTCTTTCACAACATGTTTATCAGCAAATTTGGAAAAGTTGAACTCAAGTCTCCCATTATCACATTTAATAAACACTTTCTCTTTAAGCAAATTAATTTCAGCTCCAACAGTACGCAAGAAAGGTCTACCAAAAATGATAGGACAAAATGAATCTTGAGGGCAACCAAGCACAATAAAATCAGCAGGATATTTTATTTTACCAACTAGAACTTCAACATCCCTAACAATTCCAAAAGGACTAATATACTCTTTATTAGCAAGTTGAATTGTCATACCTGTCTCTTCCATAACAATAGGATCAATATCAGGCTTGATTTCAAGATAGAGAGAATATGGAATGACACTAATGCTTGACCCAATATCACAAAGACCATGATAACTTGAAGTCCCAATAGAGCATGATATTATAGGTTTTCCCACCTTGGCCGAATTACCTCTGATAATTTTAGTAGCATCTTCACATAGATAAACATCAACATGATCTTCTTCATTTAATTGTTTGATAACAGAAATTTGAGTATTGACTTCCACCTGTTCATATGGCTGAGGACATCTTCTTTTACTCTTGTTAGTAAGAGCAATAAGTAAATTTTTCTTAACTTGGTTCGGATATGGGGGTGGCTCAACATACTCCTCAATTCTCACAGATGACACTGGATCTATCTGTTTAATAACTTTAGGAATAACAATAGATTGTTTAACGGGTTCAACATAAGTTTCAAACCCACTTTTAGGAATACAGATAAGCTCAGCAAAAGATTTAGCTATTTCAAGTCTAACATAAGGATGAAGATTAAATGTATCACTCATATTTTTAAACAAGATAGAAGTAGAGAAGCTCTCCACACATGAATATCCATAATCAAAATAAGGTTCATTACCTTTATCAAGTTCACAGTATCCAGTATTGTCAGAAATAGTTTCCAATAGGTTCCATGCTTCTTCTTCAGTATTATTTGTAAACTTCCACCAGATGAATTGTCCAGAATTTCCTTATGCTTCATAGGTAGCCTCACATAAAAGTTTATCAATATAAGTTTCTTTGTAAGATCATGACAAGGATTCTCACAAAGGAGTGCCTTCAGTCTCCCCCAAGCTTGAGTAATACTTTCTCCCAGATGTGGCCAGAAATTAAATATATAGCAGCGGTTCTCATAAGCTTCTCTAGGAGTAAAATATTTAAGAAAGAAAATCTTCCTCAATACACTCCATTCAGTAGTGGCTCCTTCATCCAAAGACCTGAACCAAATATGAGCATTACCAGATAAAGACATAAATAATAGCATCCTTTTCACATAGTCCTCAGAAATACCAGGAATCCTAAATAAGCCACATATTTCTTCAACCATTTCAACGTGTTCACGTGCAGACTTAGTTCCATCCCCTGAAAATATATTCTTCATAACTCTTTCAACATGACCAGTGGGAATTTTAAATCCCACTTCACGTATCTTAGACACAGCAGTTTCAACCACTTTAGCAGTAGTGGCATAAGCACTTTCATATAGAGCAAGGTGCAGCGAGGGACGATTTTTAAATGCCATAGTATCAATGAGATAAAACAGCAAATATAATTCAGCTTTCAAGTTTCCTTACTAAACTTCTTACCAATAGCGCTACGCTCCCCGGCAACGGTGCCAGAAAAGTATCTTGATGACTCCCAAGTGCAGGAGATCAATTGTAGTACCTTTCAATTAGAAAAGGTTGTAGAACCCACGAGGAGCTGAAGGTATTGGTTAGAAAGAATGATAAATAAAGCAATGAAAGATGCAAATGTTTTTGGGATTTTCAGTTATATGATTGCAAAGATAATAAAAATGTCAAAATAAATAGTAACAGTTGAAAGCCCAATCCTCTATGTGGCAAGAGGACAAGCTCAAATGGTGTGTAACTTAGATGTGGAAAACGTTCTCGAGGGCGACATGGATATCACTAGGCATAGAGATTTATTAAACAACACGTTGCATATCTTGTCAAGTTTTAATCTTCTTGGGGTGGAGCCATAACTAGGCATAGCTAAATGAATAAACTACAACCCCTTATGATGGATCATGTGGCCAATTAAATGATGGCACAAGAATTATTAAGACATAAAGTCCCACCATAGCATTACACTCTAATTAAGGTCCCCGACACTACTACCCACATAATATAAATGCATGACTCTGTCTTAGGCTTACTTGTCCTCCCAAGTCTTCCTCAATTAATTACACTACGTTGTTCTCCTATGAGCCCTTAAAGGTGAAGTGTTATGCAGTCGACGTTCACACAACACCATCATAGAATCACATAGAAGATAAACTCTTGACAAAATACCAACACATGTTATATATAAATCATTGTCAATTCATCCTATGCCCTCAGGAACATATGGGAACTACTCACAATGTGCAAACATGATCATAATCACTGAAATAAATACTTCACCACCAAATAATGACGAGTACCCAATCACAAACATGAATAGGAGCACAAGACAATGATCTAGGGGATAGCAACTCTCAAACTATGAGGGGAACGGAGTGGATCACGGAGATGGTGATGGAGATGGTGATGGTCTTGATGTAGAGGCCTCCTCCCACGCCAAGGAGGATAGGTGATGATGATGGCGGTGATTTTCCCCCTCTCCGGAGCTCTGGAGCAGCTGGATCTGACCCCCTTCGGGAGAATCAGGAGCTCCGCCGCCGCCATGGCCTCAGATAATTCGGGGAAAATTAGGGCATCACTTTTCGGGGAAGACGAAGTCGTACGTAAAAATCCCCAGGAGAGGAAGTGCTGAGGCACCGTTTGATGGGTCCCACGCGGCCAGGTACATGGGCCGCATGGGCCCACCTAACTTGGGCCTCGTGGCCCTCCTGTCTTCGGTCTACTTCCCACTGCCCTTCTCCTGATGAAAAACTGACGTGGTATTTTTCCTTTAATTATTTGGGTTCGCGAAACTCCTGAAACAATAAAGACAAGAAAAGGGGGGTATTCTACCTCCCAGATATTAAATACCAAAAATAGGGACTTTGTATGAAAGTCCCATAAATCATCTAAAACATGCAATACATCGATATAACAGTGCAAATAACATTCCTATATGATAAAATAAGGTATAAAAATGATGATATAAAATGCATGTATCACCACCCCTTGGAGGAAAGGGGCGGGTGGGCCAGATGGGGCCCATGGCCACCACGGCCAAGCCTTGGCCGGTCGCACCCCCCACCTCCTCCTCTCCTTTAGTCTCACATGGGGGAGCTATGGAGTAGGGGTGCATCCTTCCACCTATATAATGAGGTGCCACGTGGAGGGATTTAACACACAATAAATTCGAATAAATCCCGAGCGTTGAAGTTTTTCCCTCCACGCTCCTCTCCACCGCTCCACCTCTCTCGTAGCCTGCGGCCCCAAGTAAGGGCTGCGCATGGGATCGGAGAGACACCTTCTAACCTCGGCTGGATCGGAGGATCGGGAGTCATCGCCAAGCGTTTTACCTGTGCGAGTACTCGGGGGTGATTCCACTTGTGGAACCAATCGTATCGCCAGGATCAACACGGCCTTGAGGTCGGCTTCGTGTTCGACTACATCATCCACGTTCCTCTCGGACGTAAACACTTTCGGTCTACAAGAGGTATGTCGCCGAAACCGTTACCGCATTACTAATAGATAGATCCTGGCATTTGGAGTTGCGTTAGACAGATTTTTTTGTTTTCTGCTACTGAACCCCTTCAGGTTCCCTATCACGATGACATGACTTAGACAAGAATAAAAACTTCAAATATTAATGACTACAATCAGAAAATAGAAACCCCGTGCGATGACTCCTTGGATGTGAGATGGTTCCCACAAAATTCCAAACCTTTAATATGCCACTTTGAAAAAAAAGTTGTTCTCAAAGACTCCTTGGATGTATGGCTTATCTTGGCTTTCAACCCAAATTCCCAAAGGTGATGCCCATATTCAGGGAAATCGTGGTGATAATTTGCCCATATTTGTCACATGCATCTTTACGTGGCATTTTTTTTTTGCCAATTTTGTTTTGTTGAAAAGTTATTTACCGTTTCCCGAATAACGAAAAAGGGGGTTCTATGAAGGCGCTACCAAAACTATAGGCTGAAATGACACCGCAGCAATTTTTACAAATAGTAGACCTTTTCGGATGGATTACTCTCGGTTGTGCTGAATTTTCTCGCTTTGTAGATACCTTTATTTTTCCTGAGGTTCGACCGAGTTTCCAAAAGTAAATCAAATTTCAAATATAAGTGTGCATGATAACTTGGTCATAATTTTGTTGTAGGCAAAAAACATTAGAAGGTGCTCTAGCACGACTACATGAGTTAGAAAATAAGAAAAGAATTCAAATATTAACCCCTTGGTATGAATGGCCAGCATGCCGTCAATTTAGACCTCATTTTAAAATAAATAAATTAAAATAAGAAACAATCAGAAAAATGGAAAATGCACGCGATGATTCCTTGACATGGTTCCCATGAAATACCAAACCTTGAATATTGCACTTTGAAAAATAAGTTGTTCTCAAAAGGAC
Organism: Puccinellia tenuiflora; assembly: GCA_012064385.1. NCBI lineage: Eukaryota > Viridiplantae > Streptophyta > Magnoliopsida > Poales > Poaceae > Puccinellia > Puccinellia tenuiflora. The sequence goes on along the minus strand of QRDG01000263.1, from coordinate 368,246 downwards.
GTATCATGTATGGCTTATCTTGGCTTTCAACTCAAATTCCCAAAGTTGATAGCTATATTTAGGGCAAACGTGGTGATAATTTTCCCGTATTTGACACACACGTGCATATTTGGATGGCAAACAAAATTACCAATTTTGTTTTGTATAAAAGTATTTATCATTTTTCAATGACAAAAAGGGGGTGTGAAGCCGCCAGCAAAAATATAGGCCGAAATGGCACCACTACAAGTTTCAAACATAGTATACCTCTTAGTATAGACGACTAGAGGTGATGTGAAGATTTTTTTTAGCTTTGTAGATGCCTTTTTTTTCTGAGGTTCGAACGAATTTTCAAAATAACTACAAGCATGTGTGATAGCTAGGTCGTATTTTTTTTGGGGCCATTCTAAGGTACCCTAGCACGACTACATGATTTAGACACAAAGAGAAAGTTCAAATATTCAACCCCTTGGTATGAATGGCCATGTCGCAAATTTTGACCCCGTTATGAAATTGATCAATGAAAAGAAGAATAAAATCAGAAAAATGGAAAACTTGCGTGACGAGTCATTGGATGTGACCAGGTTCCCATGAAAAATACTAAACATTGAATATGGAACTTAAAAAAAGGTGTCCAAAAAAAGAGGCATCATGTATGGCTTATCTTGGATTTCAACCCAAATGCTCAAATGTGATGTCCATATTCATGGGAAACATGGTAATAATTTTTCCATATATATTCGACACTGATGGCCTTTAACTCAACAACTGCGCCAGAAAACTTCTTGGCGTAGTTCATGCGTTAAAACAATATGGTTAGGTTGAGACTCCAAGCGCAGAGTGTATAGTATAGGAAGACGGTTTCCCCACGAGGGATGACTTGAGGGTTTAATATCGAACTCTCGGGGAATCAGTAGTGAAAGGTTTATTTTCTTATCCTTCCCTTGAGAACCTACAAACAAAGTAAATTGTTTTGTGCCCTCAACCTCACCAAGTGGTTGTCAAGCACAAGGTGTGAGAATGATATCAAAATAAAACAAATGCAAAACAAGAAATAAATATGCAATGTTGGTTAATAAATGTGCAAGGATGATGGAAACAATGATGGATGATATTTTTGGGTTTTGTATTGTGAATGCAAGATATAAAAGTGTTTTTCTATTTTCGGATTTTTAAATGGCAGAAAATGAAAAATGCTTAAAAGTTGTTGGATATGTGTTTCTTATGATTAAAAATGGACCGGGGTTCATGGTTTCACAAATGCACTCTCTCTTTAATAAAGTGGTAGATAATGGAACATAGGAATTGACATATGAGATTGCAACAAATAGGTTTCATGACAAGTTAATAATTATATGGGCATCACGTCCTAACATAGAGATCTTTTGGTTATTAACCTATCTTATACTCCACCAAGATGTGAACTAAATCTTAGCACCTCGGTATTAAGATATATCAGAGCATAGCTTTAATCTTTATGACATGAAGTTAAAATAAGAACATGCTAGATCTAGTCATGGAGAAGTGGCAATGGTCACAACCACACCTCCGGTAGCATGGTATTTTAGTTTATCCCTAGTGAGGCAACAAAGTAAGGTAGGAATACCCAAGTGGATCGCGGAACTTCTCTCACTTTCACCGCACTAGCCACCCCCTCATTACTCCAACTAATGCACACGTTCCCACTCACATGCTTTCATGAACAAGCTTGATCAAAACAAGTAGACAAGAACGGGGTACATAATATGCATCTACTTTCATAACTGAAACAAAACAATTGCAATCTCAAACATATATTAACTCATAAAGAGATCCACCACAAAAGAATTACATAGATGACCGTAATCATGTTCGGCAGCTCATACGGTGCTAATTAGTGAAGCTCAAGAGAGAGAGATACATAAGTTACTTCCACAAACCCATAGTCCAGGGGTGGACTACTCCCTCTTCATCATGGAGACGGTGGAGATGTCGTTGGGGGTGATGGAGACCACGCCGGCAGCGCCCCGCCGGAGTTTTCCCCCTCCAATCTGCAGCTCCAGTTCTCTGTTTCGGTGTTTCTGTGTTTTGACGGCGCTCTCTTCTGGAAAACGTCGGGGGACTATTTTTATAGTTCGTTTTAGGTAAGAGGAAGCTTCGGGAAGAAGGATCGATGGAAACGGAGCCACGAGGCCCAAAACAAGGGGTCCCACACGGCCAGGGAATCTGGCCGCGTGGGCCTATGTGTTTTGGCCCTCGGGCCTCCACTTCTTCGCCTCCTTCGCTCATACGACTTCTTCCTTCCAAAAAGTGATCCCTATAAATTTTTAGGTCATTTGGACGTCATTTGGGTCCCTGAAACTCAAAAATATAGAAAATAGGGTTTTCTGCCAGTGCAGGGTTAATTCCAGAAAAATAGGAAAACTGTGAAATATTCCTAAAATCAATAGAAAACAATGATATAACCCTTATATGATGCAAATATGATTGAAATATAAGTAATTCAATGCAAAGTTCATGTATGCATTTTAGATGGATCAACATCCCCAAGCTTAACCTATACTAGTCCTCGAGTATAAAGGTGATAAAACTAACATGGACTTTGCATTTAAATACTAACAATGGATATCAAATATGATTATTATTGCTACATAGAGTAAAATGATTCATTCTTTAAAAGAATAGCAATATGCAAGATAGATTATAAATTGATATCAAATATCCAATGCAAGGATGTTCAATGATAATTCACAAAGTGTAACATAGAAGAAAGTACTATGGACCAAATGTATGCATAATGAAAAGTAAAACATCCTACAATGGTCATAGAGTACTCCTATAAAACTGAATGTAAAAGGTGGACACTTTGGATAGATAGATATGAGTAAAGGTAAAAACATGAACAAGTTTCATCTAACTTCCAAATGCTTCTACTTAAGTTAATGTTTGCAATGTGGTATCATTGGTATCAAGATCTCATTACCCCTTATTATAGCATGTTTAATGATTAAGTTTAAAGTGAAAGCAAATATGAGTAGTGTGCTTGACAAAGAAATGATTGAAAGTCTCATGCCCCTTGAATATGAGTACCTACACCATGGTGTTACTCAACTTGGGAAACAAAGAAAGTTCAAGTAAAAGCATTGTATAATAGCATCATTAAGAGGGTCAACTGGGGTACCTCTTGTCCCAGGACATGGAACAAGCCCATGTCAAAATGACAAGACAAACAAACATAAGGAACAATCTCAACACCCTTTTTATTTACTATTGGTATAGCTTTTTATTGTGATGTGTATCACTGAAGGTTCACATCGCATGTAAGTAAATTTCAACCATGACAGCATGGCTTAGATTAGCGGCCCAGTTATCTCTCTAGCCATTTATACAACTACTTAAACCTACTAAATTTCCACATTTATTTGGTACCATGATAAGCATCCATAAACAAAAGTAAATGATATCAACTAGATATAATTTAGTGCAATGTTGAAAGCTTGCCATGTGACAGCACATTTGGGCTAACTAGCAACCAGGACTCTTGTCAAATTCACAACTTCATAATTTTAATCACAATGGTTCATGTTTATTAAGTGCAATATAGTAAGGTGTGAGAGCTATTTAACCAAAATTTTCCCATAACAATCAATAACATAAGCATTTTAATTCAGAGGTATAGATAATTCAAAGTAACATGATAAACATACTCAGAATAGCATAAAGCTAATAGGTAGATATGGTGGACTCACTGAAAAAACTTTGGTTGAAGGTGTTGGAAAACAAGTTTTACTTGTTGGGATTTTTGGGCTAGCAAAAGGGAGAAAGTTGACCGTCTAAATGCATGCACAAGTGTCCATAGAACTACTCAATCCATGTTAAACAAAGTAAAGTAACATTCAGCATCAAAACATGAATATAAGATAGCTCTTGATAAAACACTTGCAAATTAATACTCAATAAAAGCACATGGATTATGCAACTATATATATATATCTTTTTAAATCAACTCAAACATCCCTTTCCCAAATATTTTATTAGCATCCAACTTAATTCAACCCAAACTTCCAGTAGCTATCTCATATATAAATGATAGTGGTGGTCTCAAAACAAAAATTAAACTAAAATAACAAGCAAACAAGAGACGCTCCAAGTTTATGCGATACAGTACATTGATCGAAAAACAGAAGTTAGATGTGTGCAAACCAAGAGTGTGTTAGTCCAGTGGGGTTGTCTTCACATCCCCAAGCTTATGGTATTCACTATCCTTGGATAGCTCTTGCTGCATCTCCTCTAATCCCTGTGAAAAAACTTCAAAACACTGTTTCTCCCATTTCTTTTCTGTGGGATGACATTAGTAGTGATAGACAAATGCATTACTTGCTATATATAATCCTTAGACAAAAATTCATATGAATGTCCAGAGAGTGTATAATTTTGTATGCCTACTTATAAACTTAATTGGATCAAAAAGATTCAAATTAACAGTTCTAAGCATGCATCAAACAAAATAGGACAGAATCTGTCCAGAAAATTAGCAGTAGCGAAACGCATTTTTCTACCAGACTTAAGAATGTCGAAAATTTCTAACAAAATTCAGGCATACAGAGTATGAAAAGTTTCAGTTATAGTAAAAATATGAGCTCATTCGGAGTTACATAATAGGAATGAAAAATTATAATGCGCACAGACTCGTGCTGGAATAAAATCTCTGCATGCAAAATAAAAACGTTTTCATACCAAAATAGGTAAAACTTGGCACTTTATTAATTATTTCAGAAACTAAACTAAAAACTAAGTCTCTTGTTACATCAAGAGGACATGAAGAAAATCAAAATAAAAACAACCGGGTTGCCTCCCGTAAAGCGATTTCTTTATAGCCATATAGCTAGGCTTCTTACTTGATACTTATTGTGGATGAACCTCATGAGGGAACTTAAACTTTGGTGTGTCCCTCTTCCTTGGAAAGTGTTCCATGCACTTATTGTGTGGAAACTGAAACTTCACATTCCCTTCTTTTGAATCAATGATAGCACCTGTGGTACGAAGAAAAGGTCTTCCAAGAATAATTGGACTAGAGATTTTATTCCCCATATCCATGATTAGAAAATCAACAGGTACAAATGTCATATGCAACTCTACCATAACATCACTTACTTTTCCTAAAACATATTTAATGGAATCATCAGCAAGTGCAAGTTCAATAAAGCATTTTTCAAGATTCTTTAATTTAAGCACTTCATATAATTCTTTAGATAAAACAGAGACACTAGATCCTAGATCTAATATAGCATGGTGTGTCTCTTTTCCAATAGTTACTAGTACTTTGGGAATCCATACATCCCCAAGTTTAGGTGGTATCATAGCCTCTTGGTTGTACCTAGAAATCTTTTCTTTAACACATGATTAGCAATAAAAGAACCAAACCCTGCTTGGTTAGCATTAAAGGAAGGATCACTTGCAACTTTTTGTAAGATAGATATTAATTCATACAAGCTACAATTATCTAAGTCAAGTAGTGGTTCCTTGACTTCACTAAGCATTTTAACTTCCTCAACTTTTCTTTCTAACTCAATCAACATGAGAGATTCATCATATTCAGTGTCATTAACTTCTTCTTTTAAACCAACAAGTTGAGACATAAATGGCAGCAAATATTCAGGATAGTTCAATAATTCAATAAGAGTGTCCTCCAAAGTAAGAGGAACATTTTCAGCAATATTAATAGAATTCATTCCAACCACAGGTGGTGCTTGCGGTTTCCCTGCAGACATACTCAATAAAGTGGCTTGGTTATCAGCTAGTTTTGAAAGGGCTTTGTCTAGTTCTGCAGCTTGGAGTTGTAAACCTTTGATATCAGAACTAATAGAAGCAATAGACTTAGTCAACTCTTGTATCATGGTATTATGATTAGCAACTTGTTCCATAAGAATTTTATTAGCCTCAAAATTATCATTATTTGGTGGCATAGGCTTCCATTTATTATCACTAGTATTAGGATATGGAACAAAAGGACGATTGTTGGGAACATATGGGGGTTTATTATAGGGATTATAATTGTTGTTACCATACCCATTATTACCATAGTTCCTAATGAAGTTCACATCAACATTTTTAGGATTATTGCCAACTAGTTCTTGAAAAGGGACATTCTTAATATTTTGTTTATTAATGAAAGCAAGAATAATGTCCATTTTAGATGACAAATCATTTGTTTCTTCTATGGAGTTTACTTTCTTAGATGGATTAGGTGCTCTTTCAGTATTCCATTGACTATTGTTTTGCAAAATGCTTTCTAAGATGTTCTTAGCTTCTACTATAGTTTTTCCCATAAAAGCCCCTCCAGCAACGGAATCAAGAATATTTCTAGACATGTAATTTAGACCATTATAAAAAGAGTGTAATATGGTCCATTCATTGACCCCATGTGAAGGACAAGTTCTAAGCATGAGTTTTATCCTATCCCAAGCCATAGCAACATGTTCATTTTCATTTTGCCTAAAAGAAAGGATATTGTTTCTATTTTGCAAAATTTTAACAGGAGGATAATATTTTTTAATCAAAGCTTCTTTTAGATCACTCCAAGAATTAATGCTATCAGTAGATAGTGAATGCAACCATTCTTTAGCTTTTCCTCTAAGTGAGAAAGGAAATAATTTTAGTTTTAGAATATCACTTTCCACATTTTTAAATTTTTACATGTCACATATTTCAATAAAATCATGAAGATGCATAGAGGCATCCTCCATAGCACTACCGCCAAATTGTTCCCTAGTTATTAAGTTCAACAAACTAGGACTTACTTCATAACTATCAGCTTTTATCTCAGGTGTGGCAATGGGCCTAGCAATAAAATGATCATTTGGAGTGTTTGTGTAGTCACACAACTTAGTTCTTTCAACCATTTTAGCAGATTTTTATGTGTTTTTTAATTTTTTATGCAAAACTGAAAATAAAATGACACCAAACAATGCAAACTGAAATAACAAATGCAACACAAAATGCAAAACTGAAAATAAAATATGCAAACCGAAATAACAAGATGATATGCAAGACAAAAACAAAGCAAAATAAAATGATTTGAAGGTAAAGATGGATAAGATGATGCTCACTTAGGTGCAACCTCTCCAAGCTTAGGTGTAAGCACAAGTTGGTGATGAAGTTGACTTTGTTGTGAGACTCTCCTTGGACAAATCTTTGCAGCAATGATTCCCCGGCAATGGCGCCAAAAAACATTTTTGATGGCCTTTAACTCAACAACTGCGCCAGAAAATTTCTTGGCGTAGTTCCTGCGTTAAAACAATATGGTTAGGTTGAGACTCCCAGCGCAGAGTGCATAGTATAAGAAAGACGGTTTCCCCACGAGGGATGACTCGAGGGTTTAATATCGAACTCTCGAGGAATTAGTAGTGAAAGGTTTATCTTCTTATCCTTCCCTTGAGAACCTACAAACAAAGTAAATTATTTTGTGCCCTCAACCTCACCAAGTGGTTGTCAAGCACAAGGTGTGAGAATGATATCAAAATAAAACAAATACAAAACAAGAAATAAATATGCAATGATGGTAAATAAATGTGCAAGGATGGTGGAAACAATGAAGGATGGTGGAAACAATGAAGTTTCATGACAAGTTACTAATTATATGGGCATCACGTCCTAACATAGAGATCTTTGGTTATTAACCTCTCTTATACTCCACCAAGATATGAACTAAATCTTAGCACCTCGGTATTAAGATATATCAGAGCATAACTTTAATCTTTATGACATGAAGTTAAAATAAGAACATGCTAGATCTAGTCATGGAGAAGTGGCAATGGTCACACCCACACCTCCGGTAGCATGGTATTTTAATTTATCCCTAGTGAGGCAACAAAGTAAGGTAGGAATACCCAAGTGGATTGCGAAACTTCTCTCACTTTCACCGCACTAGCCACCCCCTCATTACTCCAACTAATGCACACGTTCCCACTCACATGCTCTCATAAACAAGCTTGATCAAAATAAGTAGACAAGAACGGGGTACATAATATGCATCTACTTTCATAACTGAAACAAAACAATTGCAATCTCAAACATATATTAACTCATAAAGAGATCCACCACAAAGGAATTACATAGATGACCGTAATCATGTTCGGCAGCTCATACGGTGCTAATTAGTGAAGCTCAAGAGAGAGAGATACATAAGTTACTTCCACAAACCCATAGTCCAGGGGTGGACTACTCCCTCTTCATCATGGAGACGGTGGAGATGTCGTTGGGGGTGATGGAGACCACGCCGGCAGCGCCCCGCCGGAGTTTTCCCCCTCCAATCTGCAGCTCCAGTTCTCTGTTTTGGTGTTTCTGTGTTTCGGCGGCGCTCTCCTCTGGAAAACGTCGGGGGACTATTTTTATAGTCGGTTTTAGGTCAAGAGGAAGCTTCGGGAAGAAGGATCGACGGAAACGGAGCCACGAGGCCCAAAACAAGGGGTCCCACGCGGCCAGGGAATCTGGCCGCGTGGGCCTATGTGTTTTGGCCCTCGGGCCTCCACTTCTTCAGCTCCTTCGCTCATACGCCTTCTTCCTTCAAAAAATTGTTCCCCGTAAATTTTCAGATCATTTGTACGTCGTTTGGATCCCTGAAACTCAAAAATATAGAAAATAGGGTTTTCTGCCAATGCAGGGTTAATTCCAGAAAATTAGGAAAACTGTGAATATTCCTAAAATCAGTAGAAAACAATAATATAACCCTTATATGATGCAAATATGATTAAAATATAAGTAATTCAATGCAAAGTTCATGTATGCATTTTAGATGCATCAACACACACGTGCATCTTTGCATGGCAAACAAAATTGCCAACTTTGTTTTGTAAAAATGATTTTCCATTTCTCGAAAGACAAAAATAGGGTTTTCTGTGATGCCGCTAAAAATTTTAGGTCAGAATGGCCCCATTGCAATTTTCACAATAGTAGACCATGTAAAAGGACAACTACCGGATGTCACAAATTGTTTTGCTTTGTAGATACCATTTTTTCTGAGGTTCCACTATTGCAGAAAGGATTATAGCCACCAGGCGGTTAGTGACGGACAAAACTGTGCCCGTCACTATTAAGTAATACTAGCGACGGGTAAGAATATAAAATATTAGTGACGGGCTCATAAAAATGGCCGTCACTAATATCTTTTGTAAAGACCTGTGGAAATGGAAAAAAAATATTAGTGACGGACAACTATAAATATCTGTCACCGGTAACCGGAACAAATTACTTTTTTCTTACCCAGCTGACTTCAGAAGTTTTTCCCGCACGTCCCAAGATATTTCCGCGCGTCATCGAAAAATCCAAATATTCCCGCGCGTCCCAATTTTTTTCCGCGCATCATCGAAAAATCCCGGCGAAATCCCCTCTCAATGCCTCGGATCCGTTTCTTCCACCCCTTCCTCTCCAAATAGTGTACCCGGTACCCTCACCTTCCTCTGTGGCGGAGACGGCAGCAGAGGGATCTACGCTGTCCCTACACGACGGCGATGATGACGAGGCCGCGGCCCTCCACGACAGCGGTACGCCTTAGCCTCCCGAAGGCCTACCTTTTCTCACCATCTCAGCATCTCTCTCCTATAACATATCGTCCTCACCGCCCCCTCCTCCTTCACCAGATGTCTGAACCCTAGACCTCGAGATCTAATTCGGTGTTGTAGTGGTGATTTTTCCCTTCCAAATCCTGTTCGGTGTTGTAGACCTCGAGATCTAATTCGTAGCCACCAGTCCAACCGCTGGGCTGGATACGGGGATGAACACCGGCCGCCAGGTCGTCTTCCTCGAGACTGTGATGGCCGACAGTCAAAGGCCCGCCCCACGCCCCATTCCAAGAGCCTCGCCGCCGCTCCGGACTACAGCCGGCCGCATCCCTGCTCCCCCGCACATCCACTCGCCTTCTGTTCGATTTGAGTACGCGGGATGGGCGGCGGCGGTGATAGCCCCATGGCTGGCGAGCAACAGAAACTGCGAGGGTAACGCGAATTCCTCAGACGACTGCGGCGGGTACAGTCTGGAGCAGCCGTTGCTGAAGGACAAAGAACAAGCGCATGGTCTTAAGCTATATCAGATCAAAGGTATCTTCACTTTCCACATTTTTTTCCGGAGCTATCTCCTGCCCATACTGTCAATAATGTTGCTCCTTTAAAATCAGTATGGTCACTTATATAACATGTACCTGATCGTTTGGCAAATGCACCTTATCCGTTAGTGATTACTCCCTCCGTCCCTAAATATAAGTTGTTTTAGCATTTCTCTTTCCATCCATATCTAGACATGTTTTAGTGTAAGGTTCAAATGAATCTTGCACTAAAACATGTCTAGATACGGAGGGAAAGAGAAATGCTAAAACATCTTATATTTTGAAACGGAGGGAGTACTATGCTAGCAGACTAGCATTTTAGCCTTACAGATTCCATGTGCTGACTATAATTGTTGCCGCTGCTGTTGGCGTGGCGCAGGGTAGCTCCAATCCGTGGCGGCGGCTGTGTATTCCGACGTTAGAGGGTGGTTCGATTCCAGCGGCAGTACCAGAGTCCTGATGGCGACGATGAAGGGGTCAAGCAGGATGTGAAGTTGGGCAGGACACAGGGAAGTCTGCTCCTATTTTTTCCACTAAGACTACTGCTGATTTTAGGGCGGTGTATTGGAATCTGTTGATTGTCAGGAGGATCGACTACTGGAGACTTTTGTGCAGTACCGTGTTCTATCTTCTACTGAAGGTGGCTCAAAGCTAAGCTATAGAGTGATGAAAGCATCAGCCTGTTGCATTTAAGGCAAATTTTGTGAGTCTTCAGTAATACGAAATTGGTTTTGCCTCAATGCTTGATGTCATCAGTTAGCAGAACATATTGATCTCATGAGTAAGATTGTCTTATCAGTTCTACATGCACAGGATTATCATGCCTGATATCATTCTTCAAAGCATTTCATTTCGTTTTATTTGAAACTTTAGCCACTGTTATGTAACGCCCCGACCCCGGAATTATACAGAGAGGCTATGAATCTGACACAACCATCAATGTATAACACAAAGATCGAGACTTGTGGAACAGAACTGGCACAAAGCATGACTCTACGACACAAAACATATAGCAACTCATATAATGAGAAGAATACAAATATTACAAGCAAAGGATCATAGATCCAACAATTCAACAAGCGGAAGCGGGTAGTGTTGTCTAACAACAAGAAGCAAATATATATGGCCTAAGAGGCCTACAATAAACATTCACCCAAGCCAGCTTGTTCCACGGTCCCAAGCTGCCACCTGGGAACCCCAGACTAGTAGTCGACGTCAACGAAGAAAACCACCTAGTTGCTCGGTGTCGTCCTCCTCTGAAATACAAAATCATAGAGGCAGCAAAGAGAGACTGAGTACGACGTACTCGCAAGTTTAGTAGGGCGATATAGGCCCAATGACTGACGAAGGCTCTAAGGCTGTATATGTAGTTCTTTTGCATAAAGCTAAGTTTCATAAACCGAATATAAATGACACATGGCATTCGTCTACTCAGAATACTTTTATAAAGGGGGGGTAAGAGAGTATCATTAACATCTTCGGTTCTCGACGAACCTACTTGCAACCATCACCACTCATCTCACTCAAAGGCACCCCCTCGACTCACCCTCGAGGAAATGAACCTTTCTCACAAGTTGATTAATGCAACCTCTAGCTGCCATATCAATTAGGTTAACGTTGTCTATGATCTTATATCTGATCCCAAGTCGTCCATAACCGCGGACACGGCTTTTCGAAAAGATTAAACCCTGCAGGGGTGTACTAATTTACCCATTGGTACCGTCCGGCTCACCTAGTTGGCCCTCTTCCGGGGAAGACCGGCGAGCGGGCGCGGTTAGACCTTACAATGCATGAGGCTTACTCAAGGACCATCAGTGTGCGGAAGGACAGGTTTAGCGCTCCCAGTGCCCTGCCCCGCGGCCACATCCTAAACACCACCATCCTCGTTCCTTTTTCCACCCACACAACTCACGCGCAAATGGAAATCTCGAACTAGAGGACCCTTGACAAGCCCCTCACAAATTATTCGGTCGGTAAGGCGCCCATACACCCACCAATGGCAGCACGCTCATCTTGGTTCAAGAGGTAAAGAACTCGCACCTAGGGGCTAGAGTGAGGCAAAACACCATCCCCGATGGCAACTCACCCAAGCCGTCTTAGCATTTTAATTAAGCATCACATTCATCCACCATGCCCGAATCATTCCATCAGCATCAGTAATTATGGAATTAATAACGGACATCACTAGCATTTCTACTAAGCATTTCTAAGCATGGCTAAGCATATAACCAACAATTATAATTGTATCCGGCCAACATATCAACACTAGGGTTCATAGGTAGGGATACATGTGATTGGCTCGGGAAGAATATGCAACCATAGGATTCTCTATATTTTGACCGAAAGAGACATTTGAATCGCATGCAAATAATATGGTGGATAAAATAATTTGATAAAATCATAGGATGCTAGATGCCAAGAAGGTTAGGTTATCTCTTGCCTTGCTGCCCGGTCGTGAAGTACTGCTCGTCGGGGTAAGTAGAGAGACCCTCGACTCCGGAATCTATCGATACCCCAAAGAAAAATACAAAGAACACATAAATCACACGATCACAAGGTGCAATGCGCAAACACATGATGACATGTCCAATTGATGCAAGGATATTAACATTTAATTGTTCTAACAATTTAAACGGGGTTCCAAATAATTAGTGCAATTATTTGGAAGCAACCCCATATTTATCTTAATGACCACATTCTTCATAAATTATTGAATTATTAAAGAAGAGGCTCAAATATGCATGAACATGGCAATAAAGGATAGGGTTCGTCATCCCGATCATTTTGGTACTTTATTTGTAATTTTTGGAGTACCGATGAATAAATGACAAAATAGTTAAATAATTGAATTTACTTCATTTAATCAAATTATGAATAACATCAAATAAAAGGTTGTGATCATGATGTGATAAGTGCATAGTTGGATAGCATTTGAAGTGGGGATCACAATGATAATTAATTCATAATCTTTGGATCAATATTTAATAGGTTATGAATTTCTCAAAATCGGTAATAAATAACCCATTTTAGGAATTCTTGAATATCCAAAAGAAAATAATTTCAAAAGAAGATTACAATGACTCCAAATGGTAGAGTTTGTTTTACTGAACATTTTGAAATTTGATTCGTCGAGATTGAAGCATTTTTCAATTATTTATGTATTATTTAAGTTCCAAACTATTTTCCAAAAACACAGAAAATACTGTACGGGCCGGCCGCCAAACCGGCCCAGACTGGGGCACAGGCCGGGGGGTGGCCCGAGGGGTCCGGCCTCGGTGCCGGCCCAGGCTGGGCGCCAGGCCGGGGCAGTGCCAGAGGCCTCCGGCCTTTTGGCCGGCCCAGGCCGGGGTCACGGCCGGGCGTGCTGAGCACGCACGCGCCCGGTCAAGGCCACGACCGGCGCGGTGACCACGCGCGCGGCCGACGTGCGCGTGCTCGGTAGGGGCGCGGCGAGGGCGCGAGGAAGCGAACGGAGGGAGAGGGAAGAGGGAGCACGGGGCGAGGAGCTCACCCTGAGTCATGAGCGTGGACGTCGACGGCGAGGGAGCGGCCGACGGCGACGGATTCGGCCTCCGGTGAGCGGCGGACGCGACCGAAGAGGATGAGGACGATTCGCTCGATCCCGAGCCTTCCAGCCCGATTCCGACGATGGGGAGGAAGAGGAGGGCACGCTGGAGCTCCCCGTCGGCTTCGATTGGTGCGGGGCGGTCCTAGACGCCGGCGACGAGCTCGGCATCCGTCGGTACGGAAGGAGCTCGAGAGGGAGGGAGGAGAGAGACGTGGGGGGAAGCAGGTGAGGAGCAGGTCGGGTGAGGGCGTCGTGGCGTCCGTGTTCACCAGGGCGCGCGACGAGGAGGGGCCCGGCCGCGGCATGGGCGACGTCCAGCACGGCGGCATGGCGCCAGGAGGCCATGGCGCCACGGTGGAAGGGGAAGAGAGAGAAAAGAAGAAATGCGAAAAGGTCCCTGGGAAGTTTAAATATATTGCAAAGAGGTCCTTAACAGAGTTTAAGCAATTTAAAAGAGGCACCAGGACTTTTCTATAAATTCCAGAAAAATTCATAGGGGTTCTGAATGACCTTTAGGTGCCCCACAAAAATGGGTGAGGTCAAATAAATTATTTTGACCAACATTTGTTCAAAGCTTTTAATTAGGGTAAAATGGAGCAATTCCCAAAATGTATTTAATTGGAGCATTTAGACAAATCCAAAAATAGTGAAAATATTCATGGAGACTCTCACAATCATATCAAAGCTCCCCATGATTTTATTTTGAAATTTTGGAAAACTTAACTTGGTTCCAAAAATAGAGTTTGCAAAGAACCAAATTGAAAACTCAATTTTATAGCTTTGCTTGTCAATAATTGAATTTTGGCAAATGGTTATAAAAGTAATTTGGAACTTCCTGAACAAATTGGAAATTCAAATTACTCTGGTTTGGCCATTTTGGGCAAAGCATGTAGTTTGGAAAATTTAGGAAGAGTTTTGCTTCCCTAGTTTTTAATTTCCAAGTGTGGCTTTATTTAGAGTTAGCAATTTAAATATGAATGCCATGATGCAATGCAAAACAAAAAGCGAAAAATTTGGCCCATATTTTAGAGTACCAAATCTGGGCTGTTACATGTTATCACATAAATAATATGTCATCGGTTAGTGCATTCACTAGGAGATGTATTGTGAAGACATACACACTTGTACCTAAACCAAACATAGCAGCTGCTGGGGTTGTAGGAGTGTTGGTAGTGCATATATGTTTGTGTTCTTATATATGTCTAATGTGTCAATCACCCTAAACAACTCGTTCTGGAATGTTTTGGAGTACTACCAAATATGTTTCAATTCAAATTTTGTCGAACATACTGCATTAACTTTTGAATTGTATGGTACTACTTATGTACCTTATTGTATTGCAGGATACAACGGAATGAGTTTTAGGCAGAGAAACTAAAATTGTCTTCTTCAAGTTTGGAAGGCATCTCTACTCATTTTCGTTGTCTCTGCTACAACTGTCTACATACAGGAAACTGAACTTAATTTAAACATAACTTTTGTGTGTCTCATTGCTAATTTCAGATTAGTAGCCAAGACATGTTGTTCCATAACTAACTATGTTATCATCCATGTTGTCGTGGCGTGTTGTACTTGAAGATTGATGGATCTAACTGTATTTCTTGGATTCGCCTTGCAGTTTGGAAATCTGATCGCCGTGCTCGTTGGCAGCAATATATGTGCGTAAACGGTGACCTGGATGGATCACGATAGGGGAAGCAGCGAAGAAGCAACACCCCCAATAACCACTTGGGACGGGTCAACTTTTTTGCTTGGTTTTTGGCTTTTAGGAGTAGGAAATGGATGGTCATAGTTGTGCTCCAGGTTGTTGTCAGAAAGCAGCTCAATCTGCTATATGTTCTTTCGCATGCTTGGATTCTCTGAATTTTAACATATATTTCTTTCACTCTCCAATTTCTCCTAGGTTGTTCAGTCTTTGGATCATGTTACTTATGATTATATGTGATCATATTGTCTTTTCAATATGCAAATGCAATATTTTTTCTATGATTTTTTTTAATTTTAAAAATATATACCAGTGATTGGCAAACTATTATACTAGCAAATGATCCGGCGCTGCTAAGATCCTACTAATGCGGTAAAAGCACATTCGTAAATACTAACTAGTGACAAGCATGGATAAATGACTGTCACTAGTAAACAGATACTAGTGACTGGCGCTTACCCGTCACTAGCAACCTCTTACAAGTGACTAGTTATCAGTGACAGGTACCATGCCCGTCACTAGTGGGCCTTTTGGACCCGTCATTGGTAGGCTATTCTGCAGTAGTGTTAGTGGGCCTTTTGGACACGTCACTGGTAGGCTATTCTGCAGTAGTGTTCGGCGGAATTTCACAAAGTAACTTAAATTTGAAATATAAGTACTTGTGTGATATAGCTTGGACATTGTTTTGTCAAATATCCATTCTAAGGATCCCTATGACGACTACATGAGTTAGACACGACGAAAAACTTTAACTATTCAACCTCTTGGTAAGACTGGCCATGCCGCCAATTATGACCCTATTTTGAGATCAATCAATCAAAAGGAGAAACAATGTGCGATGAGTCCTTGGATGTGACATGTGGTTCCCATGGAAAATACCTTACCTTGAATATGGCACTTTGAAAAAAAAGTATTCTCAAAAGAGGTATATATCATGTATGGTTTATCATGGCTTTCAACACAAATGCCCACAGATGATGCTTATATTAATGGAAAATGTGGTGGTAATTTGCCCATATTCGGCACAGTCGTACATCTTTATGTGACAAACAAAACTACCATCTTTGTTTTGTAGAAAAGTTATTTATCGTTTCTCGAATGACGAAAAAGTGGGTTTCTAAGTGACTCGACCCAATAATTTGGATTTCGGCTACGCGTATGGTGCTAGTCCCAGATCGACTCGCTAGCATAGTCATCACAAATGTATAAAATTAGCAATTACGTCTTTATTACATAGAATATGATCCAGAATATAAATTCTTACGACTTGCAGCTCAAGGCTAGCTCAAAATAATATAAAGTTCAAGCACCAAGCGGAAATAAACGATAAATGAAGCTCCAATCAAGATGTGCCAAAGGTGAAACATGTCGAGTGAAGTATCATCGCCTACATACACAAACCCTCAACATGAAAAGTTACATACAACGAATTGGTTAATATGTTTTGATTTGTGCTGGCATGTGGTGCGAGAATAAGTGTAGCATCTACATTCTTATTTGGCTAGGTCGAGTTTAGTGGCTGATTTGCGTAAAGCAGTTGTTCTATCCTATCATTTGATAAGAAATAGTTTCCATAACATTTAATTGGACACTCTGTGTTCACCAACAGTGGTTCTACCCAATTGGCTATGAGTCCAATGGTATAACACAGAATACTCCCACCAATTTATTTGTTAACTGGTGGCTACAGTGGTGTAGTTATTAATCGCTGGTGGTCACCCCAAGTAGAAAGTGAATATCGTAGCAAGCAGCAATTGTCCCTCAGTTAATAATCAAGGTCTCCAACAAGGTGCTTGGAGCCGTGGACATGCACACAACACAACCAAATTACTTTGCCCCAACAACATGAAGGTTGCCAGGCCTCCTGGTCTGTTGAAAACAAAGAGATTAAATCTTATAGTGGAAAAAAGCAATACACTAGAAGAAAAGTTGCTTTCTACCACACTCGATTTTTGTGGTAGAAAGGTCATTTTTCGTGGTTATAAGTTTTCCACCATGAAAGGGGTACTGTGGTAGAATCCGCGTGGTAGAATATTTTACCACAGACAGCCGAAATCATGGTAGATGGGCGAACATCAACCACGAAAAAGTCGACCGTGGTAGATGCACCTAACGGACACGTGGCAAACTCCGTTAAGTCCATCATGACGCCATCATCTCTTTCTGCGACGGTTGCCAACCATGGTAGATACCAGTCCCAAGTAAAACATGTTCGTTTTAAGTGGGACGGCCCGTCAATACTAAGTGGGTTGGCCCGTGTACCTTACGTGGGCTGGCCCGTGAAACATAACTGGTCGGCTTGTTAAAGCTTATCGGGCCAACACGCTTTGTAAAATGGGCTGCCCACTAAAGCCTAATGGGCTAGGCCCCTTTGAAAGGATTAGGTAGCAGAAAACAAAACAAAAATCTAAGTACGGCAACACCAACTGCCAAGATCTATCTAGTAGTAATGCGGTAATGGGAAGATTTCGGTAACATACTTCTTGTAGACCAAAATCATTTAATGTTCAGGGGAACGTGGATGATGTAGTCGAACTCGCCACTGACCTCAGGGTCACGACGATCCCGGCGCAACGACAGCGGGCGCCACAAGTTGCAGCACCCCCCGTGGACTCACACACGTATGATGCTTGACGACGACTCCCAATTCTCTGATCCAGCCGAGATCGCGGAAGTAGATCTTCTTGGCGGAATCTCCGCAACACGACGGTGTGCCGCGGCGAAGTTTACCAAATCAACACAAGTCATAAAATTTAACAAGTTTTTCAATACAAATTACATAAATCTAGACCTCGCCTTCACGCCTCCGCAGGTGCGCCACCAGATCTTCCATCTGTCAGATAGTATCCCTTGTTGTACTTGTGCCCGTTGATCTCGAAATTCACCGGAGGAGCATTACCTTCAACAAGCTTGGCGAAGACATTGGAGCACTGTAGGACATTGATTTCATTGTTAGATCCTGGCATTCCAAAGAAGGAATGCCAAATCCAAGTATCTTGCGAAGCCACTGCCTTGAGCACCGCACACTACAACTCCTTTATGCCCTTTGTACATCCCCTGCCAAGCAAATGGGCAGTTCTTCCATATCCAATGCATGCAGTCGATGCTTCCAAGCATTCCAGGAAATCCTCTTGCTTCATTCTCGGCTAGGATCCGAGCAGTGTCTTCCGTTGTGGGTGTTCGCAAATATTCTGGCCCAAACATTGCCACTACAGCTCTACAGAACCTGTAGAAACACTCAGTGACGGTGCACTCGGCCATTCGTAGGTAGTCATCCTGCAAATCAGCTGGAGCTCCGTATGCAAGCAATCTCAAAGCGGCCGTGCACTTCTGAAGTGAGGAAAATCCAACCGTGTCGGTGCAATCCTTTTTGCAAATGAAGTAGCTGTCGAACTCTCGGACGCCATGCACAATTCTAAGGAAAAGGTTCCGGTTCATCCTGAAACGGCGTCGAAATGTCTTCTCACCATGCAATAGATCGTCGGTGAAGTAGTCGGCGTACAACATGCAGTAGCCCTCCGCATGCTGCCTCGCCTTGCTCTTGCGGCGGCCTGGTGCCGAGCCACCATGCTTCGGTTGTGCGTCGGCGGCATACAGGCCGGCCAGACAGGCGAGCATCAGCAGGTGTTCTTCATCGTCGGTGACGGCGATGTCGGCTTTCTCTTCCATTAGAGCGGCGAGCATCTCCTCATCGTCGGAGTCCATCTCGGGCAAAGCCCCGAACACATCGCGTGTAGGGTGGGCGCGAAGCTTGATCGCGACGGCGATTCACTGCGAAAACTCGGGCAGCAGGGAGATGGGGGTCGGGAAAATGGTGCGGCAAGCCATCGCGGTGGGTAGCGTCCTATTCTAGTGGCGCATCCGCGGTGGAGAGGAGGTGGTAGCGACGGCGGCGGGGGGTGGGAAATAGGAATGGGGGAATCTGGGGTGGGGTATGTGCGCTGTGTCGCTGACAGGGCTGGCCCGCACCGCTTTTCCCTTCGTCCGATGCCCCCAGGCGAAACCCGGTGCGGTGGGTTCGGCCTGGGAACACCGGCAAAAATTTGGCCCAAATCCGGCGAAAAACGAGCCTCGGGGGAGCGACTGAGAGCCAAAACGCCCGCCGGCGGAAAAAAGGTGGAGAAAACATGGCCTGGGGGGCTCTTGGAGGGTCGGGTGGAGATGCTCTTAGCTCCTCCATGTGGGACTAAAGGAAAAGGGGAGAGAGGGGGTGAGGCCGGCCGGCCGTGGTGGCCATGGGCCCCACGCGGCCTCCTTTGGGCCACCCGCCCCCTTCCTTCTATGGGGCGGCCAACCCGCTCTTGGGCCCTTCCCTCCGAAAGTGGTCCAATTAGGTAGGCTGCCCATTTAATCTCTTTTTATTTATTTTAAATTAATATATCAATATATTTAATTCACCAATTACTATATTTACACATTATTTAATTTCCGGGGCTCCGAAACTCTTTTCGGGCCACTCCGAACAACCTTCGGACCTTTTGAACCCTTCCGGATTTCTATTCTCTTTACTTCGGTGATTCCGATATATCCAAAACGTTCTCCGACGTTGTCAAAACCTTAAGTGTGTTACCATACGGTTAAAAAATACTCCAGACATGATCGAGACCCCTCTCCGACCAATTATCATCAACAAGACCTGGATGTCCATAACGCTCCCCTATGCATTGCACGATTAAATGGCGCTGGACCATAAACATGCCGCATGCGACCGATTATGATGCCCGATTGATCAAGCGAACATGATCATTTTCCAACTAGTTATAGTAAAATCCGATACTTGTGCCGACTGCCGACAGGAACTCACAACCAGGGATTTGGATTTCGTCCGAAAAAAACGAGTTCCGGCCAAAATTCGGCCATTGCGGTCTGGACCAGTATATGTATTTACCGGACGAAATCTTATGAATTTTAGGGAGTTTTGGCAAAATAAATTCAAAAATATAAATTTAGACTGAATTATGCTTGAAAATTCAAATTTTGGTCATATTTCGTTAAATTTTCGTTCTAAGTTTCAAATTTTGCTTCCATCTTTTCGTCCGAAATTCGCCCATTTCGTTCGGGACCGGTAAATTTGTGAAAACGAAATCCAAATCCCTGCTCACAACAAGCGTTTAGTTGCGTACAATCAAACTAAACAATATCCCAACCATACGAATATCTCAACAATAGCAAGTGGAAGCAATATCGCGTCATCATGAACCTAAGTCGGTGTGCCCCTATAAGAGGATAGCACCAACGATCCCACAACGACGAGAGTCATGAGATCGGCCGCGACGGACCATACTCCAGAACGTGCAGATGCTACTAAGTTCAGTACCCATCATTTTGCAACAGTAAAAGCATTCCTAGCAGATTAAATAGGCTCAAACATAAGTCTAGCCAGTGAATAAATGTGAGAGTGATAAGTTCGAGTATATGAGGATGCTTAAAGTGTGCTTGCATGAAGTTTGTGTGAGCGAAGACACCATGTGCTACTCCCATTGATGTCGACATCAAGCACATCGACCTGAAACAAAGCCACAGAAATGGTGAATCCAAAGACTCAATAGGGACAAAAAATGCATGGTAATATCATGAATTTCATTTTAAGATCATAAGCATATTATCATCATCGGAGCCTTGGTTCTTCTGTTTGTTTGATGATATGGATATGCATATTTGTAAAATTTATTTTTTACAAAATCAGTTTTTTTAAAACGAAAATTCAGTTAAGCTAAGCAGATGAGTAAAGAGGTTCCGTTTGCAAGCCATCTGCAATTTTTGGACCAGGTAGAGGCTATCACCCACGCACTCTCCCGCAGGCACACCTCAAGGCCGGGCGCGGAATTGAAGCACTGCCCCGACTACCAAGCTCACATCACAATGGAAGGAGTAGAGATAGTGTGGTTAATGCCAGGGCTCCAATGGAAAACTAAAAGGCATTATACGAAGTGGTGACCTTGCTGTTTGCTAAGGTTACCCATAGTGGGAGTAATTTAGATGATAACATACTCCCTCCGTTGCTAAATATAAAATTTTTTAGCTTTTATAAATTAAAAATGAGACAGATGTATCTAAACATGTTTTAGTGTATATTTATCCTACTTTTAGTCCGAATCTAGATAACATATGAAATAGCTAAACACATCTTATATTATGGAACGGAGGGAGTACATGCCACATAAATAAAAAAGATGTTGTGACAGTTAATTAATGAGAAGAGAGACAAATACATTATCATAACTAGTTACCGTAACATAGCGTTTCCCTAGATAAGATGAGTATAAAAAAACCATCTATGTTAGTCTCTTTGCAGTGAAAAGATAGTAACATAGACTAGTAATATTTTTTTTACATGGAGTAGTAACAAATTAATGTTACGAGTTTTAGTTACTCCCCACTGTGACCAGTCTAAAGGTTGGAAGAAGTTAATTCGGTGTATGAATTGCCACATTAAAGAGTGCAAGTTGGATCTATGCCATTAATGGACAAAAAGATAAATGCTGCTATTGCAAAGCCTCCAAAGTGATATCCACTAAACAAGAGGTTAATTCGATTATATATAGGAAGGTAAAAACAAGTGTATAATTTTGGTTTTGAGTTTGAGTAATTGTAAGGACTGGGGAATTACTAAAATTTTGCCCATTCTGCAGTTGTTGTGCACTCACTAGTACAAAACCTCACATTAGATACGCGGCCTATAGCCAGTTAAACTAAAAAAAAAAAATCCGTCTGCGATGAAGGAACTTAGCCGGTTGAAATCTCTTGCCCGTCGCTGATAAACCCCGCTTCGGTTGTTACCACCGACCGTCTCTGAAACTATTACAATTGAGACGGCTAGGATAGATGACCAGCGCAGTTACTCTCTTAGCAGGTTATTATTTATCACTGTCGTTAAAAATTTCCGTTGGAGGCGGCTTTAATGTATGCTTGTCTCGCACTGTGTGAGTTTAGTCTTTGACTAAACTTAGGAGTTCAGCATCGCAAACAAAGGCAAGTCCTTGTGGTTGGGAGGGGCCAATGCGTTCTCACGAACAGAAGTTCGAGTCCTTGGTTGCACCTATTGGCTTATTTGGTATGTTGAGGTAATTATGGATGTGACTATACATTGATTGATGCTAGGAGATCAGTGTGTAGTTTCATCCATAAGAACAAACTCATGCCAAATAAGTTTTTTGTATTTCATATATTTTTTAAATGACATACGGTTCTAGCTATTGATTTTATGACTACAAAATTTCTCGAATTTGATGCAATTTCATATATATTTTTAAATGAGATCGAAATAAAGTTTTATTGATTGATCGACTAGAATATCGTTCGAATTTGGATCTGACTACATCCGGGTACACTAGGCTTGTTTCCATTCCAGAGCATCTTCGTTAATTAATCTGGTTTTTCCCCTGTTTGGATGAATTTCATATATTTTTTAAATGGCATATGGTTCTAGCTATTGATTTTATGACAACAAAATCCCTAGAATTTGGATCTGACTAAATCCGGGTGTTGTGGATCGGACACTCCCTCGTTTCCATTCCGCATCTTAATTAATCTTAAGTAATATGAATAGAGATGCTATGTGTTCATTATATATATAGAATGAAAACATTCATATATCGATCATATACACACCCTTGGGTATATGTACATTGAGTATCTACATGGTACGTATACCTTGGGTATATATATTATGGGTATGCGTACAGATCAGACATATATATATGTACCGTAAGTATGCGTACACATTAGGTATATATACCCCGTTTTTTTTTCATACCCAATGTTATATGTACCTCCTACATACCCTAGGTATATATACCCATGGTACACGTGATGTCTACATACCCCAATTATACCGTATTCCGTCCTGATGCCCGGGCACCATGGTGCCCCATCTGAACATCCTATATATATATATATATATATATATATATATATTTGAGCAACAACATATCACATATGACATAGGGGGGATACATAGGCCGGCCGCACAGACAGCACGACGGTACACGGACAGCAGATCGCGTACATAACCAGGTAGTAGCTAGATCGATCTAAGAAGAGAAAAAGAACACAGAGAGAGGCCGCGAGATATCGTTCTAGCTAGACGCCGAGATGGAGGACACAGACATGCGGGTACACATGTGGAAGCTCCGGATTATGAAGGAGCTTCGGGTTGACCTGGACGTAGCATACGAGGCTGTCCCTCACCCAGTAGACGTCGTCGTGCATCTCTGCCGCCTTGGGTGTATCCCAAAGACTGACATAGACCCCGGTGCCATCCGCGTCAAGATCGACCTTGTACGTGCGATGATCTTTGTAGATCAAACCCATGATGATGTTCGCTGCGCGCCAAGCGGTGACATACCCACCGATCCTGAAGAAATGAAGCACGTTGCCGCGGCCATACGCAGCGGGGCCGATGAACTTCACCGGGTGCGTGTCAGGATTCTCGCCGACAACCTCGATGGTGGTCCAGATCATGGTGGATAGCTAGCTAGGAGATCAAGCTAATCAATATCTTTTGGGTGAGAAGAAGGAGGCGGATAAGGATGGAATCGTAGCTGGAGCGCGCGGTCGGGATCGAAATTTATAGTGAGGCACGGCGTGGGAGCTATAGGAGACGTATAGGCGTGGCCGGCGCTGCGGCGCGCAAGTATTTCTCACCTAGAGCGAGGCCATTAATTAAGCGAGCCCCATTAAGCTCGTTTTCAGACGATCAAACTGACGTGCGCCGCTATAAGCCATGCATGAGAGCGAGCAGTGTCGCTTCGAGGCAATGCACAGGTCAACACGCGCGCACGAAAGCAGGTCAACACGCGAGCACGGACCTCGACCCAGCGGTCAACATGCCAAGGCCACCGCCGACCCAGCTAGCGGGCATGCGAGTTCAGGCATGCACGCTACAGCTGGCTCGCGCGCGCAGGCCGGCCGGCATACGCATGCGCGCACGCGTATATATACCGGCATCGATCAGAACTAGTCCAAAGCTGCGGGCCGCTAGCTAGCTACTCCCTCCGTTCTAAAATACTTGTCTTTCATTTGTCCAAATTTGGATGTACCTATACACAAAAACATGTCTAGATATATCCGAATTTGTACAAATGGAAGACAAGTATTTTAGAACGGAGGGAGTAGGTGCTAATGCATGGCTCCGTGCATAAGCATAGCTAGTTAGCTTGATACAATAATATTCGGAGTGTCCGGTCACGCTTCGAGGTTTTCAGTAAAACTGTATTAATGTATAATAGTATTAAAAATTATTTTTCCATTTCTAATGAAACTTATCACATAATATTACTAATGTGATTTTTTAGGGAGTTTTAAAATTTAATTTATATTTTATTGCATTTAATTGATTTTTTGGCAATTTAACGAGTTTAATTTATACAATACGTCAAAAATGTCTGAAATCATGAAACTTGCTATGTGTTCATTATATGATACCAACAAGTTATGATAGGTTTATATCACGCTATTGAAAACATGCAGTGAAGTTGCATTTTGAGTGCAAACTACAAAGTTTTTACTATATTATATAATCTCTTCATTGTAAGCCTTATTTTATGTATATAAACTTAATTTAACACTAGTAAGGATAAATACATCTTATTTTAATTTTACAACCATTTTTTATTCTTTGTTTTCTATTCTTATGATTATAGCAAATTTCGGAGTAACTGAACATATACGTACAGTCCGGTGGTTGAATATTGGCGGCCAAGCTAAATTTTGGCTCAAAATTGGTACCGGGGAGGGGGAGGGTGGGGATTCTAAATGAAATTCTACAAGTTCTCCTTTGTACTATTATCTATATCGTGTTTGTGCCCATTACAGTTGAGCATAGCTGTCTCCAGGAATTGTAAATGAAATTCTATAGGTTCTCCTTTGTACTATTATCTATATCTTGTCTCTACTGGAATGTAGTTGGCAAAAAAAGTTGATCGGTTTGAAGACCATTTTATTCTTCACGCACTTCGGATCAGTTGTTTGTCCTTAATGGAAATGCTTGCATGTTCTACAATGGCCTTAATTAGGTTCAGTACTGTAGCTGAAGAGCATTTACCTTAAAAAAATTAGTCTAGTAGATTCAGTTGTGTGTGTGTGTGTGTGTGTGTGTGTGTGTGTGTGTGTTTGCAACTGTGCTTCAATTAGCTAAAGGTTTGCAAATTTCGGGTGCAAAGAAAAGTTAACCGGTGATTGCAAGGGTGCAAAGACAGTACTATAAATTTGAGATTTTACACACCTCTCAAGCCGTGGTTGAGCAAGAAGCGCCGTCCCCGAAGGTACAGTACACACCCTTAAGGTTGTCTTGACATGCCCTACCCATAATAAGCACTCGCAATAGGCCTGGAGCATCTTCTTTCCTTATATTCAGGTCTTTAAGCGCCCACTTATATGTCTTTCTTCTGTTCTTCACCCAGTCAGGGCTATGTTGTGTTGGATTAGGCTCCCAGTCCTCCAAAACGCCACATGAAAGTACTTGGTGGTTGACAAACAGTACATCTGGGCGCGTAAGGTAACAATCCGACTTCCAACCGGTCTTTATACATTCATCTACCTCAGTAAACCTTTGGCCCTCACCTAATATAATGATGTATCTTGTGAAGGCCATTTTCATGGCAAATGGATCACTCACCCCATGCTTGTACTGAGAAAGAATACGCAAACTGTCCCTGGCGCTTTCCTCGTTTAAATTCAATAGTGTCAAGTTCGTCCTTCCACCATTTAATTCTTTATAACTTGAACCAAATCCGATGTCAATGGAACCGGGCAACAACTGAGTATAGCCTGACAAGGAGAGTGTTGCTTCGGCATTTTCGTATCCACATATGTAGCTGTTATCGCTCCGCATGATAAATCTCGCCCACTCAATTCCATCCGAAATCTTCACATGGATCCATACCGGTGGTAGGTTAGCTTCACCAGTCTGTCGTCCAAGAACATCTTGTGTTCCGTCCTTGCCTCTATGCTCAAGGCCTGAGATACTGGTGGTCAATAAATGTAGGTCATCTGACAAAGTTTCGTACCCCGCCACAAATTCTACTTCCACTCGAAGAATCGGTGTTCTGTAATCCAAATAAAACCGAAGAAGACATTGGTTTTCAAATGCACATAATGTAGTATTAGACAATAGAGACACCTTGAAGCAAGAAAATAATACTTACACAGCTTGGACAGGACGCATAGCCGAGTACAGAACCCCTAGTATGATAATGATGATGATAAATCGAGTGAGTTCCTGCACAAAATATGAACAAATGTCAGTAAATCCAAAATTGAGAAATAATTCCAAGTAAAAAATGGGAAGAAATTATTTCACATGTGTAAATGCCTTTGAGTAAAAATAGTAAAGAGATGAAGTGTAGAGAGGGAAAATATGAATAAGGTGAACTAGGTTGTTATGAAAACCCATTCCACATGTCCAGAAGCCCACCAAGAGACAATACTAAAAACTGAAGACCACAATAACTGATCTTCATAAAACCAAGCAAACTAATTTTCTTATCTAAATAAATATGGCTGTGTAATTCGTTAGAGCACAGACGCATCTCAAAGATCAGAGAGAGAAAGATGTCGCCATCTCTAAATGGATGTGGGTAACACCGACGAGAACAGTGTGAAAATAATCCTCTATAGAGGTGTGGGCTAGTTTTATGTAGGACACACAAGCGCGCGCACACACTGTCGAACAAATAAAATTCCTCACAACTCCTGAAACGTTTCCTTTCTAAAGTAGGAATCTAAGACTCCCACTTTCAGTTCTTTTGTTGCGCTCCATATCATGGTACAATATACGAATCTGTCTACATATCAAACAGTAAGAAGAAACATCAAGACTTTCTTTTACCTACTCCCAATACAAAAACAGATTAATACCATATTTGTTTCACATTAGATAAAGTTTCTAATCTATTATGCTTTCGACCCCCTTACAATGCAGGAAAGAAAGTTGAGTGGACTGCGAGATGGAAACAAGCCATCCGCCCAAATATTTTTTGAAATTGCACAACCCAGCAAAACTTTCATTCAACTTCTTCCAGTGAAAAATTAGAAGTTTGACCTCGGAGAATCAAATCCGTGAACAACAAGGCAAATAATTCTTAGCCAGTGAAGGCAAGGAACTCATTAGTGGCATCAAATTTTTGTAATGCAAACTTCTTCCAGTGAAAAATTAGAAGTTTGACCTCGGAGAATCAAATCCGTGAACAACAAGGCAAATAATTCTTAGCCAGTGATGGCAAGGAACTCATCAGTGCCATCAAATTTTTGTAATGCGAACAATGATTTGTGATTCAAAAAAGAAGTGAATATACAAACGAAGTAAAGAGAAAGGATAAAAGGAAGCAATCATAGGCAATCACCTTGGGACGAACTAAGTGAAATGCTGAGTAACCATTAGCATGATTCCTGGAAAGATAGTACATTGGGACATGTGGATCCGATCTTTGTTCACTCGTGCTGAATATACGCTTAATAAAAATTAAAGATTCTGGCCACCTGAAAGGATTTAAACATTAATTAGAAAAGGAAGATAATGGAACATATATAACTCTTTGATATATTTTGTGGTGCAATAGGATGTATAACTAGTTATAGTTAAAGGGTAAAAACAGCAGAACAAGATAGAGAGAACAAGGGACTAGAAAATTTTGATTATTCATTGATGGGAATAAGCAACAATGACACTTGAGAGGAAATTGTAATTATCGCATTATCACAGATATATGACAAACAAGGTGTCTGTCAATTTTTTTACTGGGTGGCTTATCTGTTCCTCTATGAATTAGTGGGCCCTTGTGAAGATTGCCCAATTTCCCCTCCATAAGCACATCGTAAGTTTCATATCGTTGTCGCGAAACATGGCAGGTCGTTAGTTTTAGATACATACTGATGGCAGATCGTGGATGGTACCACAATTGGGGTTCTCTGCATTAAGCTATTGAGGATTTCGTCCTATGTACCTTGTTATCTTAGCCGTCCGTTTTCCCTCTTGAGCCATCTGATTCAGCTCATCGTCACCCGCCTTTTCAGGGATCAGCTTGGCATCCGGCCCGTGGAGTGTCCTCTGTGCATGCACCCACTTGAGTTCACTCTCTTCCTTGCGAAAAATTCTCTTCCTTGTAAACTTGATCTAAAAAAAGCAAATGAAATTCTAGGTTGTACTCAAAGAAAAATAAATGATAACAATAATGTAGTAAACTCTCTAAAATCTCGCACGATTTGATCCTGAAGTACAGGGATTCACAACCTAGAATGGATATCACCTAAAGTACAGGGATAACAATGTAATCCTGTGCAGTATGGATATCACCTGAAGTACAGGGATTCAGAAACATAAAAAAAAAAGGAAACTGATGCGTGTATTGCCTGCTCAGCAGAACAAGAACTGACCCAGAAGAATAAGCGATTCCGCCACCCTTCAGCTACAAAACCCCAGTAAGCCCCCATCCATGTTCCGATTTCCGGAACGGAAGTTCTAGATATTATCAAACGCCCCGCAAATGCATTTACATCCATGAATAGAGAATACTTGGGAGAGGAAGATCAATCCCCGTGCCTTAATTCTTCCAGGCACTACGGTGGAAAAACCCCAATAAACACCCCAAGTGCAGCAAGACGTAGGCAAATTACCGGGTCGACGGCTTCCTTCAGGACAGCGTCGAGGTTGCCTTCCTTGTCGGCCATGGAAGCAGGCAGGCAGTGCACTGCAATGCCTCTGAATCCTCCACCCAACTACTCTCTCGACCCTCCTCTCCGCTTCTCTTTCTGTGGTCTTTGTTTTTGTGTGAGGGGGAGAGGGATAGTGAGCCACTGTTGGGTCATGCTCTGCTCCTGCCGCATGACTTACTGACTCTCATGCATGACTCCGCTCGGTCAAGACCCGCTTGCGCCAGCCTAACTGCCTCCTCCTAGTGCTGTCAAGTCTGCCGAACAGGTGACCCACGAGAACTCCCCATCCAGTTTAATTTTACCTGCCCACGATGCTCCATCACTTTCTATCTTCAGAATATCTTGGATTGGTGGATTTCACTTCAACTCGTTTGTTCTTGGACTTGGAGCATTCTTACTAAGCTTAAAAATACTGACATACTGGACCATGATGGTGTGTGTTACGTTGGAGGCACGAAACATACAAATCATGTTTCCATGAAAATTTGTCGATAGGAACGACCCAACTATTTTGCACCAAAACACACTCGTTAGAAGTGAGGAGTGCTCTGTGCTTTCTGGGCAGTTATTTTGCATGAAAATTAAACCACCCCAATCAGCCGTGATCAGAGCTGCTAACTCACCATTGGTGCTCCACATGAGGGATACATGTGATCATAGTTGTTGGCGTGCTTTAATTTTCATGTAACGTAACTAATCAGAAATCACGGGCGCACTCCTCGATGTACCTATATTTGGAGGATTGGAAAGGAAAAGACTAAGCAGTAACCCCTCGCGTCGTCTCCTCTGGCGACGAGAGGGACGAACCCCCCCCCCCCCCCCCCCCCCCCCCCGCCACCACCACCACCCTCCCTACCGCCTCCCTCCCTCGTTGTCCCAGAGGCGGCCGACGGACAAAGGCCGTGCGCCGCCGATGAAGGGGGCGGCGGGATCTACCGACTGCTATCATGTGTCGCCGTTTGGAGGAAGAGGCTGCGCCGGATTCGGCCCCTCCTCGCATGTTTGGCGTTGCGGTGCTCCTCCCCAGCTGGGCTGCCGGCAGCATCGGCGCATCCTCGACTACGCCCGGCATGGACTGCTCGCTCGCATCCGTGCGAAGGCAGCGGATGGTGCTGGCAGCGGCCATCACGGCACTCCACGTCCCTGGTCGGCGGCAGCCTCAAGGCCATCCCGATCCGTCTCGCATCTGCGCGGTGGTGTCTTGTGCGGACAGTGGCCGACACGGCACTCCGCGTCCATGGTCAGTGGCGGCCTCATGGCCATCCCGATCCGGCCGGGTGGCTGCGGACGGCGGTGAAGAGTACCTGGTGGACAAGCAGGTCAGCATCAAGGTGGGCGAGTTGGACTGCTGAAGGTCCAACGGCGGCGCTCATGGGCGTCGTTACTTTGTTGAAAGTGGCTGCGACGTAGTACACGGTCCTGCCAAAATTTCTCCTTGATCCATTCCGGATTGGACGTTGCTTGCCGGATCCTAGCGTCGTTCTGCCCCTTGGGGGCAATGTGTGGGAGTTGAACCTGTCTTGGGGGACCTGTGGCAGATGGTGGTGTTCAATAAGGTGGAATGGTGTTCGTCTACCGCATCGACGATGGCGAGCCTCAGCGGCGTGGCGCTGCGGGTTCTCGACAACGGGCGCGTGATGATGTACACGCGTAGTGTGGTGACGTTGTTTGACGTCATGGTGGCATCGATGGCTGACCTGGCAAGGGTCTTCGTTTTGTTCTATGTGTTGAAGACAGGTTGGAGAAAGATGGCGGAGGCGACATCTGAAACGTGCGCACAAGATGCTATCTCCTGAGTTGACCGTTGGGCCGACTAGTAAGGCTCTGTTGTTTGTAATGCTTTTTATTAGATATGTTGAATAAAATGAAATAAAATGCCGTATGCACCTTTTCGATACAGAGGCTGAGGCATCCCCATTTCGAAAAACTGAGAGGTCTTTTACCCTTCAACTCTTGTATCTCAATATATACTCGTCCGAGATGGTCAATATTACGCCAATAACATATTCGTTCATCGTATCACACCGTCCCGATGAGTTCAATTTGCACGGTCTCTATCGGAAATTGCGCAACCTGGAGTTAGGGTTAGTCCGCTGATCAGTTGATTGATTGTTACGAAGAGTCATTTCTTTCGATTGGTGTTTCTTTCCGCTGGTTGCTTGAGAGGCATCTTGTATTTAGCTTAGCTATCATAGGATTGCATCATCCACCGCTCGCCATCTTCGCATGCCTCTACTTTGACAACGTGGTTGAATCTGCACCGGTCGGCTCCTCATCACCAACCATGTAGCAAGGACGGACACGCCGTACGCCCGTACATCGGATTCATGTCTCGTTGTTGTCTACTTTCCTCCACCCGATGTCCATCATAATAGTTCACTGTCATCGCCCGAGACTGTTACACCAGCTAAGATTATACTTTGGGATTTTTCTTGGGTAATGCAGTGAGGGAACTAATAAAATGTTGCCTGTCTTCAATGTCAAACTCTTAAACAGGATGATGGTGGACCAGCACATTTACCCGCTTCCACAGTATATCTATACCTCTTATAAAGCAAAACCCCACTAAGTGAATTAATTATTTTTCTATCTTAACATGCAAGCTATTCACATCACACACTATTTTAGTCAATCAATTGTCCATGTCATCTCCACTAACATAATTAATAATAACACATCTTTCATACAACGTATCCATGTCATCTTTTTCAACCACATAATTATCCACGTCACTAATATTTAGTCATCAAATATTCAACAATTTCACGCGAATTAAATGTAGTGTTTCGACTATTGTGATCAACCGAATCTTGACAATTGAATATTAGATGCGTCTTATATCCATTCCAGTTACATTTTTTAAATTCCCACTGCAACGCGCGGGGTATTCTTCTAGTTTACATAACTTGTATAACCCAGCTTAGTACTCCCTCCCTCTGTTCATTAATATAAGATGTTTGGGGTTTTGCACTATGAACTACATACGGAGTGAAATGAGTGAACCTACACATTAAAAAGCGTCTATAGATACATATGAATTTAAAAAATATGAGAAAAGCTAAAACATCTTATATTAAAGAACGGAGGGAGTACAAAATAGCTGCAACTAAGGCGATAAGAATAAATACTCCCTCCGTTCCTCTATAAGACGTTTTAGTTTTTCTTTCTTTTTCTAGATTCGTATGCATCTAGACTATTTTTAGTGTATACATTCACTCAGTTTAGTCTGTATGTAGTCAATATTGCAATAGCTAAAACGTCTTATAATTAGCAACGGAGGGAGTAGTTGCAAGGAGTGATCTCATTGATATTATTCACTAACATTCTATTTACCTGATTTTGGTATGCAGCCAATGAATTGCAGTGCTACTAGATATTTTCAATTGGGACAAGATTTGGTGTGTGTGCGTAGAAGACATGGTTGTGTGCGAATTCACTAGAAAAAGGGTTCCCTTTGCGAAGGGAATCCCGCATTCGCTCTCCTCGCGTCAAGTGGCGCCTTCTCTTTTGCGCGGTCCCTCGCTGTTGTTTGAATGTTCGCCACGTGTCGCAACCGGAGTTAAAGTGGAGAGTACGCGAGAGAAAGGAAGGGTACCGGGTGGGAGGGAGTTTTCCCTTTTATTTTTTAAAACGAAATATCTTAAGAACCGCTTATCCAAATTATGAACCGTTTTCACTTTTGAACTCCTCGCGTCGAGATCTTCAAAACTAGATCCCATGTTGATAGGTTTTGACGAACATTTTTTTTGTACAACCAAAAGTTGAATACCTGTATATCCGATTTGAAAATACTTGTACTCCGGCTCTGAACATTCTTATACTTCGGTTGTCAACGAAAGTTGTCAGAATCATGATTCTGAGTCGGATCGGAACATCTATTATAGGATCGCAAATCGTAGGATCATTGCTTTCAGAATTGTAAAATTTAAGATTCTACTTAATAGAATCATAAAATCGTCCAGCTCAATTTTTGTCGTAAAGTCATAGAATCACATGGTAGAATAATGATTCTGACAACTATGCTGTCAACGCACTTTGTACTCCGTTTTCTGTATACTTATACTCAGTGGGAGGGTAGCTATTTTCGCTTTTACTTTCGAAAACCAAAATTATAAACGAAAATTTCTTGAGAACCGTCCGTTTAAATGGCAAACTGTTTTCACTTTTCAAACTCCTCGCCTCGAGATATTCAAAACTATATCGCATATTGATATTTTAACGAACTTTTTTCTGTACATTGAAAAGTTGAATCTTGTACATTGGTTTGAACATATTTGTACTCCGGGTTTGAACGTTCTTATACTTTGGCTGTCAACGCACTTTGTACTCCGTTTTCTGTGTACTTATACTCCATGTGTCTGTGTACTCTATACTCATTGTCCTCTGTTTACTTGTAATCTGTACTCTGTTTACTTGTACTTGTACTCCGTGTGCCGCGTTGGCATTGGCGTTAGGGTGCAGAGGATTCATATCGTGTCGACGGGCAATGAAACCTCCGTACCCTAACTCCCCGAGGCTGAGTCCGATCGTACGCTGCGGTAGCGGCGACGGGGACGAAGCCGAGCCGCTAGATCATGAAAAACTTGTAACTTATATATATAACTTAGAATTTAGGGTGGGGGTGACCAGTAAGCCAACTTATATATTGGTATGCAAAAGAGATTTTGATTTAATTTGTTTGTGGTTCCGTCCGACTAGGAGTCACGCATACGGCTGGGACGTTGTTGTGCTTCATACACGGGGTCACGGGCTTCTCACGCGCGTGGCAAGGATATGCAGCGGTCATACCAAAATTCGTTTTTGTTTCCGTATATGGCTGCCACGTGGTGCACTCTAGGTTGTTCGGTTCCCTTCCGAAAGGATATCCTTTCTATAGTCGTACCCAGCTGTGTGGCATAGTAAGCAGGAGACGGACATGAGTTGTGGGCCTAGTGGTGTCGATGGCCCTTCGTGGTCTGTAATTAGGGATACTAGATGACCCGTTGCGCTACTGCGCAACTACCGGAAGCAAGACCCAATTGTTCAAAATGCTCTTTATTTTGTTACCCATCATTCGATTGAAATTAAGCTGTTTTCGGGAAGGTAATTGGCACTCATTTTCAGTTCAATAATCAATATGGCACATTGCATCTTAAAAACAAATGGCACCACCAAGTGTTTTCGGTCGAATAGTTTGGTAGAAAATAGGATTTTAACGGTTAATAATCTTGTAGCCCACATAGAGGTACGTGGTATTTGGTATCTATATTTTTTTAGAGGGATATATATATGAGCCATATGATATTCAACCTGCGTTTAGTTTTGGTGTTTTTATCGATTAGATAATTGAATGGGAAGAAATAACTTAAGAACTAATTTTCTCTACACTCATCAAGCTCGGTCACATATGGATATTAACTTGGAAATGTTCAAAACTGTTTGCATGAAACATCAATTAAAATGGATTTTAAACCTGTGAAAGAACACAACAGAAACAAAATAGTAAATAGTAAATTACTTGCTCCAACACAGAGGAGCACGTATGTTGGGTAGTGCTGCATTGTCAAATCGGTAATAACACACTTATTTTCGCTTATAGTTCAGAACAGAAGTTTGGTCCACAGACTTAGTTAGAAACATGAACTACCGACGACAACGTGACAGTATGAATCTAAAGACCAAAATAGAGATATTTGTTTCGACGGGCCCTTTGTTCTGAATTGGCTACTTAT
This sequence comes from Puccinellia tenuiflora, assembly GCA_012064385.1. Taxonomy (NCBI): domain Eukaryota; kingdom Viridiplantae; phylum Streptophyta; class Magnoliopsida; order Poales; family Poaceae; genus Puccinellia; species Puccinellia tenuiflora. Next base: position 333,552 of record QRDG01000263.1, on the reverse strand, counting down.
TACCCGCCCATTTGTCCTGACCGATGGAATAGCGTGGTCGTGTTTAGATTTTCTAGGAGGGGATTTCTTGGAAGGGAATCTACCACAGCATTCATGTAGGTAATCCAAACATAATTCAAAGAGGTTTGATGATTGTAGGATCTCTATGATCTTGGCACAATGTTTTTGTCGCAGAAATAGAGGTATGTGGTCTTGGCATGCATATTTTGTAGGGAGAAAGAGATTCCTGGACTTTCCATCCTTACGGTCTTTGAGATCACGAAAGCCGTCCATCTTATTAGCCACCGTTTCACAATAATAATAAAAAAAATGCATGGAGACATATGATCCGCAATTTGTGCTCAGTCTTAATGTTATGCTTAAAGTTCAGAACAAAATATAGATTTACCTACATAGTTCAAAATAAACCGACCAATGATGTGACACTATGAAACTAAACGCTCAAACACAGTAATCATTCCCCTAGCCTTAATTATCGGATATGACGATGATCTCATAACCGGAGCAGCTAGCTCGATGGTTGTCGGCGGTGACTTGAATGGAAACAACCCCATCTTTGCTCTGGTTCTGAGCATTCAGTTTGGCCCCGTCGACCAGCTCACGTCCCTTCATCTGCTTCAGCTCCCCATCCTGAATGCAATTTCTGAATGTGTTGTTCCCCACAAACACGTTGGGCTGCTCGATGAGCTCCGCCACCTCTCGCTCCAGGTCCCTGCCTTTAAATGAACAAGCTCTTGTTAGTTTCTTCTGAAGAACAAGAACCATGGTGGTTCAAAATCTGAACTTGATACCACCTGAATAAGAACAAGAACTGAACAATCGCCATGTGGAAGAAGAAAGTACAGAAGACATTGATATGGATTTATCATTGTGAAAAAAGGCCTACTGTATCATGCATTCTGGTAGAGAAAACATTGATAATTGAATAATTGATACTTGCATGTAAGCACAGTTTGATTGATTTTGGGTGATCTCAAACGAAAGATGAAACAACAACACTCCTAGATTTCTCATGGTTTTATTTACATGCATCCTCTACTAAATCGTAGAGGTGGACAGGGAGCGATTTCAAATGCCTGACAGAGATGACGCCACATCACTCCCAGGTTTCTGCTGGTTCCTATCAGATACATCATCTTGCTCTGCTTTCTACCTTACTACACACAACAAAAAATGAGCATCCACTCCAATAAAAGAGATAAAAAACATGAGTTTCCAAAAAAGTCGCAGAGTGTAACACGAGCAAACCAAAAAAAATACAGACACACCTTCTTTCCTTAAACTGACTTCTTACCAAAAAGGCTAAACCACAAATTCAGTCCAGCTTCCTGAATGTTTTTAAACTTGGGTTTCCACCGGATAAAAAGTTTCACCTGCATGGCATAAAATGTGTGCACGCACATGAAAATGAGAAATAATGAATATCAAGTGTATATGAAGTATATCATAGAAGTAAATCACAATCAGGAAGAAAAACGTGAGTGTTTAGGGGAATTTCTTTTTGCGGGTACTATTTATTTATTTATTTAAGGGTATTTATTAGCTTCAAACGAATTCTGGACCAATTCTGCTAGTGGCGCAACAGGTTATTCTGTAAAGGTGAGGCTCCCATTACCTGGTGAGAACCCTTGGCAAATAAATAGCTCTCTCATGCAGCAACCAGATTGTTCTCACACTTTCACACATGCAACTTACATGAACTCATCATGTGATTGATGTGTGAGTTGTATATACTTCGAAATACAGGATCAAGAAAGGGAGATAAATTATGGTCCACCACTTGGTGAGAACAGAAACAGAATAGTCGTAGGCGCAGGACCCGTCCACTTTCCCCTTTCTCTCGCTCTCTCCAGAAAGGCGACAGCAAGGGCGAACGCTTCTCCCCCCCCCCCCCCCCCCCCCCCCCGTTTCCCCGGCGCCGCCGCGGGTTCCCCCTCCCTTCTCCGTCCGCTCCGGCGGCGGAAGGGTGGGGGAACCCCGGATCTGTGCGTTCGGTCTGTAAATAGGGTGTGGGTGTGTGTGGTCGACGGCGGCGTGGGTGTGGGAGTGGCGCCGCCGTGGTCGACCTTTTGGTCTTCTCGATCCGCGCTCCCTCTCGCCGGAGTTCTTTGCTGCGGCGACGTATCTGTAGAAGTTCCTCCTCGCGGTCGTCGATTCGGCGCTGGTGGCCGCGTTTCGTGGGGATTTCGTCCTGCCGTCGTTGCACCGTCGTCTTCTCCAGCGCCGGTGCGGGCTTCCTCAGGTATGTTGGAGGCTATGCGGATGCTGGCTGCCGGGAGGTGAAGGTGACCCAGGAGCGGGTTGGTGGCTCGATGGTGGTGGTCTTGGGCGTCCGTTTGGATGCTCAGATCTGGAGCAGCGCGAGCTTGGCGCGGCGCGCCGACCGACGTTCGTTCATCGTGTTAGATCCAGCTCTGTGGCTGGTGGATGTTGCGGTTCACAATGCCTTAGGCTAGGGGTTCTTGCTGCTCCTTCTGTTGGTTTAGTTGGGTGGTTTCCCCTGGTGTTTTCTTCTTTCTTCTCGGTTGTTCCGGTGTTCGTTCGTGAGTTTGATCTGTACTTGTCGATGTTTTTATGAATATAAGCACTTTAATCTCAAAAAAAAACACTTGGTGAGACCATATTGATCTAGCATGTAATAATCACACATATTTCATTAACACAAATAGGAAGATAAGCAAACCTTCCCAAGAAACGACTCAGCAGGAACAAATATAAAACTGATGTTGTCTATTCCATTGCTACAAAAACAAGCTCCGGATAAAGTGAAAACGTGATAACTGACAAAATGATATTTGAGAAGTGCAGGAATATTAGAAACACGTTAAAACTGAAATGTTGCAGGATTTAAAATAAATAGTGCAATGCTAAAATATCCAGAATAAAACGCTAACAATCCGTCCTGAAAAGAAACAAAAAGGCAATCCACAACAGTATGAGCATGATCAAGAAATACAATTATTGCAGTTTCACCTATATTAAAGTAGAACTAAAAAATC